>JAYKKT010000055.1:7060000-7660000 GCA_036023115.1 Brasenia schreberi | reverse complement strand
GGATGAAAATGGACATGGGTAAAATCACGATGATGAAGTTTATATATTACTCTTTGAAAATTTCTGAGTGCATTTTGCCCTATTGAATGCAATCAAGATATACTGCCTTCAGAAATGAAAATGATCTCTATTCAACAAGGGAAGTTTTTGTTGGATATTTATTTCAACTTAACGTAAAGATTGCAATGGAAACGCATAACACTATGTATATGAAGCAAAAAGTATTAGAAAAGAAACAATTAATTATATGTTAAGTTAATTGTTAACATGGTACATGAAAGGTTCTATGAAAACAAAGAATCCTTATACTTTTTCAAAACTGAACGGGGACAAAACAATAATTTTGGCCCTCAATCCAAATATGTAATTTTGCTTAAAGACTAGGAGCAAAATCATCTTTTGACTTAGTGACAACCCTATGAATATCTGGATGTTTAAGGGCAACTATGTAATTCTATAGGCTGGTATTTCATAATTTTCGTAAACTCCTAGAGGACAATTTTATCTTTTCGTTTGTTAAGGGCAAAATAATCTTTTTCTTTAAAATATCTAGACTTTTTCATAATTTTACCCAATGAAAACTTAAAAAATAAAAATAGTAAGGGTAGAACGGATTTTTCAGTATGCTACCTTAGGCGCTTTTCCAAAATCGTAGACGGTTTTCTCACCCATAATTTTCAAAAATAGTTAGACGATTTTTGGCGCTTCAGGAAGAGAGAGAGAGGGAGAGGTAATCGGAGGCAAAGAGGTTGAAGGAGAGGAGGGCTCAACACTCCTCCACTTCGCCTTGACCTTGCCTGCCTCAGACTGTCGGCCTATCCTGTCCTTTCTGTTGCTTTTTCTGTCTCTTTTTTCTTTTGCTAGAAAAATGTTCAGCGACTCAATCTACTCTCTTTTTTTACCTGTTAGTATAACGAGGCCTTGATACCACTGATGGCTTTTGATATGTACTGTGCAGGTTTGTTGCCAGCAATAGCAGTGATGCAGCGAAACGAATGAGGGCCTAAACAAATATAAAGATGAAGAAGATTAGAAGAGAAGGTGGAATGGGTTAACGGCTACCCTCACACGAATTTTTCAAGTAAGACGGTCTTTCTTTCTTTTTATTGTATTCTCTTATCTTTCTATGTAATCCCTTGAGTATTTATAGAGGGATTCTGACTACGTCTTCCTTTATCCCCTTCCTTGGGCTTTTCGTTAAAAGTCATTATCTATATATGTTCATAACTTTTAAAAAATTACCAAAAGAGATACAGATAAAATTAATGGTTTACCCTTAAACTTTAGGGAAATCACAGTGATAAGAAATAAGGAAAAAATTAAAGTTTTGTCTACATTGATTCTAAAACATCATAATCAAGTTGAGAGTATTTCCAAATGGGTACCTAGGTATCATTTTAAAATACTTTTAGGTATTTGGAGATATTTCTAATTCATTACCTAGATATTTTTCAAATTACATTTTAGTGGTCAGATATTCGTAATCTAATATATGTTTTGCATATTGGTGGTTTCTATTTTTAGACCGTCTTATTGTTATTTTTGCCAAACAATTAAAATAAACTCCAAAATCTGTGTATCAGAGTTGACAAAAGATGTAACCCAATATCAACTTCAAAGAAGTCTGTCGTTCCTTAATGAGTCCTCACACATGTTTTTGCACCATCATACATGTCTCTTATAAGGTTAATATATGTCAATGGGATACCTCTTTTTTCAAAAGATATAACCTTTTTGATCCTTGATGTAACCCAATATTAACTTCAAAGAAGTCTATCGTTCCTTCATGAGTCCTCACACATGTTTTTGCACCATCATACATGTCTCTTATAAGGTTAATATATGTCAATGGGATACCTCTTTTTTCCAAAGTTCTCCAAAGTGCCTCCCTCGGTACCCTATCATAAGATTTTTCTAGATCAATAAATATCATGTGAAGGTCTTTCTTTTTTACTCTAAAATATGCCATAAGACGTCTCAAAAAGTGAATCGCTTCAATAGTAGATCTGCCTGGTATGAATCCAAATTGGTTCTCTGTTGTACTTGATACTTGTTTTAACCTATGTTCGATAATTCTTTCCCATAATTTCATAGTATGACTCATTAACTTGATACCTCGATAATTCACATAATTTTGAATGTCTCCCTTATTCTTATATATAGGTATAAGTGTACTTGCTCTCCATTCCTCGGGCATCCTTTGGTTTTTCCATATTTCATTAAACAGTTTTGTGAGCCAAGTGATTCCTATTTCTCCTAGTATTTTCCAAACTTCTATAAGAATATTATCTCCTACCGATTTACCACCTTTCATATGTTTAAGAGCCTCTTTGACTTCATTCTTTTGAATACGTCGTTTGAAATTGTAGTTTATATACTTTTCTGATTTGGTTAACTCTCCTAAGCTAATACTAGCATCTTTATTTTCATTAAAAAGATTATAAAATTAGTTTTTCCATCTATTTCTTATATCATCATTTGCCACTAGAAGTTTTTCATCCTCGTCTTTGATGCATCTAACATAATTAAGATCTTTAGTTTTCTTATCTCTAGCTCTAGCTATCCTAAAAATATCTCTTTCACCCTCTTTTGAGTTGAGTTTTTTTATATAAGTCCTCTCAAATCTTAGCTTTTGCTTCACTAACGGCCTTTTTCGCTTCCTTCTTTGCTTTCTTATAAGCTTCTAAAGTTTCACTAGTTTTCTTAGCATAATATAATTTGTAACATGCCCTCTTTGCCTTGATTTTATTTTGTACTACTTCACTCCACCACCAAGCTTCTTTTTGTGCCGGTACACCTCCCTTAGATACCCCTAACATATCTTTCGCCACTTTCCTAATATATATAGCCATATTGTTCCACATATCATAGGGTGTGCCAACATAATTCCAAACATCTCCTTGAAGGACTTTCTGTTTAAATATATCTTCTTTCTCGCTTTTGAGGTTCCACCATTTAGTCCGAATAGCTCGATGCACTCTTTTCTTCTTTGTCCATTTTTTTATTTGTAAATCCATAACTAAAAGTCGATGTTGGGTGGTTAAGCTTTTTGTTGAAATTACCTTACAATCTTTACAACACGCTCTATCTTTTTTTCTACAAATAAAGTAATCAATTTGTGTTTGTGATAAGCCACTCTTATAAGTAATTAAATGTTCATCTCGTTTTTTGAAGATTGTATTGACTATAAATAGATCAAATGCCATAGCAAAATTTAAAATCTCCCTACCTTCCTCGTTTATATCCTCAAAACCAAAGTTTCCATGAATCCCTTGATATCCTAATGCCTCTTTACCGACATGTCTATTTAAATCTCTTCCTAAACAAATCATCTCCCTTTGTAGAATCTTTTGAAACACCTTATCTAACTCTTCCCAAAAAATAGTCTTTATACTATCTTCTAGTCCTACTTGGGGTACGTAAGCACAAACTATATTCAAAACCTATACTCCTAACACTAATTTCAACGTCATGATTCGGTCACCATATCGTTGTATGTCTACTACACTCTCCTTCAAATCTTTATTTATGATAATACCAACTCCATTTCAAGCCTTTTCTTTACCTGAGTACTATAATTTAAAACCTATATCCTCTATATCCTTTGCTTTTTCTCCAACCCATTTTGTCTCTTGTAAACATAGAATATGAATCTTTCTCCGAATCATAGTATCTACCACCTCCATTAGCTTACTCGATAATGTTCCGATATTCCAAGAACCAATACGAATCTTATTATCTAGGACTAGCTTCCTTACCCCCCGCATCCGTTCATAATCAAAATACGGTGACCCTCTCTAAAAAATTTTCACTACATTCGGGCGACAATGTAGCGGGACTAATTTCTTTACCCACACCCTTCCATGATGTGGGAACCCTCTCTGCAATTGATTAACTACATTCGAGCAAAAATGTAGTGACCCTTGCTTACTTCTTACTGTATTCGGGCTCTGCAGCATGTCGCTAGGCAGGGACGCCCCAAAGCCATGCTCATAATTTTTGTAATCCATGTTATAAAAATCTGATGAGGTTTTACGCTGGCTATCGAAAGCCTAACACAACCCTCCTCCTTTATCTGGGCTTGGGACCGGCAATGCAAGGGTGATCCCTTACATGGGCAGAGTTTACATAATAAACCAATATACAAGAAATATAAATATGTCCTAATCAACAACAACTGCAAATCCAAAGTAAACCACAAACAAATTGTATAAAAAAACAAATGCATAAGCAATAATCAAAAGAATATATCTCTGTGAGTTGCCCTTGTGGACTTGCCTTAGAGAATCAACTCCCCACTATACAGTACGTACGAATACCTTCGCCTTCCTTTCAGGATAAAACACATATACAACTCAAAGGCACGTACCTGAGTTTGAGTCGATTTCGACCACACCTTAGTCGCCTATGGATGAAGGAGAAGGATGATAGGGAGTAGCCACACAACCGCAGAGAACACCATGAGCATAGGGAGCATAGAGAGTAGCAGGAGGTGTGAGAGTACTTCATACAAAAAAATATTAATTAGGGAACCCTTAATCTCGTATTTATAGATGTCATGTTAGATCACGAATAATGAATCCAATCCAAATGATGCACCTCTTCGTCCCATAACCGTTTCTGCATAAATACTCTTCACCGTTAGATTAAAAGTTTTCAGTGCAAAAAAGATAAATTGAAGACAATTTCTAATCACAAGTATGGTTGCGGACGTGTGTGGTCTTGCATGTCTTCCCCAAGCTCTTCAATATGGGACTAAACTTTGTCTCCTCTTTGTCATCACATGCACAAGTCCCTCACATATGACTTTTTATAGTTTAAGACTTTCACATATATCAATGATGCAACAATTGAATATTTGAGATACCAACATGAATTAAATATTATTAATGCACATGAGTTTAATTAATACAATTTAATTACTATTAAATCCAATAATTTCCTGTATTTATTTTGTTATAATCTCATCAGGTTAGAGAACTTTTGAGCAAGGCAACCCGAGTAGAAAAGATGGTTAGTTTAGAATTGACCTGTTTATGGCTAGAACCTGCGGACATTAATTACGCCACCAACCATTAAATGTTTGCTTATCCTCTCGCAAAGTTCTTGAATCTACGTGAGATGTTTTTGGCTTTCTTAAAGAGCTCATATGAGCTGAGCTAGCCAAACACAAACACAAATTTGTGCCTAGTGAAGTGAGCTAAGCACAAGCCGCTCTTAATGTTGTAACTTTTCATATATAATTTTCAGTAACAACATTAATTTTTTATTAGTTATTGTTATAGAGATATGATACAACTCTTCAATTTCAGTCATCTTTAATGGAATGATCATCGTGATTGAAGGATTGGCGCACCAAGCTCCTTTCTTTCTGCTTTTCTTTTAAGGAGCAAAAATAATTTGAGATCCAATATATGGATTCAGATATGTAAGGTGCCATGAGTCATCTGTTTTTTTTCACAGCATTTTTGTGTCTGTAATAGGAAATCATAAGCCATAATATACTGCTTTCTGGGCAAACATTTTGTCCTTTTACCTATCGTTATGCATAATAGATAATGAGTTCAGTTTGGTTGGGATCATGAACCGCAACAGAAATAGATGCTTTCCAGTTACGGTTTCAGAACTGCTGACTCTAGGTTCCGATTCGGGTCTAGTCTGGTCCCGTGGCAGGATTAACCCGCTTTCGGGTTATATTTCCAGGCACGGTTCAGCAGGTAGAGACAGTGTGCGGGCTAATTTGGTTCCGGTGTTACAAGGCGGGTCGTACCAAGAATGAAATATAATTAATTTATCATCCTTCTACAAGGGAATTGAGGTTAGACAAACAAATGGATCCAAGGAATTAAAGCTGCTAAGAAAGATATATAAGTATAACGTATTTGTTGCTATTGATATATAAAACGCCATACGAACAAAACGTGAAGCATGTGCAAAGAAGGATTGTTCCCTGCAACATTCCAGATCAAAAAATTAATCAGTAAATAATTCTATTAAACAAATAAACTATACAAAAGCAACAAGAGAGAACCGTGTTAGGTAAGACGGGTCAAGATAATTTGCTGGAAAATATAATCGTATAACCGGATTTGATGAAAACTATTCAAACTCTTCCACCCACTTCTCTCTTTTCACGAACCGATAGTGTGGACAGCCTCCTTCTTCCTTGTATTTTTATATTTTATGAAACGTTTGAAACCTTCTTCCAACCAATGATGCAAAATTAATTATAAAGAAGGTTTTCAAATAATGGATGGGTGTGAGTAAAAAAATTAATCCTACTACATTGTCACTTGAACGTAGTGAACAAATTGTAGAGAGAATCTTCACATTTTAGCATGTACATCTGCAGGGATGAGTAAGTTAGTTATAGATAATAAGATTCATATCGATAGTTTAAATATTAAAACATTGACTATTTTGTAAGGATTCTCACAAAATGATATGACCATTTAAGTACTTATAAGAGTAGCTTGTTGCAAACACAAAATTATTATTGTATTTTAAGAAAAAAGATTGATCGTGTTGTAAAGATTAGAAGGTAATTCTAAGAAAAAGCTTAAGCGCATAACATCGACTTTTAATTATTGATTTACATGTACAAAGGTGAACAAAAAAGAAAAGAATTCATAGAGTTATTTAGACTAAATGATGAAACATTAAAAGAGAGAAAGAAATATTTAAATAGAAAGTTCTTCAAGGATATACTTAGAATTATATTGGTACACATTTTGATACGTAGAACAATATAACTATGCACTTTAGAAAAGTATCAAAAGATGTATTAGGTAAATTTAATATAGGGGCAATAATACAAAAGAAAACTTGGTGATAGAGTGAAGTGGTGGAATATAAAATTAAGATAAATAAGATAAGTTATAAATTGCATTATGTAAGTAAGACTAATAAAACTTAAGAAGCTTGTAAGAAAGTATCGTTGACTTGACTAAAAGACTATCCCATGTCGCTCGTGGTAATAGGCATCGGTCTCCCACTGTAAACAAAGAAAAAGGAGAGAAAATTCTTTGCCCCAATCATATATATATATATATATATATAACACTCGTTGATCAATGGATTTCAATATTGGGTGTTTTGTGTGGAATATAAACAACTATGTGTAGTTGAATCTCGTGCCAGTACCGAGGTAGAAATTCCAAAAAATCATTGTTTTCCTTCACACTGGACGGTGATTGTTAAACAAGTACCCACTGGGCCAATGCATACGCCAGCACCCATAAAAGCTACATCCAAACACTAGCTGTTCATTTACCAGAAAGCTAGCACCACAGCGTTTGCTCAACGGGCAGGAACTTCGACGCTGTTGTTGCTGGTGAGGAGGTCAACTCCCATAAGAAAAAGCAGATGATTTCGCAGAAGTTACATTTCTTAACAGGAATAATTTTTTTTACAAGAACTTGAACATCTATGAAAACAAAATTCTTTAAGGCTATCATGAACCACGTCCAAATGTAACCTTTGGTGGTCGGCAGGGAATCTGCTTTCAACTCTTCTGATGTTTTGCATTAGAAAAAGTATAAAAATCCCCCCTTCTTTTTTATCAGGAAAGCTCCCCTGTTCTTTAACCATCCACTAAAGCGTCCCTTCGTCGAACCAACGATTCTTCTCCGTGTCCTTTCTGATCTTCATGGTTATTTCTTACTTATATAAATTCATCTCTTACGTTGAATTACCTAAGAGTTTAGCATCAGTATCGAGCCCTCCCAATCCTCTTAACCTGCTGCATACCATTACCATCACCATCAACTTTTGTTTCTTATATTCAGCCTTTGCTTCTCTGATCCTTACTTGTTAACATGAAGGTATATTATGTGGTGTTTAAAAGAACTCAAGCAAGCCTACTTTCTGCATTAATTCCGTCTTATTTGGTGGTGTTGGTGTTGGTTCTCTTAAACTAATTTAATTCGTGGGTGTCATTGTTTCAGAAGCTGGTTCTGACGTTGGATATGCATCCTGAAAACAGGGATCATCCGCGGCAGCAGCAGCAGGCCATTCATGCGGTCTTTCCTCTACCAGGTACTTGGATTGGATGTTCTCTTTCTTTCCGCATAAGTTTCTTCTATGATATGTTATGGCCAGGTTTACTACCAGAAACGGTCCACTATTAAGTATTAACCAAGCAACGAAGATTGCAAAAATCTCATTATGATCATTGTCTCCCCTTGAGTTCCGCCATCAAAGAGACTGGCGTAACAAATCGTTCACCTGAATCCCTCCGTACCAAACTTTCATCTTTGCTTTCCTAAAACTGTACCTCATGCAGTTGATTGATGAGATCACAAAAAAGTCTGGTTTTTAGTAAGCAAATCCCATCGGAAACCCAATGGCAATCACAGCAAGTACTTGCTTTCATCTTTTATAGTATTAGTATGCTGTCTTCCTTTGTTTGAATGAACGAATAACTATCCTTTTTTTTCCTTCAGAAACACCATTTCTTTTGATGATCGTCTATCTGTCTCATACCAGGTTTCTCGTTTGGCATCACAGGGGTTAAAGAAGTGTCCGTGGACTTTAACGAGAAGGAGGAGAAAAAGATGACATTGATAGGGCCGTGCTTTGATACTGTGGCCGTAACGAAGAAACTGAAGAAATGGAAGCCCGTGATAAAGACACTAGGCGATGAAAAGGAGGAAGAAAAGAAGCCGCCGACAAAACCCGGAAAACCTGTTCCGGTTCCCCCTTCACCAAAACAGAATCACTACTGGGTTGTTAGCATAGAAGAGAACCCCAATGCCTGTGTTCTCTTGTAAGAGTCCGTCTATCGTGTAAGAGGATTCTCGAGGACTTTTTCTTGGAGCCGCATGGCGTTTCATCCAGGAGTAGTCTGTGCAGCTGATGGCTGTTTACAGGTTTCTTTCGTGTCTGTGTGTACGTAAGACTTCCAGCAATCTCATGGTTCAGATGACGATTATCAACAGTGAAGGCCTTTTCATTTTCTTTCTTGTTAAGTCATGAATTAAGCTTGTTCTCGATTTGAATAAATAAATGAAGTATCTGTTTTGGGCTCACTGCATCTCTCTCTCTATATATATATATAACAATTAAGCCCTTTTCCATGGGTCTCTTACCCGAATTCTTCGTTTCTTAAGAGCCACGATATCATATAAGTTAACTCAACATAAGCTACATCATTCTTTATTATTTGTTTTTAATACTTCTATGATCTTTCTATTCCTTTTTAACATTTTCACATCTAAGTAAGAAGGACTTTATTTGGTCGTTTCTCCATATGTTCAATCTATCTTAAATGAATTTTTCTTATTTTATCTTTTATTGACATCATTCTCAATTTATTTCTAATAACTCATTATCTATATAATCTTTTCTTGTGTGACCACTCATCCGTATCAACATCTTTATTTATGTCACAAACATATTTCAGTTTTAATATTATCTTCTCATCACATAGAATACATGATGCCCCTATCCATTTAACAAATATGCATTAATTCTTTACGTAATATCTTTATTAATATTTCCATCACTCTAAAAAGTTCACTCTAGGTATGTAAAACTTCTTTGTGAAGGATGCAACGTATGCCAATTCCTCTAAAATAACCAATTGATCGTTTTGCCTTTATTCTACTAAGTCAAAAAATTTTACATTTTAATGTTTCTTTTCATAGTTCCAATTTCTTATTAATGTTTCTTTAGACTCTATCAAATAACATAATGTCAAGTACAAATAACATACACCAATCTACTTCATCCTCAATAAATTTTGTTAGCTCATAAACAACTAATATAGATAAATTTGGACTTAAATGATTCCTGATGTCCCCCAATATTAACTTTAAAGAAGTTTGTCACTCTTTCGTTAGTCCTTATACATGTTTTTGCATCGTCATACATGTCTCTTATTAGATTTATTTTGTGATGATTATGATGATGGTGGTAACCTTGATTATATCGCTTATGATTTGTTTGTTGATTATGATCCACGTTTTGTGAAATGAAATAATAAAATTGCACTACTGTAGTTTATAACTTTCTATTTGTGTTATGTAATAAATCGGTATCTTAACTTTTTAAATTTCAAAAGTTTGTTGGTATATTATTAACTTTAAGTTTAACTTTCTTACTATCGTAGGCTTGTACACTCAAGGTATTAGTTTATTTATGTAAAAATATCATTTTTAGTTGCATTCTAATTGTGTTCTCTACGACTTGCTTACCTTTTATTTTTTACTTATAATTTTTCATATTTTATGGATTTTTTTATATTTTGAATTTTATAAAATAATTTAATTTTTAATATGCTATCATATCGTACGATATGGATTGATTATCACATATCGGTGCCCTTTACTATACGGGTACCAACACGCTAATTATAATATTGTTTTTTTTCCGACTTTGAGTTGTATTTCCAATTTGGCCTTATCCATAATATCATATATATATATATATAAGGCATAACATGTTATAGATGTGAAAATTTCACTCCAAGCCTATGTACAGGCTTGAAGAAAACTTTTCAACACAATTTCGTGTGCGAGCGTGCCAGCTAGTTTCCAAAAACTAGCAAAGTTTTAAATCTGACTTTGCGATTGTAGCTAAGCAGGATCTTTTCGCTTTAAGCCTTCTACAACCGATACTCAAGGGTCAGCCTAAGCGCTTTGAGAATTTCAAATGTACATGTCAGGTTTCAAATCCAAGTGAAAACAAGGTGTTGACAAGAATAAACTCGTGCACTTTGGTTTCAAGTTTGAAAATCACAGAAACTAGTTTTGTTTTCAAAGCTTGTTTTCCATTTTTTTTTTGATAACCTAGGGATCTCCAAAATTCATGAAAAATTTACAAGACACATCCTAGAATGTGGAGATTCTAAGACACCTTTTGTTTTGAAATTTGGAGTTGGGATAATATATAATTAAATCAACAAAGTGTCTCTGCTCAGATACTTGAAACTGTTCTGTCATAGAAATACAGAGACCCAAAGATAGGTATATATCTCGATACCTAAAGCTCCAAGTTTAATAAACTTGGTATTGTTGGAAAACTATGAATGTCAGCTTTCCAATGAACCAAGATTCACCAAATTTGGACAATTACAGACAAAGTTGTAGGATGAATAATCATGCTCTATTGCAGGAAAACATTATTGATAGAAAGTTTTCTGAAATTTTCCTGATATTACATAACTTTTAATACGTTGTTGTACGACCCTAAAATTCTTGAAAATTTTATTACAAGTGGTCCTATGTGTGTAGATACAGTGTTTCAAATTTCATAATGATCAGAGCATTAGTTTAGTAATGAAAAATAAAGCAATAACATATGCAAGAATGTTAAAATTAGATTTTTCTTTTTTTTAACATACGTGATTGGTAGCACTTTGCCTATTAACTTAAAATGCAACAACACAACGTTCCAAATTAAATTGCTAAAGGGAAAGGAATGGAAATATATCTATTAACTTAAGCATAGAGGGGATTAGAAGATATAGAGTGTTTATAACATATAGAGAGGTAGAATCAATAACACAAACATATAGAGTGTATAAGCAAGAAATGGAAATTTCAGCACGTCTATTTCTTATCACATCATGAGGGGATACAAAGCTCTATTAATACAACCCCTTTTGAACTGAATATGAAGAATAAATTGAGATGAATCAAAGAAGAGGGATACTTATATGGATTCCCAAGGATCATCTCTTAAATGGTGGTGCATGGCCTTCACCTTACCCTCTTTTCACTCTCTCTTTTTCTCACTCTTACTCTCACTTAATTGGTAGCACTTTGCCTAATCCCTACACTCTCTTTCCCTCTCCTACACCTTTCCTAGCAGCCCACGAGTTTCCCAAGGTGCATCCCATTCCCAAGCTCCCAAGATGCAGCCCCTTTCCAAGATGTTTAGATAGGATTCAAGACCACCTCTTGGCCTCTATTTATAGGCCAAGGGGGGCTCTTGTAGGCCCTTCCTTGGGGCAGGTGATCAAAGATCCAAAACTTAGCCCAAGGTCTTCATGTTCACGTAGAAGAGTGGTTCTCCTTGGTCAAATATGGACCAGCTCCATGTGGGCTGGTTATTGGTTCAAACCATAAATGCCTAGCCATGGTTGACTAGGTCTTAGAGATCTCCAAGTGCAACCAAGTACTTCTTCAACTTGATGTGTCCTCCTTTGTTGGCTCGTCCTATTTAATCAATGCCAGGTAGGAGTGTCATTTGATGTTTAGCCCAAGGATGTAGGTGGACAAGGGTAGAAAAATTCGGTTTGGTCAAGTTTGATTTAAACTAGGTCATGCTTCATGTCTAACTCAAGTGACTCAAGCTTAGGACTTAGTCAAGTTTAACTAGGTTTAGTTTTGATGAGGCTATCCACTTGACTTGATCTTGGATGAAGACGTGCCTTGATTGGACATTATCTACTCCCTTGCTCCATGGTTTGTCCTTCGCGAACTCAATCCTAGCTTGAAGCAGGCTCCAACTATTGCCTTATTCTTCGCCTGATTTGCTCAAATCTTCTGGGTCTTATCCTTTTAGCTTTAATTTGAAACCTTTTAAAATCTTTATTTTAAAGATTTAAAATTTTCATTTTAAAGCAAAAGGTTTTTAAAACAAGTCGGCTTTCGAAATTGGGAGTGTTTTCAGAAAAAATTATTTAGGGTGTTTAAACATGCTTATCTTCACTATCTACAATTCTCATTACCTTTACTAAAGGCAAAGTTATCCTAAAAAAGGTGTTACATTTCTCTCAAAAGTTAGCATTAAAAATAGAATCTACTACAGTAACCCCCTCTCTCATTCTCAACCAACTTATAGAGCCCATTCATGAGATGCAAACACATTTTTCAATACATTTTTTGTACAAGACTTTGAACAATAATAATATTCATAGCAAATATTATAAACGAAAGCATAATCAACTCTCTTCCACCAGTGTAAATTCTCATAAAATGTAATATAAACAATTGGTTATAAATAAACTTTATAACATTTATGCAAGCATGAATTATCCCCTTAATATCATCCATTGTACTTAAAGTTTCAAGGATTAAGTCTATGCAATGTGCAATACATGAAGTTCATACTAAGAATGGATGGTTTGCCTCAAGCATCTTACCAGCTATTCTAAAGTTTGTAATATTATCAGTGATGAATTAAACAATATTTTGAACACCAATATCCTTAACAATATCTTTAAAAATAGGAAGTAAATTATCAATATTTTTATCAACGTGGGACAAGTCATAAGATTTCAAAAATAGTGTCTCCTTTGAACAGTAAACCAAGAAGTTCACTAATGATCTACGATAC
The DNA here is from genome assembly GCA_036023115.1 of Brasenia schreberi. Lineage (NCBI taxonomy): Eukaryota > Viridiplantae > Streptophyta > Magnoliopsida > Nymphaeales > Cabombaceae > Brasenia > Brasenia schreberi. The sequence goes on along the minus strand of JAYKKT010000055.1, from coordinate 7,646,716 downwards.
CAATCTATCTAACTATTAACCATAATGAAACTATAAATAACCTTCCAGGACTCCCTAAATTCAATACTGCTTTTATAAAAAATATCAACCCATTTTTATAGTAATTTACCCCTCAAAGCATAATAAGTAGGTACTTTATAACTAAATCCTATACTATCAATAGCATTTGTCATGCTTGGAAAGGAAAATGAAGTTGCAATACTAAATGTATGTCAATTTTCCTAAAAAAACTCTAATCTACTTTCTTAATTACCTCCCTAAAAGAGATTAGGTGATCTAATGCCTAGTTGAGCTCTAGAAGTAGTACGCTGAGGAAACAATGAATCTATTCCACAACCTTTAGTGCCTCTATCACTCCTTGCAGCCATCGAGAGAATATGGGCTCTTGCATTGGACAAGAACCAACCCCACAGATATTGCCACTAGAACCTAAACTCTTTTCTTTATCTCATTTTCTCTTGCTTTCCTCACCTGTCTCTTCCTCCTCTTTCGCAATATCATGAATTTATTTTCGACAAGCATCTTAAGATATATCTCAATCGCCTATTTCTACTCTCTCTTTGTCATAATCTCTTCTTTTCCTTTGTAAGTGCAAAAACTTGTTGAATTTCATACTTCACACTTTTAGGCACCCGACGACAATCTCTTTCATCCATTTTAGTTTCCACAAGATTCTGTTTCATGCGGAAAATACCTCCAAGATTCATTACAGAACATACACTTATTCACAAGCCTGTTGCCTTCATACATCAGGGTACAATACTTTCACAATGAATTGCCTTGTAATAATGTCATCAAGCCGAGCAAAGATAAACAACAATAAGGACAAGGCTTTACAAAGGTGGAAAATCTCGAAATCTATGAAAGCCGCAAATTTCCTTGAAAAATCGGGTTACAAAGGAGTAGGTATGAAAAAAAGAGTATGTCACGGATTTGAGAAAAATCGTATGAATTTTAAAGGGTTTGACACTAAAAAAATATGTGATTACTCCACGAAATCGAGTAAATGAAAAGTATGAAAACCATTTGTGAGTAAGGTAGGGGGTAAGAAAAGTTTTGGTAACAATCAAAATAGAATAAAAAAATCTGAGTTTTTGGGGTTTTATATCATCTAAATCAACATTGACTCGTATGATACGAGTTGTATCGTACTATATCGTATGATATAGCACGATCCGGTACCTGACCTACGATATATGGTAAACTCATACCATGTCATACGACGAGTTTTACAACCTTAGGAAAAATCTTGAATGGCCGTGAGCTATTTATGCCATCGTAAAGAAAGTATAACCTACAATGGCTCTGAGCTACGCCACCTAAAACACTTTTTATATCTGCCGCTGCATATCTCTCTCTTACACACACACAAAACACGATGGCTAGATGAAGCCACATTAACCACAAATGTCTGCAGAAAAGGAGTGAAGAATGTTGTAGGAGGGTTCATGTTCCATTAAATTGCACCCATATGGCATGGTGGACACATATTATTTTTGGGTTACGATGAAGCTCCAATTGGATGAAATTCAGTTTGACAATTCGTATAAGTTTTCAAAAAAAATCAACCACCAGTTTAGATTTTTTTTGGATTTCATCTGATTAAGGTTGTGAAGGCTACCGCGCTTTGGCCATGAGTAGGTAAATTATGGACAAATCTTTAGCCTATTTTTCTGCAATAGGCCCTCGAGTCCACTTCCAGGGGCAAAAAAGCTTTAAAAAGTTGGCATCAAATTATTGAATGAATCACTCCTGTCAAAAGTAAACATGGATGGTAAACAAGCCTCACGAATCGAACAACACTTTTTCGTTGCTTAGCTCATTTCCTGTGCAAAATCAGTATTACTGCTATCATGAACATCTCTGTTCGAAGATGTTCGTGAGCAACTCGCTATCCTTTTAGGAGAGTAGTTAAACCAAGTTAGGAGAAAGATCTCCTTTAAAATCTTAAATGAAACGAGCCTTAATTTATCTAAAGGTGTCCTCTTCAAAAAAAATAAAAAAATAAAAATGACTCTTCATCATTTACTAAAATATTGTGACACAATTACCCAGGAGATGTGGTTTATGTAAAGATTTCGAAAATACCATTTAACGAGGTTTCATGCCCCAAATTGAGCTAATCATACCATTTTCATGTTCAGCGAGCTCATATAGTCTGCTGAACTGAACACAAATGAGCCAAACCAAACTGAACTATGAGCAGCTCGGTTCGTTTATCAGCCCTAACTCCAATCCAAGTTGATTGTGTTGACCTGGAATTGGCCATGATCTTACACTTGGAAACCTTTCGGCTAGTCTACGATTATATTTCTCAAGAACAGTTGGAAGCATTTTCATAATCTGGATGTATCAAGAAAGGTTGAAACTTGGAAAAGTTTGATAATCTTGATATGGGAATTTATCTTTTACGATCGGTCTTTTTCCTTCTTTTGGAAGTATTTGAACACTGAGTGCTAACCATGTTTCCGAACTAGCTAAGTAGCCTCTGCAGAAACATGTTCACGAACTGCTCGTCATACTCAACCTAGTTATATCGTTCATGATTTGCTGTACATCGTTAGTCGTTTGTGATTTGCTTTACATAGAATCAAGTCCCTTTTTGTTAATGTTTGTCTTATGTCAATTATCAAGTTGTGTTTTACCTCTCTCATGATAGTAGAGTGTTTTGCAATTGAAACAAGGAATCCAACTCTATCCACGATAGTCTGTGTAAGACCTAAATCAGCTTCTACTGTAGCTTAAAGTGCATTTCAAATTTCTGGTAACTTCAAAAAGAAGTTGAAATGATGCAGAAATCATATAAAAATATAGTCGATATGTTGAACCAAATGTTTGCTTATTTGTTTCATACACATTTAGGTGTGCGAAAACAAGAAGTGGTGAGTGAACGGACCAGAAATTGAATAGTCATTGATATATTTCTGCCAGCAACAGTCTTACCAATGACCAATGTAATCTGACTAATCTCAAAACTTCCCTACTATAATAAAATCCAACTCTTAGGAGTATATTGTCTGTTCCAACTGAGTCAACATCAAACTCTTAAATGTTAGATAATATTGTAATTTATACTTTTGTGCCAAATACCCTCCTAAAAAATATGTAATCATATGTTCTTCCCAATCTTCTTAGATAGTGTATTTTCATGTGGGATGAAGATATATATATATATATATATATATATATATATATATATATATATATATATATATATATATATATATATATATATATATAGAGAGAGAGAGAGAGAGAGAGAGAGAAGGATACTTTTCATTATATATATAGGTGAAGTTTGGTACATGTGGTATTAGTTTATATTTTATGAAATACTTATGTTTGCTTTTATTATTTGAGATGTCCCAATTACAAGGTTCACCTCAAAGGATAGGAAAAGTAATATCGGAGCAATTAAACTCAAATACACTATGGTTAATTTCTAAAGTATAAAAACATTTGACCAAGTTTATAGATGTTTGTGGTGATACTAAAGCAAAATGCAATTATTATAGTAAAGACTTTTGTTATGATGCAAAGAAGAATCATACTAAAGTGGCTTGTAAAGAATTTCTAAAAAATGTAAATGACACACAACAATAATTGTTTTTGTAACAATTAGTTGAGAATGAAAACTTAGTCATTTTATTTACTAAAAAATATGATCAAATGACAATTAGGAAAGCCATTACCGAAATGGTAATAATGATACTCGGTATTGAGTACCCTAAGTTTAAAATGTCATCTAAGTTTTAGATATGAGATGGAGTATATAAACTTGGTTGTGCAAGATGGTAAGGACGCGAGGCGAGTAACTTCTTCTCTACCTATTTTTGCTTTGTCTACTTTTTTTAACTTTACGTGCTATTTCTTCAGTTTTTTCTGTGCGTTTGATGGTTCAACGACCCTATCACTGTAATATACATCCAGAAGCTGTCTTTGGGGTCCAAGGATATCTGTACCACCAGAAGCAGAAGCACGTTTGTCATGAAGCGAAATGATTTTTCTTGAAAGGGCCATGATTAATTCAAACGCAGAAACAAAGCATATTAAAAAGAAAAGAAAGATGAAAGAAGGATCTATCGCCGTTTGCCTCGGTTGGGTTTAAAGAAAGGAACAATTCGAGCACCTGAAAGGGTAGTGACAGCTTTCTTGGCCTTCTGCTGTGCCTTTTCACCATGCAAACAAGCCTCCACAACCACTTGCTGCAACGATAAGGTCCAATTAACTAATCATATCAGTTTCAAAAAACCAGCAACACAAATCACGAGAAAGGGCGGAAACAAAGATTATAGGAGTCTTTTTATCATGACAGACCTTCATATTGGCAGGTGACTAAGGATTAGAGTAACGAGGAGAATAATTCAGAAAGAAACGAAGATGGTTGTGATGGTGAGACATGAAGCAGAAGATGGTAAACTCTTATGCAGCGCAATGAGGATGCCTTGCAGGAACGGAATTTAAAGAATTGAGAACAGCGGAGGGAAGTGTTCTATTGAGGAAGGTTGAGTGAAAATGTAAGGAAGACGCTGGCCATGATGTTCATACTGTTTCGGTTTGACTAATCATCTGATCATGAAGACATAAATCTAGGCACCACTTGGCACTTACATCGTCAGCAGATTCAAAGAAAATCAATTTAAACGCTGTTATACACAGCCTACTAGGGTTTCACCTTCGTTTACATTGCAGGCCTACCAAGCGTGAAATGGGGCAATGTCATATCCATATCGTATCAATTATTTTTTGTATACATACTGATACAACTATATAAAATATATGTATGTTACATATATATATATATATATATATATATATGTATGTATGTATAACTTTTTATTACATACATATATGTATAACTTTTTATTATATATAACGCCATGCGAACAAAACGTGAAGCAGATACAAAGAAGGGTGCTTCCCTGCAACATCCCTGATAAAAAATTAATAAGTATATAAAAGCGACAAGATAGAAACGCGTTAGGTACGACGGGACAAGATAATTAATTTGCAGGAAAATATATAATCATATGATTGGATTTTCACGAACCGGTAGAGTGTGGGCAGCCTCCTCTTCCTTGTATTTTGTGCACGTTGCGACACGCAGGTCACCTTCGAACCAATGACGCAGCTCTCCCCCACCTTGGATTCGAAGCATTCTTGTAGTCATAATGAATATTTTCTGAGTGTTTTAGAATGAATTTAATGAATATTTAAAATCAGATCTATGGACCAAAACAAATTTTTGTTAAGAATTTTTTTTAGTGTTTATAGGAACAGATATATATATATATATATATATATATATATATATATATATATATATATATATATATATATATATATATATATATATATATATAATGGTAGTCGTAAATGCATAATTGTTGTCTACAAAATTGATTTTTAGCATAAACTATAATCTTATATAAATAATTTCACTTGTTTGATTGACTTAGATTAATGGTGAAGACTTGAATTAAAAGTATAAACTTTGCATTAAATGCACATGTGCATTAAATGCTTTTTTATTACATCCCTTATTCAATTCAACCCAACATTTTAATATTCTTAACTTGGCATTTCAATGTGTTACTTTGTTCCGTATAACATCCGTCTTTAGATGGTGTTGGATTCTACAAGTTATGCTTAACTTAGAGAAAGATTTCTATTATTTATGGTTCATTTGCAAAAGTCATTGTAAATAGAAACGTTCATCTTTTTCTTTTGTCTCATGGTTTTGCTCATTTTACCCATGCAGGTGAACTTTCTATTTTGATCCATTCTTTTGCGATCCTCACAAAGTCGTTCCTTCCATTGCCAGACAAATATCGTAGCCTTACAGATGTTGATAAGCGGTATCGACAAAGGTGGCTTCTCCTCTATTTATCTTATGCTCTTTAAAAGTATTTACATAGTTACAAAGTCATATCAAAATTCTTATTGAATATGTCTGTTTGGACAATCCTAGTGCATATATCGATAGCAAACACTCTTTCTATTGTATATGCATCCCGTGACCTAAAAATTAAAGAGATTGTTATGATGTTCAGTATAGTGATGCTTTTCCAGTTTCGATTTATAGGGCAAGAATGATCTCTCCCTCTCTCAAATTCATGTATTTTAAATTTGATTTGTAACTTCTCTTTTGACCACTCATCATCTTCAATCCCTAATCGCCACAAATGATACACAACCACACCGTTCCCTTCCCCACCTGATGCAGCCAGCCATGAATGCTCTGCTACTCTGCTCTGTCTTTTATGCATGTCAGCCATCTAAATATACCAAATACAACTTTTAGCATTTGTTTGCTTTCCTTTTCTGTTGTATGTTTGCATCCATGTTTGGCTAACATGGGGCTGAGATTCCTATTCGTATGAACCTGGATATTTGTTATCTGACTTGTTGCTTTTCTTTTGCAAGTTCAGGTACTTGGACATGATCTCAAATCCTGAAGTAGCAGATATATTCCGCTTGAGAGCTAAGGTGGGTTTCTTATTCATCTTGGGGTCCGTACTTTGTGTTATTGATTGTATAGTTTGCTGTTGCAACTGCAAAATTCCTTCTATACAGTTTCTTGAACAATTTTTGGCTGACAATCATTTTCATAAAAGTTCCTACATATGCTTATTCAATCATTTAAGAAGAAGACACACTGAGTAGAGCCAGTAAAAGATTTGAAAAAAGAGATGAAGTTTTTTTATAAGATTATATACCGAAAGGGACATAATCAACACTAGAGTTTTGAATTAAAGGTATCATAGCACTTTCGTACTCTCTTTTTAATGTGCATACGTGCAAACTACTTGATCACCTCACATTTTCATCTCAAAGATTCGACAATTGAAATGAAAAAGTAGGTTTGAGCAAGAATGAGATCTGAATATCTACCACTTACACATATATTGAGAGATAGAGAGATATTTTTTTGTAAATACTCGACGATGTTAGTGCTAAGAGTTGACTGATTCTTGTTACTAAAAGCAAGATATGCAACTTTTCAAAGCAAAACAGAGTCACCAATACTCCTCAATACCATTGAATTCATGGGAATACTTCAATAACACATAAAGTCAAATGAATAAAAAACAAAAAGAATTTATAAACATCACGTTGCAAAGATTATGTGAGAAGAAGCTCACGTGTCATCTTGTTCCCACACAAGCTGCCTTGCCCTAGCTTAAAATATTGTCAAATTGCATGAGAAGTAATTTTCTATAATGAAGGGAATGAGGTGTTAAGTTGAAATGCTTTTTGGATCAATGTTCAATTGACAATATATTGACGTGTGATGTCACTAAAGCAATGGCAGACCCAAAAGGTGATGAATCCACAAGAACTTGTATTTCCCTATATAAAGTGATGGATCCAAGAATTTATCATATTTTAATTTCATCCCAAAGTTGGTCCACCATTGAATGGAAGCATATCACAATGCTAGGAATATCAATCTCTAGCCGGCCTATAGGTACCCCTCTTTCCCAACCCCTGACATGTTCTTAAAGGAAAATGTTGCTTCCTCTAAGGTGTGTGAGGCAAAGAGAACTTACAAGTAGAGTAGAGAAGGGTTGTAGATGTGAATTTTTATTCTGAAGTCTATGTACATACTTGAAACTAAATTCACAAACTATGTGTGCACAAGCGTGCCAACTAGTTTACTTAAACTAGCAAAGATGATTTTTGACTTCTATAATGATTGTGGGTAAGTGAATTCTTTTCGACGTAGGCCTTCTTGAACCAATGCTTAAGGGTTAGGCTAGATGCTTTGACAATTGTTCTAGATCCGGTAAATTTTCAAAACCAAATTTCAATTTCCAAAAGATTGACAAAAACCGTGAAGTTAGTCTTTGAATCAAAACATTTCAAATCTTGAAAAATAGAAACTAGTTCTATTTTCAGAGACTTGTTTCTGATTTTTTTTAATAGCTTCTGAATCTCAAAAATTTCTCAAAATTAGGTCAAATAGAGTTTGACCTATAGGTTCATAAACTATTTTTTTATTTTAAATATTGTAAATTTATACAATTAAATCCTAGAATATAACCCACTCATATTTGCAGGATAGATCTGTAACAGAAAAATAGAGCCTTGAAAAAGCAATTGTATCTTGGTGCTTAGATATTTGATTTCTGAAATTAGTCTTGTTGGAAAGCTACCAACTGCACCTTTCCAATGGGATAATTTTCAATTAAAATGGTTCACTGTATACAAAGATATGGGATTTTAACCCAACCTCTCTTGTAAGAACTTCTGGTTTTACATATTTTGTTCCGATTTCATTAAATCTTCTCTGATTTTACTCAATCCTAAAATTCTTAAAAAAAATATGAATAGTATATCTATATGTGTATATTGGATATGCAAAATTTTAGAACATTCGGAGTAGAATACAAAAAATAGATTTTTAGTTTTTAGTTTTATTAGACATGTGAAGAGTGCAGAAAACAATTTTTTAGTTTTTACAAGATGTATGCATGTGTTTTGTCTGAATTAAAAAGACAATCTACAACAATTCAAAATGAATAAAAATTAATTATATCCTAAGTGTAGAGGGGATTAAGAGGCATAGGATCTTATATTATATATTGGAGTAGAAAAAATCAAAATAAAATACATAACAAATAGTATATGAATGTAAAGAGAATGGGGCAGCACATAATCCTTAATTATTACATCGAAATTGAGACATAAACTCCTTAATTACAACCCCATTAATTTTTAATGAAAGAGCAGAAGATAATAATTAAAAGGTAAGGGAAGAAGGGACCTGTGGCAGAAGGATAGAAAGATGGTTGGCGGTTGGTGGCGGCAAACATTCTTCTCCTTTTTTCTCTCTTCCTCTTTCTCTCTCTCTTTCTCTCTATCTCTCCCTCTCTTGGATCATGGGATGCTGAGATTGATAGATGATTGATGGAATTCAATCAATGTTTGTTGATGCCTTTGCAACCCCCCTCAAAGGCCCTTCTATAGGCAATAAGTTGTCTCTTTGTTGTTGTTCCTTTTAAGTCAACTTACCAAATGGAATATGGTAAGTTGCCTTGTTGAAAACCTATTGGATTTGGCTGGGTTGTTTAATGACCTACCATATCGGGTAAAAGAGTGTTGTATCCATGTTGTTGAATTCGGTTGGATAGGATTTGGCCAGTTGCTAGATTGGGCTAGAATTGGGTGAACCTTGTTCCTTCTTTTGTTGCTGGCCTTGCTGAAGTCGGCTAGGTCTTGGAAAGGTAAGTGGTTGGTCCCATAATGCTGCAGCTAACTTGTTCCTTCCATGATGAAATCGGCAGAGCTTGGGATGGTAGGTGGCCTGTCCACTTATGCTAAAATCGGCCAAGGCTGGGAAAGGTATGTGGCTTCTTTGTGGTTACCAAATCGGATCATCAATGTTGTTGCCTTGTTACTTGTCCTCCTCTTTTTGTCACTTGGTTCGTGTGTGTTAGCTGGGGTACTTTCAAATGAGCCATCCACATGGGGATAAGCATGAGCTTATCCTCTCCTGCCTCTATGCTATTCGGTTTGGTACCACGACCTTGATTTTTGGTGTTGCCTTTATCCTCCATCTGTAGGCTAACAATAATAGGAACGGTAGAATGTGAGCATGTATATTTGACCTCTCATTCTCCATAAGTTTGTTCGAGCATAATTTACTTGTATTTCCTAATGTGCTACAACTAACACAAATTGTATGAAAGTCCTTTCCTTTGATAACCACCTTGTGGCCACTTACCTAAGACCTTATGTTATCTTGTTGAATTAGGCCAGCCCATGACATGGTGAGTTTCCAAATCGGTCATGGTGAAGTTGGCTCTTCCCAATGCTTGATAGCTTATCAAATTGGGCACCAATGTTGCCCTTGATAAGTTGTATGGTTCACCTATGTTGGAGTCGACCAGCTTATGGCTTGGTGACTTACCAAATTGTGTATCAAGGTTGCCTATGGCAAGTCATATAATTCACCCACATTGAAGTTGGTAAGGTTCTTCTTGGTGGCTTGCCGAATGGAGTCATGCAAATTGAGTATTTAATGGTTGTGTATAGTAAGTAGGTTGATCCATTTATACAGAAATTGGTAAGTTTCCTCTTGGTGGCTTGCCAAATCGAGCACTCTAGCATGTCAAATGGAGCCACTTTTCTTTTTTGAACGCTGATTTTCTTTTCTTGAACGCCAACCCTCCTTCTTGGATGCCGACCTTCCTTTCTTGAACGCCGACTTTTCTTCAAGGACGTCGACCTTCCTTTCTTGAACGCCGACTTTTCTTCATGGACGTCGACCTTCCTTTCTTAGGCTACTTGCCTGGAACTAAAATTGGCAGATTACTTTGCCTAACAATGCTGAAATTGGTAGGTGCTTGGTCGCTTTCTTTTTTATTCATACCATCTTCTCTTTTCAGGAAATTTGCCTCCTTCCAATTCAAGTTTCATATAAGACAGGTATGGTTTCAAACGTTTTCTGTAAAACCTTTTTTATATTTAAAAACAACAAATTTAATGAAATCTTGAAATATTATTTTTGACATTTTTGGGTTTGATTCACAATGTCTCATTTTCACCTATTTCTTTAAGGAATTTTTTTTTAAATCATCTTTTCTCTTAAGGCAATCACACAATCCTACCAATTTGGTCTTGACGGCAAAATAGTCACTTTTTTGAGTTTTTTTAAAAATTAAATTTTTTTCAGAGGGATATAATGCACCTTTATTTTGAAGTTGCTAGAAAATTTTGGTGTAAAAATAAATTCGTTTAAGGTGTCTTTAAAAGACCCAAATCTATAATTTTCTTTTAAAAAAGATAAAAAATCTAAAAGATCAAATTTTTTTGTTTTGAAAAATTTTTGGGTGTTTACATATGCCCCTCTTTGGCATTAATCCAAATTTATTTGGATAATGGCAAAGATTTGATTTTCTTCCCAAATTTATCTTGAGAGTATAAATTTTTCCTTCATTCCATAACATATATTTCCTTGAATTTGTTTTTAAGAAGGAGGAGATCTTAGCCAAAGGGGATTTGACAAGAAAATACTTAGTCCTAGGATGATCATGCATGGACGACCCATTTAAAGATGCATGTGTGTATGGAATGTGAGGTGAGTGAAGTTTGTGTTTAGAGATCCATACCTTTGATTTGTGAGCTTGAGAAGAAGCCCGTGTTGTTTCTTTTTTATGTTTCGGGTTTTCAAAATTTCTTTTCAAAAAGGTAACTCCTTTTGGTTTCTATAAAAAAATAACTTCTAATTTCTTACATTTCCCCTCACTCGGGTTTTAATACCCACTACTTAGCAGAGGTTTTATAGAAATTTGAATAACATTTCAAAGTTCAATTTCTTAAATAACAAGGTCTAATTCTTAAACAAAATGAAATCCAAATAAGTAGGTCATATTCCTACTCTAAGATTTTAATGGTAAACTTTTGTCCATTGGGATAAGCTGTGGGGATTTTGAGGAAACAGTTTCCCACGGTACCTTACGAAATCCAAAAAAAAAATTATGAAAAATTGCTCTTTTGATTTTTGGCTTTTCTTTTTCTTTTCTTTCAAAGTGAGCCTCTATATTAGAGGTTTTTTGTTTTCTCTTTTTGTTTTCCTTTTCTTTTTGGAAGACCTATATATTGCAGGTTTTGTTTTTCTTCATTTTCTTTTGATTTTACAGATTTTCCTTTTTGTGAAGAAATGAAGGGGGGGAATACAACTCATTCCTTTTGGTCATTTTGGCAAATCTCTAAATCATGGGTGGATGGAGTGGGTAAATGTAGAATCTCTAGGGATCGAGTACCTATAGTGGGATCGATACTTAGAGATGACTCTAAAGAGGAGAGGACATCTCCTATGGCATTGTCCTCTCTACCTATGTGATTAAGTGTACATGATTTGAAAGAATCAACCAACTGGGTGGCCAATTCATGGTATGGAATGAGTTTTTCATTTTTGACCTGTCAAACTTTTGAAACTTGGTTTACAACAAGCATAAAATCTCTAAAGACTTCAATACATGATGCCCCTAGATTTTTCAAAATTTTTAGGTCTTGAATGAGTGCCTCATATTCAGCCACATTATTTGAACAAGGAAAATCTAGTCTGAATGCCATTGGGATCTCTCCCTTCTCGAGGGATATGAGAATAATTCTCACGCTTGTTCCTTGTTGATTCTTGGTTCCATCAAAGTACATTTTACATACTTGATCTTCATTACAACAATTCGATAAAATATGGTTTTCTAATTCATTTGTCAAGATGCTTTCATTGGGCATTTTATCAAGTATGGGATATGTATCTTCAAGGGGTAACTCAAATACATGATCAGCTAGAGCTTATCCCTTAATGCAGTTGTGGTGATAGAATTTCATATCATACTCCATTAAGAGGAGTTGTCATTTACCTAGCATACATGTTAGGATAAGCTTTCTAAAAAGGTACTTGATAGGGTCAAGTTTAGACACTATCCAAATTTCATGATCTAGGAAATAATGTCTAAACTTTTGGCAAGCCCATACCAAGGCTAAGCAAGTTTTCTCCATGGCTTGATAATTTCTTTCATATGCCAATAGAGTTTTTGAAATGTAGTAAATAGCATACTCTTTGAGACTATCATCCTCATATTGAGTAAGTAAAATACCCAATACATTCTTATGAATGGAAATATAAAGCAATAAAGGTTTTCCTGGCTTTGGAGGTTTTAAAACCAGAGTGATATTTTGCAAATTACATTTCAATGGTTAGTTATTCATTATCTAATATCTGTGTTGCATGTTGGTGGTTTCTTTCTTTAGATTGTCTTATTGTTATTTTTATCAAACAATTAAAATGAACTTCAAAATCTCTGTATCGGAGTTGGCAAAAATAGAAAAGCTAAACAGTCTAAATTTTCAAACGTGAAAAAGACGTATCCCATTGGCACTTACACTTGAAGGTGTAAACTACGTTCTAACAAAAAAAGTTTCACCACCTACTCCAAATGCAACAGAAGGAGAAAATGTAGTGTATAAAATATTCCTTAGAAATGACATAATAGGCATAACCATAATGTTGACATATATGGAGAATAACCTCATTAGGGTATTCGAGGAATACAACATGTGAACCAAATGTTGGTAATGACAAGAGACTTAGTTATTGTAAAATTTGTCATCCTTGAGGGTATGCAAATATCTACTATCTTAAACAGTCTTTCCTGTTATAGAACATGGTTGCCTTAATCCTTAGATTAGGAGTTGAACCAAACCATTCTGAGTTACCCCTTAAACTATCAATTAAATAAGAACACATGAATAAAAATAAGGACAAATTGCTAGTTTCTCAGGATGAAATAGGATCAAGCTACAAACCAAACTAGAGAAAGAATAAACCAAACAAGAAGTTTTGCAAAAATAACAAGAAATGCAGTCAAACTTTTAAGAAATCGTTAGAAACTGTTTCTCGAGTCAAGTGTTTTAACTATGAAAAAATGGGGTACTATAAGAGGGCCTACCGCAACAAGAAGATTGGCGGTGGGAACACTCATCAACGCGATCAATTAGAAAAGCAGAACATAATTTGTACGGTTTCATAATGGTTCTACATGAATCATTCAATATCTGGTTGGTAGATTGATTCAAGAGCAACGAGACATATTTCTAAGATCAAGAAAGTGGCTTTAGACCTAAAAGAATATAAACCAGAAGAACATCGGGGATACATGGAAAATAACACTTTCTCAAATGTTCTTGGAATTGGGTCCTTTAGAATATATGTATAAGGCATATCGGTTATACTAAGTAATGTATTAATTATACAATCAATAAGGTGTAATTTGGTTTAGGTCCTTGCCTTTGTTAAGAAGGGTTTTGAAATCAGGTTTCTCCCTGACAAGATAACCATTGGGAAGCATGGAAAGGTAGCCTCTTCTAGATTATTCGATGTTGAACAAGGATTATTCAAATTGAATATAAATGATGATTCTTGTGTTTATATTAATAGTGACCTAAATATAGATGTGAATGTAGGGCATAAACACCTACGTCACATAAGTCTGAAAAAGTTGAGAAAATTATTCAGCTTTGACTTATTACCAGTTTTCAATAAAACACTTTTAACAAGTGTGAAGCCAGTATACAAGGCAACATAACAATAAAAATATTTTTAAACGACATAATGAGGGCAATAACCCTATTAGAAATCATTCACATTGATTTATGTGGACTCTTTAGGATAAGATCTCATCATGGGAAGGTTTATTTTATAATATTTATCGATAATTATTCAAGATATACCAACATGTATCTCTTACCACATAAATCTGAGACACTTAAAGTATTAAAAGAATATAACCAGGAGGTTAAGAAACAACTAGGGCATACGATCAAAGTCTTAAGATTTGATTAAGGTGGGGAGTACACCTCTACAAAAATTTTACAATTCTACATATACTTTCATATTTCATAACAAAATACATTGCCTAGAGCAACTCAACAGAATGATCGCATGTACCTTGAAGAGGAAGTGCACAATTTGATGGATTTATATGAGTTGACTGATAACTTATCATATCAACAGACTATTGACTCATTTATATCATCAAACTGGGAAAAACCATGGATGAGGAAATTGAATCCATTAATAAAAACTAAGTCTGAGAATTAGCTGATTTACTAAAAGGAATGAAAGTCATAGGCTGTAAATAGGTTTTGAAAAAGAAATATAAAGTCAATCAGTCTATCGATAAGTTTAAGACAAGGTTGGTTGCAAAGGGATTTTCGCAAAAGGATGTGATAAATTATATTGAAATATACTCCCCTCTTGCAAAATTTGCATTCATAAGGATAAACCTAGCAATATCAACATATTATGATTTGGATTTATATCAGTTAGATTTAAAGAGTGTTTTTCTAAATGGAGATTTAGATTAAATTATATATATGCAACAACCTGAAGGATACAGAGTTAAAGGTGAAGAAGATAAAGTATATATATTGAAAAAATCCCTATATGGCCTTAAACAATCACCTCGTTAATGGTTTTTGACTTTTCAAAATATCATAGTTGAATTTAGGTTTGTGGCTAATAAACTTGACCATTGTGTATATGTTTGAATTTGTGGGAGTCACTTTGTCATACTCTCATTATATGTAGATGACATTTTGTTGACTGGGAATGACAATGAGATGATTGTCAAAACCAAGTCATGGTTAAACTCAAGGTTCGAAATTAAGGATATGGGTGAAGCATCCTATATCATGGGTGTAAAGATTTTTTGAGATAGAGAATGTAAACTCTTATGCCTAAGTCAAGAGAAATATATCAATTGTATCATCAAGAAGTTTAAAATAGATGAATATAAGTTTGCATCTACACTCGTTACAAAAGGGGTCAAACTGAATAAGGTTGATTATCCCGATGAGGGAGACGATAAGTCTAACAATTTTATGCACAAGTTGTGGGAGCTTGATGTATGATATGTAGCATACAAGACCTGATATCAGCTTTGTGTTGGTCTTATAAGTAGATATCAAACTAATCTTGTTGTCACTATGAAAAGGATTCTAAGATATCTAAAAAGAACAAAAAAACTTGAAACTTTGCTTTCAAGTAGATGAACTGAAAGTGATAGGATACTGAGATGCTGACTTTGTTGGAAACAAAGTTGACAATAAATTAACTTTGGGTCAAATATTCTTATTTGGAGGTTGAGTTGTGTCTTGGGCATGTAAGAAATAGGATTGTGTAGCTTTATATGTAGAACTTAGTATATTGCTTGTTGTATGGCTATAATGAGTACCGTTTGGATAAGCCGCTTTATATATGATTTATAGTTGGACATAGCCAACAAGTTGGTTGTCATTTATTATGACAATAATGTAGTGATTACTCTAATCAAGACGAGCTGAAAACTCTAGAAGCAAGCATATAATGTTTAAGTATAACTATATTCATGATATGGTTATGAGAAATGAAATATACATCTCATATATATGTCAACTGATGATTTGTTGGCAAACCCCTTTACTAAAGGTATAACAAAGGATATTTTCTCAAAGCATGTTACAAATATGGGTTTCAAATATGTTTGATTTTTGTGCGGGTAAGAAACCACTCAATGGGTATAAACACCCAAAAAAATTTAAAACAAAAAAACTTGATCTTTTAGAAATTCTCTATTTTTTAAACAAAAATTGTAGTTTTGGGACTTTTAAGGGTTTTTCTAACAAAGATACCTTAAACGAACTCATTTCCGCACCAAAATTTTATAGCAACCTTAAAATAAGGGTATATTGTACCCCTCTCAAAAAAATCCAATTTTCATAAAATATCAAAAAAGTGACTACTTTGCCCTCAAGGCCAAATTGGCAGAATTTTGCTATTTCAAAAGATTACCTTCAAAGAAAGAACGGTTTTAAACAATTTTTCTCAAAAAAAAAATAAAAATGATATATTGGGAAGCAAACCCAAAAATATTTGTAAATTGATAAAATTTCAAAACCCCTGAAATTCAAAAACAAATCAAATCCAAACCAGACCTCAAAAACTCAACCGATCAAGAATAGTCTCATTCCAAGACCCTATACCCATCAAAAGGGTTAAAGTGATTTGATACCCTACACTCATTAAAAGGGTTAAAGTGGTTTGATACCCACCACCCATCAAAAGGGTTAAAGTGGTCTGACACCTTATACCTAACAAACGGTTAAAGTGGTTGAAACGGTAAAGACTAACTCACGGAGCGAAAGCATGTCACCCATACAAACAAAAACTAGAAATGAAACTCAGTGTTTTCCAAAAATAATATTTGAATATTTCATTAAAACTTGATATTTTCAAATATAAAAGAAATGGTTTTAAAGAAAGCATTTGAAACCATACCTTCCTTATATGAAACTCGAACCAAAAGGAGACAAATTTCTCGAAAAGAGGAGATGGTAAGGCAATGACCAAGAACCTGCTAATTTCAGCATTGTTTGGCAATGTGACCTACCATTTTAGATCTAGGTATTAGGCAAGTGACCTAAGGTGGCTATCAAAAAGAAGGAAGGTCGGCATCCAAGAAGGCAGGTCGGCGTCCAAGAAGGAAGGTCAGTCGGCATCCAAGAAGAAAAGTCAACATCTAAGAAGGAAGGGTCGACGTCCAAGAAGAAAAGTTGGCATCCAAGAGAAAGAAAAGTCGGCATCCAAGAGAAGGGAAAGTCGGCATTCAAGAAAGAAAAGTGTCCTAGCTTAGCAAGATGTGAGCAGCTAAGAGCCTTGTCGACTTTAACATGGGTGAACCATACAAATTACCATGGGCATCAGTGGTGCCCAATTTGGTAAGTCATCCAGCTCTTGGCTGGTCGATTTGAACCTGAGTAAATTAGACAAGATGACTTACCTTAAGCAGCCTTGATGCCCAATTTGGTAAGTCATCAAGCCATCAAAGTGGGTTGGTCGATTTGAACAAGAGTTGGTAAGTCACCAAAAAGAGCCAATTGCAGCAAGATTAGGAAACTTACCTTGGGTAGCATATTGACCCAAGTTGGTAAGCCATCAAGGAGAGTCGATTTCAGCAATGTTGAAGTGGGCAACCTACCATCAAGAACATCCAGCCATTTCACCATGACAGATTTGGCAACTCAACATATCAAGGACTAGCCAATTTTAGCAAGAGACTTACCATCTTAGGTCAAGCCATGAGACAACCATGGATTGGATGATTTTAGCAAGATTGAAGTGGGCAACTTACCATATCAAGCCTAACTGATTCCAACAATATGGAATAAGCCCAACTAATTTCAGCAATATTAGGCAACTTACCATTGTAAGCCATGAGATTGTCGATTTCAGCATGACAACAACAAGGTAGCTTTGGTACCCGATTTAGTAGGCCATTAGACAACTCCAAGCCTGGCCAATTTCAGTAGGTCTTGAACAAGGTAACTTACCATATTGCATTGGAAAAATTAACTTACAAGGAGTAGCAGCAACAAGCAATCCTACATCTATAAAAGGGCCCTTGAGGGGGGCTGAAAAAGCATGAACCAAAATCAACAACAACAACAACTAAGCCTATTCTCATACTAGACGGGGTCGGCTACATGGATTCTTTGTTTCCACATAGCTCTATCATGTACCATGTTAGCAATTAACTCACAATAAGCTAGAGCATGAACGAAAATCAAAAATCGAAAAATCATTCAACAATTGATCAAACACCAAGCCAATCAGCCATGGTCCAAGGAGGAATCTGCGAGTAGCAAGAGAGGGAGAGAGAGAGAAAGAAAGGAGGAGGAGGAGGCTGCCGACCACCATCCTGTTCTTCCACTAAAGGTCCCTTCTTCCCTTATCTTTTAATTATTATCTTCTTTCATTAAAATTAATGGGGTTGTAATTAAGAAGCTTATATCTTCATATTGATGTAATAATTAAGGATTATATGTTGCCCTTTTCCCTTTACATTCATGTATTATCTATTATGTGTTTAATTTTCAATCCTTTCTACTCTGATATACAATATAAGATTTTATAACCCCTAATCTCTTCTACGCTTAGGATATAATTATAATTTCATTCATTTTAAATTGATATAGATTATCTTTAATTCAGACGATATGCATGCACGTATCTTGTAAAACTGAAAATCTATTTTTCACACTAAGTACATGTCTGATAAATGATTTTTATTTCCTTACCTTGTACTCTGAATATGCTAAAATTTTGCATACCTAATCTACACACACTAATATACTATTCATAAAATTTTCAAGAATTTTAGGTTTGTGCAGTACCGTAAATAAAATCAGATAAGATTGAATGAAATTGGAATATAATCTATAAAACCCAAAGTTCTTGTAATAGAGGTTGGGTCACAATCTCATATCTTTGTATACACTAAACCATTTTGATTAAAAATAATCCCATTGGAAAGTTGAAATCCATAGCTTTCCAATAAGACTAATTTAAGAAGTCGGAGATCTGGGTAGCAATATACAATTACTTTTCTAAGCCTCTATTTCTTTGTTACGGATCAATGTCAAACACGAGAGTGGGTATATTTTCAGATTTAATTGTATAAATCTACAACACTTAAAATTAAAATAATTTTGAATCTATATATCAAACTCTATTTTATGTAAAATTTTAAGAATTTTTGGAGATTCAGAAGTTGTCTAAAAAAATCAGGAAATAAGCTTCTAAAAGCATAATCAGTTTCTATTTTCCAAGATTTGAAATGTGTTGATTCAAAGACTAAGTTTACAATTTTTGTCAAGCTTTTGAAATTTGGTTTTAAAAACTTATAGGATCTCGAATGATTTTCCAAGCGTCTAGGCTGACCCTTGAGCATCGGTTCAAGAAGGCCTATGCCGAAAAGAATTCACTTACTCCTAATCACTAAAAAAGTTAGAAATCATTTTTGCTAGTTTGAGCAAACTAGCTGGTTCGCTCGCACACTCGTAGTTTGCGAATTTAATTTCAAGTCTTTATATAGACTTTATAATAAAAATTCACATCTATAATGGGTATTGATTGCAATTACATTTGTAATCATAGAAGACACAACTTAGAAAAGCCCACAAAAGTGGGTGATAAAACTAGTGTGTCATAATCCTTGGCTCGAGTGGCAAAGTGGGAGATGTAACACAGAATGTGTATATCGGGATTTAGCCATTCTCGACGGTAAACCCAAGGAAACATTACATACAAACGTATAAATGATTAAAGGTATACATTATATAAAGTATATGTTACATATAAACGTATACGGATAACTTGTTGTAACGGAAGTTCAGGGCAAGGAAATACAGGAAGATGTAGTTGAAATCTCTCTATAAATACTAAAGAGATTACACATAAAGATATGAGAATATAGTGAAAATAAATAAAGACAATTTTTCCTGAAAATTCCGCTTGAGGGTAACCGTTAACCCATTCCACCTTCTCTTCTCATCTTCGTTTACGTTTTGGCCCTCCTTCATTCAGCTGCATCACTGCTAAGTAGAGATCAAAAGCCATGAGAGATACGACCAAAGAAATTGTGCTTCACAATAGTCCCTCTTTATAGCAAAATTTCCAAATGTTGTTCTCTTTATCGTTTTTTCGTTGGAAAGATGAATGAAGCGCGTTGCTAAAGCTTGTATTGAGCGGCCATTTTTTAAAGAGTATTCCTGTAGGCTGTCTTGCTTGATAGTCTTCATTGTTAGTCTCTTTGTGTGAATGTTGTGTGTGTGTGGATAGAGAGAGAGAGGGTGGATGTGGGGGTTACCAGATGGCTACTTTACCCCAAACCATGCTTATGGAAGAGAAGTCCAAAAGGTAGTAAGACCTACCCGGAGGGTTGATTAAAGCCTCCCAAACGAGAATAATAGCATGAGGCACATGATTCAAAATTGCGTCAAAGACTCGCAATTCCTCTGCCCTGGGAGTCTGCTTAAGTAAGCTTACGCCTCTACTCTGTGAGTCTTTCACGAAAAAGCCATCCCAAAATTGGTAATTTATAAAGGAAACTTCGTCGAAAAATGTGCTTCGTAAAAAACAATGTGTTTCTCATTCTTGGCATTAGGTAAAAGCTATCACAAAGTTGATGAGGTGTGATATGTTCCTTTTAGAACTTTAGCTTGGTTCAACACCAAGTTGATGACACGAGATCTCTTACCTATAGCACTAGAAGTTTGAAGAATTGCTCACCAATACCTTCTGGACCATGTTTTGCTCATCTTGATGAACTGTTGCTATCATAAGTTTGAACAGTTGGAGTTCTATTGGATGCTTCACGCATATTGGTTGGTAACTTATAGAGGAACAGTTAATTTATATACAACAACAACTAAACTTTTTGTCATACTAGACGGGGTCGGCTACATGAATTCTTCGTTTGCAATAGTTAATTCATATAACGATGGACGTAAATAACCAAAACCCCAACAAGGATTGGCTGTATGGATTCTTACTCGCCATTAAGCTACGAACATAAAACACACACACACCCTTCCCCCCTCAAAAACAAAAAAGAAAAGCCTTGGGAAAGATGCCTCACGTCGTGATTCCCAAAATGGTTACTAGCTTTCATTTTTATTCTTTATTGTCGAGTAATGTAACCTTAGTAAGTTCATCAAATTATCATTGTTTGATATTATATCCTGACAGCCTCACCTTTTTTATTCCTGGCTTGTCTCCATAAACAACCATTGACATTCGTACAAATCATCGTTAACGCTGGTCCAGAGCTCCACAGTTGTCTCAAGGAGAGAGGGAGAGAGATAAGTGCATGTGCAATGCATCTGCATAATTATCTCGATATATATATTTTAAAAATATAAAAAAAGAAAGTTGTATATGTAATGCACCTGTATAATTATCCCAATATAAGATGCTGACTATATATACATATACATATATACAGATACATATATACATATACATATATATACATAAATACACATATATACAGATACATATATACATAAATATATATATATATATATATATATATATATATATATATATATATATATATATATATATATATATATATATAAAAAAGCCTTGTTGATGTTGTATACATATGTAGTAGTACAGGTTATGCGCAGTCATTATCTGGTGAATTGAAAATGGACCCGCATGGATTCCCATTGAAAAGAGTCTTCAGCGGCCACACAGGGAGCCGTTGGCGGTTCTATCTCCACATGCACTGCTGCTTTAAGGAAGCTGATGGCCTATTTGACAATCCATTGAGATTTCTCGCCTTGGGTTTAACTATGGTTTGTTTTTGTTTTTCTCTACGGCTTTTTGTTGATTTTTCAAATTTTCAATGGGCTGCATGCTCTCCGATGGCTGCGTGTGTTTGATTTTGGGGGGTCAACCACTTCTCCTTCCCTCTCCTATATAGTTGCATAATTTCGCTCTCACGGCTCGACCCGAACAACTGAATACGCTTGTTTTTCTTCAGGTGCACCAGAAACTTTTAAAATTTCATATTATCCTTCTCATTTTCCTTGTCTTTATGCTACTTACATCTAATATTCACAAATTATGAAACTAAGAGAGGGAAGAAGTGGTTGACCACCCCCAAACAAAATAAATGCGTTTGGATAAACATGACTGGTTTGGAACTGGTTCTCCTGTTTAAACTGGAACCGAATCAATCCTAAAACCAGAACGGTCGAACCAGCCCTAGAACGTAATCGGAGACCATCCAGTTCGGTCAGAGTTTGACATTTTTGAGCCAGACTGCCAATATATGTTCCTGTACCCTCTCGAGACAGACTGCTTGTTGCAGTGAACTTAACTGGATCTGTAATTGAAATAGTCCAAGACCGAAGAGCAGTAGCAGAGATATGTATGGTGTTCTTTCCAGGAGTTTCCACTGGATGGTTATTTAGGGTGCAGCTCACCACAAGCGTTGTCATTTTTTGTTATCTAAAGTGACATTGTTTCACCATCGCCAATTCCACTATAAGCATGCCACGATCAGATAATATTGGTTGCCCCTAAGTTAAGCGTTCACTCAGGATAGAATATCTCTTGAAGAGCTATACAGCTGTATTTTTTTGTTACAAGAAGAAGTTGAAGCCTAATGCATGTACCCTGTGGGAGTCAGCTTACATTGTTTCGAGGTTTAATTTGTATCTTGATCTCCTATGTGAGAAAGATGAATCTATTGAATTTGAAAACGAAAAATAATTGAAACTTGCAATTCAAATTTCAATGAAATCACCATTAATCATCTGTTTTAAGAGAATCAAAAGCTAAATTTTATTAAATAAATAACTCAGAAGAAGAAGATAATGGAGATAAAAGCTGTTGCAATGACAAAATAATATGTGATCTTGCTCTTTGAAGGTAAAGGCTAATGTTGAACAAGATAAAGATTGAAAACCCACTCTACACACTACAACTGAATATGTTGGTTCTCTGCGATGGTTCGTTCATTGCTCTTCTTTGCAGCTTTATCTGAGATAGTCTCTGATAATAAGCTCCGAAGAGAAAAGCTTTATGGCGATTAACCTTCACCATAGTAAAAGAAGCTTCAAAAGTTGAAAAGCTTTGAGATTGGAGGATGGAGAATGAACATGGAATTGCTAGTATAAGTTGGACGCAATTGAAAAACCCTAATCATGAAACACGCGTATATATCTGCAATAGATGCCTTGCATTTCCGAGATAGAGGGTCATAATTCATCCACAAATATGCACGCATACTTTAACAGGGTTTGCACGTGTGGATGCAAGTCCCAAGACCAACAATCACACACTCGTTTACTTTCGCACCCCACCGTGAAAGCAAGAGACTCTTATAAATATAGATAACATTTTTCACATGGAAACACCCTCAGCCCCGTCGATCGCCGGGGTCTACTCCTTCTTTGAGAAGGAGCGCCTCACACACCTCTTCATTTGTAACGTAAAGGTAGTCATTCTCGACAACCTTATCACACGAACAGTTGGATTGGCCATCTAGCCGTTACTTGTGGCAAGCATTACAATGAATAACTGGATAAGGCTCTAAATGAAAAATCCAACCAGGAACCATAAGAGAGGAACTGGTACTGCTCTATAGATACAAAATTCAATTGTGTAGTAACCGAAAAACTCAAATCACCCTTACGACTTCTTATGATTTCACAGTTCAAAATCAGTAGGAGGACACTGTTGATGTTGCATAACTGAGTGAGAAACTACCGAAACCGCCTCGAATCTTATAGAGGTCTCCAAGAACTCCATCAGTGGTATTAGGGTCTAGTTTGTCCCTTTGATCCAGAAGAAAAAGTTATGCTTAATGAAAAACATTATAAACGAAGGAAGAGAACACCCTGTTACAAAGAATCGGCTCAAGTTGAGACAGGGCAAAGGAGAACAATCGGCCCAAGTCAAGACAGAAAACTGGTCTAAGGTCTGCCAACATATCATGTGTTGGCATGTATGAGATGGATATTTCCTTTCTCATGACCACATCATGAATATAGTGATATTTAACCATTATATGTTTACTCTTAGAAATGTCAGCTCCACTCTTGATAAAAGTAATTGTTGCGTTGTTGTCACAATAAATGATAACTGGCTTGTCAATTATCTCCAGCTTCAAATCTCGTATAAAGCGGCTTATCCACATGGCACTCGTTGCAACCATACAGCAAGCCACATACTCAGCTTCTTGTGTATACAATGTTACACAACCCTATTTCTTACATGCTCAAGAAACAACACCACCTTCAAATAAAAATATTTATCTAAAGGTTGATTTGCTATCATATTTGCTTCTAGCAAAGTCAACATCTAAGTATCCTACTACTTTTAGTTCATCTGCTTGAAAACACAGTTTCAAGTCTTTTGTTCCTTTCAGACATCTTAAAATCCTTTTTATAGCTATCTAATGTTGTCATATAGGATTACTTTGATATCTACTCACAAGACCAACAATAAAATTGATATCAGGTCTTTTACACAACATAGCATACATCAAGCTACCCATGATTTGTGTATAAGAAACATTAGGCTTATCGTCTCCTTCACCAGTATAATCAGCCTTACTTAGTTTGACCCCTTTTGCAACAAGTGTAACATTAGACTTGCATTCACCCATTTTGAACTTCTTGAGGATATAGTCAATATACCTCTCTTGACTTAGGCATAAGAGTTTACATTCTCTATCTCGAAAAATCTTTATACCGAGGATATAGGATGCTTCACCTTCGAACCTTGAGTTTAACCATGACTTGGTTTTAACAATCATCTAATTGTCATTCCTAGTCAACATGTTATCTATATATAACGATAAGATGACAAAGTGACTCCCATTGTTTCAGACATCTATAAAGTGATCAAACTCATTAATGGTATATTGAAAAGTCAAATACCATTGGTGAGGTGAGTGTTTCAAGCCATATAGAGATTTTCTCAACCTATATACTTTATGTTCGTAGCCTTTAATTATATATCCTTCGGGCTGCTGCATGTTTAAGATTTCATCTAAATTTCCATAGAAAAGTTATCTTTAGATCTAACTTATGTAAGATCAAATCATAATAAGTAGATATTCTCAGGGTTATCCTTATCGATGCAAATTTTGTAACAGGAGAATATGTCTCAACATACTGTATCCCCTCTTTTTGCAAAAAATCATTTGCAACCAATCTCACTTTAAACTTGTTGATTGAACCATCGATCTTATACTTCTTTTTCAGAACCAATTTACAGCCTATGGCTTTCCTTCCTTTAACAAATTAGTAAATTCTCAAACTTAGTTTTTCTCAATGTATTTAATTTTCTCATCCTTGGCTTTCTCCTAGTCTATTGCTTCCGATGAGTTTATAGGTTACTAATAAGTCAAGTTTAGTGAACTCATCTAAATCCACTGAATTATACACTTCTTTTACAAGATAAGTCTAATAATCTTTTAAGTAGGATGGTGTGCACCTTGGCCTTTTATGTTCACTTAAAGTTTTGATTGTTTCAAGAAGGTCTTCTATGGGTTCAAATGATGATAGATCTAGGTCTATTAGATCGTCAACATACTCATCATTATTTTCCAAGATGTCATTCTTAGTATCTTCTAAGAATTCAACATCTCTGCTCTCTATCAGTCCGTGGTCCTTATGATAAAACTGTTATCCCTTTGAGCCTTTAGGATATCCGATGAATATACATCTTAATGACCTATTGTCTATCTTATCTCTGGACTAATCAAGGATCCTTACATGTATAATATATCCCCACCTTTTGAGATGACCTAGGTTGGTTTTCTTCCAAACCACATCTCATATAGTGTAGTGAATATAGCCTTATATGGTACTCTATTGAGTATATATACTGTTATACTAAATGTTTCTCCCCAAAATATCTTTCGTTAAAAGACATTAATTAACATTGACCTTGTCATATTCAGTAAGGTCCTATTATATCTTTCAACTACACTATTCTATTGAAGTGTCTTGGGCATTGTATTTTGCTTTGAAATATCAAAGTCTTTACAGAATGCCAGAAATTCTAAAGAGGTATATTTACCACCTCTATCTGATCTTAAGACTTTGATTGAATGCCCTAGTTGATTTTCAACTTTCTACTTATATTCTTTAAAAGCTTCGAGTGCCTCAAATTTATGTGGTAAGAGATATAAATACGTATATCTTGAGTAATCATCGATAAATATTATAAAATAAACTTTTTCTTTATCTGACCATACTCTGAATGGTCAACATAAATCCGTGTGAATAACATCCAACAGGGTTATTTCCCTTGTTGTCTCTTTGAAGAAAACTTTTAGTCATTTTTTCTTATCTACAAGATTCACACCTATTGAAAGCCTTTTCCTCAAATTTTGGCAGTAAGTCAAAGTTGGATAATTTTCTAAACTTTTCCAAACTTATATGCCTAAAGCGTTTATACCATACATTCACATCAACATTAAAGGCACAGTCAATATAAGTAGAAGGATTTTCATTCTCATTAACTTTCAATTTCAACAGTCTATGTTCTACATCAAATTCTCAAGAAAAAAATACTCATATATTTCCCTATAGTCACCTTGTAAAGAATAAACCTAACCTCAAAACCTTTCTTCACTAAGGCAGGGACTAAACCAGATTTCGTTTTATAGATATTACAATTAATACATCAGTCAATACAACTAGTATGCCTTGTACAAAAATTTTAAAGGACCTAGTACCTAGAACATCCGAGAAAGTATTATTTTCCATTTACACCCGATGTTCTCTTAGTTTGTACTCATTTAGATCCATTGCCCTTAACTTGGTCTTCGAGATTTATCTGATTGCTCTAGAGTCAATCCACCAACCAGTCACTGGACAATCCATGTAGAGACACTCTAATATCACGCAGATTATATTTTACTTCTCCGATTATCCGCGTTGTGGGTTGTTTCTTCCACTCTTCTTATTGTTGCAATCTCTCTAGTAGTGTCTTATCTTTCCGTAGCTGAAACACTTGACCTGAGAAGTGGTTTCTTGCTTTTTGCCAAACTTTTTTTGATTTATTTCTCCTATGATTGTGCTTGAAGCTAGACCCTGTCTCATTTTATACTACTAGTAACTTTTCTTTTTTGCTTTTACTCATATATTCTTATTCAATTGTTAATTTTAGGGTCAATACAGAAAGGTTGGTTTCTAACCCTAGTTTGAGAAAAGTAGTGACTATGTTCCACAACGGGAGAAGACTATTCAATATTATAGATATCTGCATCAGTTCTGGGATGACTATTTTGCCATAGTTAGGTCTCTTGTCATTATCAACATATGGTTTATATGTTCTACTACATTATCTCCTTCTTTCATTTTGAAAAAATTATATTTTTGTAGTAGCAACTAGACATGCAGCTTGGTAGTTGTATCATATTTAACTGTTATAGAATCAAATAACTCTTTCGCGATCGTGATTTCTTCAAATACCCTAATCAAGTTATCCTCCATGTACATGAACATGATACTTCTTGCTATTGTGTCGTCTTTAAGAAATATTTTACATACTTTTATTTGTTGATATGTTGCGTCTGGTGGTGGTGGACACACAATTTCCTTTAGGACATACTGTACACCTACAAATATTAGACTGAGTGGTATCCTTCTCTTTCATATTTTGAAGTTTCGACCGTTTAACTTTTCTGTCTTTATCAATTCTGACACACATATTCTAGAGTTCATTTTTATGTATTTCGTAATTATAACAAATAAACGGTCTAAAAAGAAAACATTTATCAAGCAACAAAACACAAATAGTATAACTCTAATTAGCACAATGCAGAATATTATAAAAATGAGCTAAAAATAATTCATTTTTAATATAAAAACAAGCTAGGATAAATCCATAATTTTCTCCAAAAAATTCTAACCTACGGGTAAAATAGTAATTTTATCTGTTTGTTCGATTTTATAATTTTTCAGAAAGATCAAGGATAGAACAGTAAACTTGGTGTTTCGTATTTCTGAAAATTAATCACTAATTGGAGGTAAATTCATAATTTCGCCCTTGAGTCCAAATTTATAATTTTCTCAAAAGGATATGGACAAATCTGTCTTTCGACTAGCAATACTGTAATAAATTTAACCAAAAAGAGTAGAAAAGTAAATCAATATCCCAATTTTTTATAATTTTCATAAATTGCTAGAGGGCAAAACTAACTTTTCACCCAAATAAGGGTAAAATCATCTTTTTACCTGAAAATATCTAGATATTTTGATAATTTTATCCAAAAGTAGGTCGTAATTTTTAGGTCAGGGCAGAACAAACTTTTCAATCCACTGCCCTTGGTGGTTTTCTAAAATCGGGGCTGGTTTACACCTGCGGTTTTCAGAAACAGCCAAGCAATTTTCTAATGCAGGTCTACAACCACCCGTGGCCTTCTAGCCAAGGGTTTTTCGGCCAATTTCTTATCTTGTGGCCGACCTCTAGCCTCTTGACCGAGGATCTGTTGGCCTGCTTCTATCTTGCGGCAGACCTTTGGCCTCCTAGATGAGGTACTGTCGGTATGCTTCTTTCTTCCGACCGACCTCTGGCCTCCTCTCTTTTGGTTTTTAAATAAAAGTACATTAAATGAACTCATTTTGGTATCAAAATTTTCTAGCAACCTCAAAATGATTATATATTGCATTCCTTTCATAAAAAATCAAATTTGGACAAAATTGCATAAAAATAACTATTTTGCCCTCATGACCAAATTGACAGGATACTGCCTTTTTAAATGATCGCCTTTAAAGAAATGATGATTTTAAACAATTCTTTTTATATAAACAAATGAAAAGGAGAACACTGGGAATCAAACCCAAAAATGTTTACAAATTTATAAATTTATGAAATTCTAAAACCCCTGATATTCAAAAATAAATTAAATTCAAATCAGACCTCAGAAATTCGCCTGGTTGAGAATAGTCTCATTCAGAGACTTGATACCCAGGGTTAAAGTGGTTCGATACCCTACACCTGTTAAAGTGGTTAAAGTGGTTCGATACCCTATACCTGTTAAAGTGGTTAAAGTGGTTCGATACCCTACACCCGTTGAAGTGGTTAAAGTGTTTTGATACCCTACACCTATTAAAGTGGTTAAAGTGATTCAATATCCTACACCCGTTGAAGTGGTTAAAGTGTTTCAATACCCTACACCTATGAAAATGGTTAAATGGTCAAGGTGGTTGTAGACTAGCTCATGGAGCAAAAGTAGGTCACACTTGCAAACAAAAACTAAGAATGAAACCTAGTGTTTTTCTAAAAATAATTTTGATGTTTTCAAATATAGAAATAATTTTAAAGAAAGTATTTGAAACCATACATGCCATATATAAAATTCAGACCGGAAGGAGGCAAATTCCCCGGAAAGAGGAGATGGCATGAACCAAAAAGGCAACGACCGAGCACCTGCCAATTTCAGTATTGTTGGGTAAGGTAACCTGTCATTTTTAGTTTCAGGTATTAGAAAGGAAAGTCGACGTTTAAGAAGGAAAGTCAACATCCAGAAAGGAAGGTCGACATCAAAAAAGAAAAATTGATGTTCAAGAAAGGAAAGTCGATGTTTAAGAAGGAAAGTCGACGCCCAGAAAGGAAAGTCAGTACCTAGAAAGAAAAGTCATTCAAGAAAGAAAAGTCGACGTTTAAGAAGAAAGGTCGGCGCCGAGAAAGAAAAGTCGACATTCAAGAAGGAAGGTCGGCGTCATCCACATAAAAGGAAAGTGATGCTCAATTTGGCAAGATGTAATGCTCGATTTGGCAAGTAGTGATGTTTAATTTGGTAAGCCACTAAGAGGAAACTTACTAATTTTAGAGTTCAGCATCAAAAGATTAGGCAACTTACCTTATCAAGCTTCATTAAATGAGCATATGCACTTACCTTATCCATGGGAGCAGTTTTTGGCAATAATGACCAGCATTAACTTGCCAAAAGACAACAAAATGACCAATTTGGAAGTCCATATACAACATTTCACTTGCCTTAAACAAATAAGACAGGTTTTGGCAAGAATGGCCAGCATTCACTTGCCAAAATACAGCCATTTTCAATAAGTCAACTTACCTTATGAAATTTTGCAGCAAAGAGGCATCCCTTGGCCTATAAAAGGGGCCTGTTGCAATGCATCAATCTGAGTTCAACCAACCATTCAGCAAGGAGAGAAAGAGAGGGAGGGAGAGGAAGAAAGAAGGTTGCTACCTGTCGCCCATCACCAGTTGCAGACTGTCCTCCACCTTCTATCACAGGTTCTTTTTTTGCTTCAATCATCTCCTTTTTCAGTAAATATTATGGGCCTGTAATTAAGGAGCTTAAGTCTCCGTGAAGATGTATTGATTCAGATTCACAAGTTGCCCCATCTTTCTTTCATGCGGTCTTCGTTATATACTTTGATATTGATTCTTTCGACTCCATAACACAACTTAAGATCATAAACCTCTTGATCCCCATGTTCATGTAATAATTAGGATTTAGGTTATTGTTTTATAGCTATAGATTTGATTTTAAATTCGGATTAAAACACAAGCACAATTCTAAAAATCTCAAACCTATTTTTCTATATTCTGCACGCATTCGGTAAAAGATTTCTCTTTGATTATTCCTTGCTCTAAATATATCAAAATTTAATCTAGACATACAGATGCACTTCGGATAAAATTGTTGAGAATTTTGGGTGTGTTAAACATCATTAATAAAATAAGAAAAGTTTTACAAAAATCAGAATATATTATAGAAACCAGAAGTTCTTGTGACATAGCTCAGGATATTCCTGAATATCTTTATATACAGTGAACCAAATTTATTGAAAATGGTCTCATTAGAAAGTTTAAATTCATAGCTTTCCAAAAAGACTAATTTCATAGAAATCGGATGTCTGAGCATAAAAATATAGTAGTTTTTCTAAACCTCTGAATTTTTGGCAAAGGTCTGTCTCGAATGTCTGAGTGAGGTCTATTTTTGAATTTAATTATATAAAACTACAGCATATAAAATAAATATAAAAATATTTTCTGAATCTACACATAAATGTCTATCCTTTGTAAAAAAAATAGAATTTTTGGAAACATAGAAATATTTCAAAAAAATCAGAAACCAGCCTCTAAAAATATAACCAGTTTCTGTTTTTCAAGACTTGAAATATTTCTAAATCAAGAACCAAAATCACGATTTTGTCAAGTTTTTGTAATTAGAATCTTGTTTTTGAAAACTTAACAGATTTCAAACAATTTTTAAAGCATTTAGGCTGACCCTTGAGCATTAGTTCGAGAAGACCTACATCGACAAAAGTTCACTTGTCCACAATCGCTACATAAAGTCAGAAAATCAATCTTTACTAGTTTGAGCAAACTAGGTGCCACGCTCGTACACATGACGTAGTTCGAGAATCTCTTTTCAAATCTTCACATAGGTTTTGAAATAAAAATTCACGTCTACAGCCCTATCTCGACTAGTCAGAGTTCTTTCTGCCACTTCCGAAAGTTGCACAGGAAGTTCTTCTAATCCTCTTTCTCCCTTTTCTTTTTGTTTACACTAATACATACCTATTTACAGGGACAAAATCAGGCTCTTATACCAAATGTAGAGTTTTCGTCGACCCTTCGGTGTCCTTTGTTCTCTTGCTTAAGTACGTAGTAGCAACGGATCTTGAAAGAGGTATGTGTGTTTCGATATTTTTCAGGTTTTCTCTTAGTAGGTTTTGCCTCGGAAGAATGCTCAATGTTTCTTTTTTGTTTCACTGTGTCTGTTCTCGTGCACTGGCTTGCTCCTCTTTCCCTACTGGGCTTTCCTTTTCTAGAGTTCCTTATCCGGTCAATTACGGATAAGCTCCATAACTGCTCGGTAGTTTCTACCTTTGATAGCCATTACAATCATCCTTTCCCGCATCCCTTCCACATATAATGGCACAGGATGGCCAGTCCAGCTATTTATGTGTTGGGGTTGTCGAGAATGGTTGTATGTTTCCTTACAGTATTTTGTGTTGTATATTGTATAATATATGCAATATATGGCTTATACAATACTAATCATTTTTTTTAGCTGTTCAGTCTGGGTTGAGTGAGTCCTTCCTTACCTTTAACCAACCTAAGCTTTTTCCCAGCCACAGACCCCTAAAAGATGCTGGCGCAGTGTATCAGACTCATGACTGACTCCAAGGGCTTTTGAATGGTAGGAGATCCATGGTTCCTTTTGCCCTGGATGATGTTTCACAACATTGCTGTTCTTCTATAATATTGAGTTTGAATAAATCATCTCTGAATGATCTGAGATCAATATGTCTGAAATTGGGATAACTTATATGTTAGCGAAGACGCTCATTCTATGCTAGAAACTGTCATCATGTGGCTTAAATTCTCTTTCAAATTATAACGCTCTATAGTCGATCATCATCGAAACATGTAGAGCCAAGTAAGTTGGTTAGCAAGGTTTTCAGACATACTCTTACACATAAATTAAGTGCATAAAGTCCATTATACTTTGGGTTGAAAGTGAGCCAAACTGCTCACTTGCTACTGGAGATCAACTCAACAATAATTAGAACTCAAAGTCGGCCCTGTTAAGCTCAACAATCGTACGAGCTGAGTTCGAGACGCTCAAGTTGCTCGCGAGCGGAATCTCGAGTACTATTCTGTGAGAACTCATCTCCTCGTTTTCATCCAATTCCATATTGGAATTCAAGAGAAGAAAGCTTGAAAGTCAGTAAAAGGAAAGCCAGGTGCAGTGAGATCATATTTTCACAACCTTTCGGCAAAAATCAAGTGTTGCACCCCTTCGGAAGAAAAAACAATATGTTTACCGTCCAGGGATCGACCATGTATTAAATTAATTTATGTGGGGAGGGGTTTGTTTTATGCTAGCCTTATACTTTGCCGTGAGCATGCTCAAGCTCAATAAGATGGCATCTTTCCTTTCTCTTTTTGCGTGTAATTTTTGCTTTAAATGGCATCGCATGCGAATAAAAGATTTGCAGTATTCAGATATGTTTTCAACTTTGGGCCTCGTTTTAGTTTCATTCTTTCTACCATTTGTTTTCAAATCTAAATCCAATTTAAGTGAAGTTCACTAAGATCTGAATCCAATATCCCAGTTTAAAGATACCTATATCTTGGTATTGCGTGGAGGTGCATGTACACTTCATATGTAAATGATCTACTATGACCGTTAAAGAAGAATCAAGCAGACAAAAGAAGGTTTGCATGAATTTACAAGAGTAGAAGGAGTCTTTCTTGGCAAGCTTTATGGGTAGAAGCTGAGCAAAGTTCATGTTCAGCTCAATTAACATCTCGAACTGAACATGGATAGGAACAAAGTGAGCCCATCTCCAAGCAGCTCGGTTCGTTTTCCAGGCCTACAAAAACGAATTTGTAACTGGCTAAAAATGGAGAAAATGAGCTGAAAAAAAAATAGCTAGGATGAAGGAGTACGTATTTTCCATATCATGGTATGGTCAGGGGTCGCTGCAGTGCAGTCTACGGTAAAAGTAAAACTCCAGTCTGAGGGTCTAACCTTCTCTAAACATAAGAAACCACACTCTAATCTTAGACATGGCAGTTGAGTCATTGCCTATATAAACTTCTCTTGAACGCTCCATCAATCAATTCATAAACAGTAAATTAAGAGCTAGTCGTGTAGAGAAGGAATCGAAGATGGCGTACTTGTCTCTCTCTTCTGTGATTTCCCTGTTGTTCATCGTTTGTGCAAGTTCTGTGCCAACGTGTGTTGCACAGTGGGACGTAAAGTCATTCACCCAAAGGCTCACCAATCATGTGTTCTCACAACTTGGTAGCAAAGAGCAGGACCTCATCACCAGCCTTCCCGGCCAGCCAAAAGGAGCAAATTTCACACAATATTCCGGCTATATTTCCGTCGATTCGACTAGAACAAGAAACCTTTTCTACTATTTGGCCGAAACCGTGGGAGGGGCAGACTCTAAGCCCCTGGTTTTGTGGCTCAATGAAGGTATATGTCGTCCAACTTATATACTAGTTCACTGCACGTATATCCAGTACCAAGGGAATTATATTAACTTCGTCTATGTGTTTGCTGTTTCTGAATGTTAATGATTAACAACTTAGCTCCAGGAAGTTCTTCTCTTGGCATCGGAGCATTTCAACAACACGGACCTCTTAAAGTTTATGGCAGCGGAACAACTCTTAAAAGCAACCCATACGCTTGGAATAAGTGTGAGTGCATGCCCCATACATATATATAGTAATGTATAGCTATTGTTATACATTACTATTTGGCAAAATACAGCTACTGTTAATTAATTGCGACTATTGAATTCGATGCTTAATTATGTGTATTGTACACTTAAATGCAGTGGCTAACATGCTGTATTTGGAGTCACCAATTCAAGTGGGCTTCTCTTACACTACAAATCCGTCGGACTTCTGTGATGGGGATGAGACGGCTGCCGTCGATAATTACCGGTTTCTGGTAAACTGGCTGGAACGATTCCCTGAGTACAAATCCCGCGATTTCTACCTCGCCGACTACGCTGGGTATTACGTACCCCAACTTGCAGATGTCATCTCCTTTTACAACAAGAAGCAGAAACAAAACGTCATCAACCTCCAAGGGATCATAGTAAGTAATAATATGACTAATTATCGGTTCTAATTGAGAGATTATCATGATCGGTTGAATATATATAAGTACAATTAACGCATTCATAACGAAATGGCAGCTGGGGAACCCACCGATGGACGATTTTGAGGACATGAGGGGGAGACTTACGTACCTCTTAGCTAATGGAATCATATCTGATGAATTGGCAAAGAATGTTACCAAAGCATGCAGTTGCCTGCATTGCTCAAGAAACTGGGATTGCTACTTGGCACTTGATGGGGCAAGGCCCTGGAAGGATATTCACAACGTGGAAGACGTTTATGATTTGCCATGCCAATTCCCTTCCAGCTCATTCGATAACGATGTATGTATATTATATATATAGAGAGAGAGAGAATAATGTACAAGGTGAACTTATTGGCCTTTGCATGCAGGCGCAAGAAATGTACGATTGCAGAGTTGGTGCACAAGGCACTATGTTAACCTTCCTCAGGTGCAGAACGCCCTGCATGTCCGTATCGGTGCCTTTAAGGGTCCTTGGGTCCCGAAAAACACGTAATCACCTTCCTTCAGTTTAATTAATTATAATATACAATTTCTTGATTGCAAGCCGTCCTCAGCGAGTCCAATCCTCTACTGTTACACCTTTCAATGCAACCTTTAATTTGGTGTTTTATTGAATACCTTCTATCGGTTCTTCTTCTTGTTAAGTTTTCAAACAACTTTTACTTATGGTTCACTTTGAACTTCAAGCTGGGCAGAATTAATGAATCTGATTGCATGCAGGAACTTTGCCTACAATTACGGGGCGAAATACAACACCATACCAATGCTCCAAAAATCATTGCTGCAAGAATTCCTATCTGGATTTATAGGCATTCTCTCTCTCTCTCTCTCTCTCTCTCTCTCTCTCTCTCTCTCTCTCTCTCACACACACACACACACACACATACACACAATATATCAATATTGATGCCCGTTGCGATGTTGCAGTTGTGATTTCGACACCCTCAATCCAGTCACTTCTACCGTGTATTCATTGAGGTTTTCTTAGTTGCAGTGGAAGAAGATATAGTTGTATACCGTTTCCCATAGGCTTACATAGGAAAGGTTTTGAGATTTTACTGTATTTTTTTAATACTTTTTCTGTATTCTTTGTCCACTATTTATAGACGGCTTCATCTTTCTTGTTTTCATGTTTGGGCTTTCCGTTACAAGCCGTTTTAATCCTTATAATGTTATCATTTCTCTGATTTAATTTTTGTAATGTTACGGTTTTTCTTTTGTGTAACGTTTTACAACTGAAGAATGACTTGTAATGTTATGGTTTCTCTTTTGTGTAATGTTTTACAGCTTAAGAATGACCATTTTATACATGTCTCACATCACCATTCGAGCCAAGTAATTTGACATATTGGTTTTGCCTCTGCTTTTGTAATGGTTTTCAAGTTATATCATATATGATTGTTACAACAATCATTAGTCATTGTGGGGTTTGTTACCAACACAACAATCAAATATATCTCCAACCCACCCATTTTAAATTTTTTAACGATATATTCAATATATCTCTCTTAACTTAGGCATAGGAGTTTAGATTCTCTGACTCGAGAAATCTTTATACCCAGGATATAGGATGCTTCCCCCATATCCTTCATTTCAAACCTTGAGTTTAACCATGACCTGAATTTTACAATCAACTCATTGTCATTCCGAGTCAACAATGTGTCATCTACATATAATGATAAGATGACAAAGTGACTCCATTATTCTAGACATATATACAGTGATCAATTTCATTAGCCACAAGCTCAAGTTCAAGAATGGCATTTTGAAAAGCCAAATACCATTGGTGAGGTGATTGTTTAAAGCCATATAGGGATTTTTTCAGCTGATATACTTTATCTTCTTGGCCTTTAACTCTGTATCCTTCGGGTTGTTGTATATATATGGTTTCATCTAAATCTCTATTTATAAAGTAGTTTTTACATGTAACTGATGTAAATTCAAATCATAATATACTAAAATCGCTAGGATTATTCTTATGAATGTAAAATTTGCAACAAGATAATATATCTAACATAATTTAATCTCCTTTTTGAAAAACCCTTTGCAACCAGCCTCACCTTAAACTTTTTGATTGTTTCATTGACCATATATTTTTTTTTAGAACCCATTTATAATCTATAGCTTTCTTTTCCTTAAGCAAATTTGTCAATTCTTAGACTTGACTTTTCTCAATAGATTCAATTTCTTCACCCATGGCTTTTTCCTAGTCTTCTCATTCAGATGAGTAAATAGTCTACTGGTACATTAATTATCGGTCAATGCATCTACATCCACTGAATTGCATACTTCTTCTATAAGGTAAGTATGATAATCTTTTAAGTAGGACAGTATGACCCTAGGTCTTTTATGTCAACTTAAAGTTTTGTTTTCTTTAAAAAGGTTATATATGGGTTCAAAAGATTATTGATATAGGTCTAATTGATCGTTAATATGCTCATCTTCATTTTCAATGATGTCATTCTTAGTATCCTTTAGGAATTCAACATTCAAAGATAATTAATCTAGATCTAATAGATCGTTGATATGCTCATCTTCATTTTCAAGGATGTCATTTTTAGTATCCTTTAGGAATTCAACATCCCTGCTCTCTATGAGTCCATGGTCCTTGTGATAAAACCGATATCACTTAGATCCTTTAGGATATCCAATAATTATACATCTCAATGACCTACTATCTAACTTATATCTAAACTGGTCAAGGATATTCACATGAGCAATAGATCCCCACCTCTTGAGATGACCTAGATTTGTTTTTCTCCCAAACCACATCTCATATGGTGTAGAGAATGCAATTTTATATGGTACTCTATTTAGAATATACATAATTACACTTACTGCTTCTCCTCAAAATACTCTTAGTAGAGATGCATCTATTAATATACACCTTGTTATATTTAGTAAGGTCTTATTATATCTTTCTGCTATACTATTTGTTAAAGTATCTTGGACATTATATTTTATTTTGAAATACCAAAATCTTTATAGAATTTTATAAATTCTATAGAGGTACACTCACCACTTCTATCTGATCTTAGGACTTTGATTGTATGCCCTAGTTGGTTTTCAACTTCCTGCTTATATTTTTTAAGTGCTTTAAGTGCCTCAAATTATTGTGTTAAGATACATACATACATATATATATATATATCAAGTAATTATCGATAAAAGTTATGAAATATACCTTCCCGTGATGAGATTTTAACTTAAAAGGTACACATAAATCAGTATAAATGATTTCTAAAGGGTTGTTGCCCTTGTTATTTCCTTCAAAAATACTTTTCTTATCATTTTCTCTTATATATAAGCTTCACATTTATCAAAAGTATTTTTTTTAAATACTAACAATAAGTCAAAGTCAGATAACTTCCTCAACTTTTTCAAATTTATATGTCCTAGTCGTTTATGTCACTCATTCATATCAATATTAAAGGCATAATCGATATAAGCAAAAGATCATTTTCTTTCATTTATTCTTAACTTGAACAATCCTTGTTAATCATCGAATAATCCCAAAAAGGCTATCCTTGCATGCTTCCCTATAGTTACCTTTCAAGGGACAAAACTAGCTTCAAAACTCTTCTTAACTAAGGCAAAGACTGAGACTAAATTATGCCTTATAGTTGACACAATTAATATATCAGTTACAACAATCGGTGTGCCTTGTATATGAATCCTAAAAGACCCCACTCCAAGGACATCTGAAAAGGTGTTTTCCATATACACTTAATGTTCTCCTAGTTTATATTTCTTTAGGTTCATAGTCCCTTCTTCACTCTTCGAGATATGTCGTATTGCTCTAGAGTCAATCCACCAATCAGATATTAGGCAGTCATGTAGAGGCATTGAGAATCCACACAGATTATATCTAGTTTCTTCGATTGACGTCATTGTTAGGTGTTTTCATCATCAATCTTCTTGTTGCGGCAATATCTCTTATAGTGCTCCATCTTTTTATAGTTGAAGCACTTGACTCGAGAAGCGGTTTCCTACGATTTCTTAAAAATTTGATAATCTTTCTTGTTATTCTTGCCAAACAGTTTGTTTGGTTTATTCTGGTTTGGTATACAACTTATCTTAATCTCTTCTTGAGCTACTAGCAACTTTTCCTTATTTATATTCATGTGTTCTTGTTCAAGTGGTAGTTTGAGGGGTAACTTAGAAAGGTTTTTTACCTCCTAATCTAAAGGTTGGAGCATCCATATTCCATGAAGGGGGAAGGCTATTCAGGATAGTTGATATTTGCATAGCCTCAATGATAACCGACTTTGCTACAGCTAAGTCTCTTACTATTACCAACATTTAGTTTACATGTTCTACTATAGTATCTCCTTTCATTTTATAGGAGTTGTACTTTTGTAGTAATAACTGAACATGTAGCTTATCTATAGTATCATATTTAGTTATTGAATCAAACAACTCTTTTATAGTTTCATATTTTGTAAATACCCTAATGAGGTCATCAAGCACTCTAGAGTATTTACTAGTCCCCAATGGTATCTCAAATAGTTGGTGGCTTGGGCATTATATACAAAATTTGATTCTGCAAAACATTGATTCATAGCAATCTTCTTAAAAAAGATGAATGAATTTGAAATAGGGTTTTAGTACTTAACTCCAACCACTCCAAATGCATTTGTACTCGTGTCGGTTCTTTCATAAAAAAAATCTTCTTACCCCAACGTACAAAGGTCAACCTTTGCACTAACAATTTATTTGGCTAATTGAAATCCTGAATTCTTTTTATCCAATTGTAAGTAGGTTGTTCTAAGGTGTTTTAGGGTTGATTTAGGTATTCTAAAGAGGTAACTTGGTTTCCTAAATGGGATAGATTTGGTTGAGTTGGCTAGATATCTTGGATTCCTAATTTAGATTACCTAGAGACCTTGAATAAATCTAAATAGGTTCATAGAAGCATGTTATGACTGATTTTCTATTGGATAACTAATGGATAAAAAGAGAATCAATGAGGTTAGATTGTAGATGATGGATTATACGAGGATATGGGATAACTTGGGTTATGGAATCAATCTTTTTGCTATGATTTGATTAGGGGACAACAAGCATAAAGGATTTCTTGGGTGGCTAGATTTCTTGGAGACTTATATAAATACATTTCAATTGATCAAGAAATTTCAGTAATAAGGTGCACTCTTTTAATGTATTTTAGAAGAGTTTTTGGTGCCTAGAATATGCAAACCAATGAACCTATAATATTACTATTATAATGCTAATGTGGGATGAATCTTAGCTATAATGAAAGATGTATGTTAACTAATATGCAGTGATCAAGAACATGATTAGGCATGCAAACTTAATATTGTATGGTGCTTTGGAATATAATGGACTTATGTAAGTCTAAGAGTGATGAATATTAATGCTATAATGGACTTATGTAATGAATAGTGAAATGAAACTAGAACAAGAACTATGATATAATTTCTTTTTTCTTTGTTATACAATGCAATACTATTAATATAAGGGGATGCATGGCAACTAAGATGAATGATGAAACTAATGAAAAAGAAAAACAAAATCTGCACTTTACTTAGAAAAGATTGATTCAAGCACCCTTCACCATTCTTGATTGAAAACACTAACAAACACACTTAAGTAAAGGAGACAAAAGAAGAGGAAGGAATCAAAAAGCTCTTAAAAAATTTTGCATTCCGCTTGAATCTTGAATGCTTTCTTGATCTTTTTTAGATGCTTATAATGAGAGACGAAACTCCTTTTATAGGAGAGGGATGGGGTACAAAAGTTAGCAAATTTACAATGATTATGCAATAAAATTCCAATGTATAGTAGGTCCTTTTTATAAGTTTACACTGAGAGTTTATGCAAGTTAAATAGATGTATTACAATGTATAAGTAAAAATTTCAAAGTTCATATGCATAAGAGAGATTTCCAAATCACAACATTCCAAATTCATTGAATATATCATACCTTTCCAAAACCTTAAATACACAATTCAGATTTTATAACTTTAAAAATCCATGAACATACAATTCAAATTTATTGCTTTCCAAATCCATGAATATATAATCCAAATTTTATTATTTTCCAAATTTGTGAACTTATAATTCAGATTTATATAGTTTCTAAATTAAAAAATAAGGTTTTCAACTTTTAAAATCCTTGAACCGGATTTTTAATTTCCCAAAATCCTTGAATAACATTTTTAACTCTCCAAACTCATGGACATAATTCAAAATTTTAAAATTTAGAATATAATATATATAATTCATATTTATACAACTTTTAAATCCAAAAATTAGGCTTTTAACCCTTTAAAATAAAAAATAGGTTTTTAACTTTGCAAACCCAAAAAACAAGATTTTAAACTTTCCAAAACCATAAACCTGATTCAAATTTTTGAAATTTGGAAACCATGAATATATATATAATCATATTTATATACTTTCAAAATCCTAAAACCAGGTTTTTAACCTTCCAAACTCAAAAAGTCACATTTTTAACTTTCCAAGTCCAAAAATCAAGTTTTTAACTTTCCAAATCCATCAACATAATTCTATAAAATTTGGAAATCATAAACATAAAGTTCAGATTTTGAACTTGTGAAATTCATGAATATGTAATCATATTTTCGAATTTTTGAAAATCCTTGATAAATAATTGAGATTTTGAACATTTTTATTAAACTTTAATAAAAATAATTTTT
Organism: Brasenia schreberi; assembly: GCA_036023115.1. NCBI lineage: Eukaryota > Viridiplantae > Streptophyta > Magnoliopsida > Nymphaeales > Cabombaceae > Brasenia > Brasenia schreberi. The sequence continues at coordinate 7,605,513 of JAYKKT010000055.1, read as the reverse complement.
TTATAAAGTTTTGAAAACCATAAAATTGAGATTTGGGAAATCTTTTGAAATCATTGAATAAAATTCAGAATTTTTGAGACTTTTGAATAAGATTCAAATTTTGGAAACTTTTTCAATAAGATTCAAAGTTTTAGAAACTTTACATATACAAGAATAGGCATTTTTCAAATGTATATGCACTCAAACTTGCACATATATAACCCATTTAAATCAAGCCCAAGAATGTATACACACACATATATGTGTGTATGTTTATTTATTTATTTTCATATGCTCACATATATATAGGATATCAATACATATGAATATATATACTTATGTAGCCTAATAGATTCTGGTAGGATTCAACTCAATGTAGCTAGGACAAAGGTTTAGGTCAAATAGATAAATACAATTAAGGCTTAATGATGTTTAACCGTGGATAGGCTAAGGAAATCAAACTTGTTTTTATGAAAATGGCAAGGCATAGGCTCAAAACCCATAAATGGCATACAAAAGAGGCTCAACTCTGTCTTGGATGACCTACCTTAAGCTCATATTAGGTGGCAGGCATGTTGATGACATCATGTTGTTGTGAGGTCTTCTCAATTGGATCTAAAACACTCTCGTAATTGCTTTTTTCTCAAATATTCAATATTTTCAGAATCATTTCATGTACTTTAAAATGAATATCTAAATAAGTTCTATGAATCAAAATAGATTTTTCTTAAAGAAAAGTTTAGGTATTTAATGCATTAAAATTGGAAATTTTATGGGAGGTAAGGGAAAGGAATATAATGACCAAATAACCAGAGGTTACTTAATACTCACCTAATCGAGACCAGTTCAAAATCCAACTGTCTTGAGAAGTAGAATTTTGAGGTATGTTGATAGCTTGGATTTGTTGTTGCACAGTTAGTGAGAGCATGGCAGAGCATTTATGTAGGTACCAGTGACCTTCATTCTAGTGTTTGGGCACCAAAAGAGGAACATCTTCTGTATGGACATAATCCACTTGTGAACATAATGGCTCATGCCCTAACCATACATCATACCACATGGACACAGCGCCATAGCCTAGAAGAGAAAAACCATTCCTTCAACACTTCTGTTGCTTTTAGAATGGCTAACCACTCTGCGGATTTGTGTTTTTCTGAAGAAGAAGACCAAAAATTATGGTGCTTTAGATATTTGTGATGTAGAACTTTTGCCCATAGTTTATTCTTGGGACACAACATAGCCCATACCAATTTGCCAAGTAGCACAACATTGGCCATCCGAGCAGTGCCAACCCCAACCCTCCATGTTCCTTCAGCATGGCCATTGTTGACCAACAAACAAGATGGATGACATGGCTCTTGGGGGACCCTTTCCAAATAAAAGTATGGGTTGTTTGATGAATGGCCTCACAAATGCCTTGAAGGAACCAATAAATTTGCATCGGATACATGAGTATTGTGTTTAAAACAGACCTCCCCAAGGATACCCGCCTGCTCGATTTAGCAATTGACGTTTCTAGCTTACTAGCCTTGTGGAGAGCTTATCCATGAGTTCATTGAACTATAATTTGATGAGGTGACCATGTGGTAGGGTAAAATCCAAATATCTACCTAGGTCACTTGCAAACCTTATGCTCGAGATGCGAGTGAAGTATTCCTGCTTTCTGTGGGGTACTGCTCTAGAGCACATAGCCTTAGACTTCATTAGATTAATTTTTATACCCATTGCACAGCAGAAGGATTTGATGGTATGCATAATGATCCGGACTTGACTTCTCTTGGCTTCACATATGATTAGAACGTCATTAAGAGGTGGGAAGGCACGGCCCTCCCTTGGCTAGCTGAATAGGTAGCCATTTCTTTTTCTCCACTAAAATGTGAATCAACAAAGAGAGATGCTCCATTCATGGCATGAATAGATATGGCGACATAGGGTCCCCTTGAAAGCATCCAGCATGTTTCCATTCCATAGCACCCTTATATAGACATCATTCATGATAAGCTTGGTGATCTATTGAGGGAACCCAAACCGTTCAAGGTTTGCTTGAGAAAAGTCCAATCTAGATTATCAAAAGCCTTTTCTACGTCGAGCAACCTTTTTGCTTCACGTGTGATGGATGCATTAAGTGGATGATTTCTTGTGCTAAGATTGCGTTATCCACCACCCCTATGCGTGGAATGAAACTACTTTGAAGGGGGCTGATGAGTTCATCTAGAAATGGCCCCGGACGGTAGACCCAGACTGTAGTTATGATAGAGCCTATTGGTAGTTTTTGCAGGTGCAATAAATGCACGTGGTATTATTTATTTTTTAATAGATCTCAATTATTAAATAGTTAAGATCTTAAGAAGATTAGAATGGATAAGTGCGTACATGAACTATGCTCTCTTTATATATATATATATATATATATATATATATATATATATATACATGTATTTTGTCTATATATTATACAATTAACATATAATATATCTGTTATATTATTAGAATAACTTAAAATTTACATGAATATTGATTTCATGTCAGACTTGGGTCAACCAAGATCATCCTAAATTTCTGTCAGGTCACTTTTGCAAACCCAAACCCGACCTAAGGTGCCTAACTCCAAGCCCAGCCATGAACATTCCGTGGCTGAAAAATGTCACCCCTAAATTGCATACCTTAAAGTACTAGTGACCTTCTATTTGAATGTCTTCTATGTTTCCTCGTATCCAAAAGAGTCAAGCAAGGAGGTTCTTGGTTGCTTGATAGAGGGTTCTCTTTTTAATATATCTATTTAAAAGAAGGTTAGCACAAAGTTGTCATAGATCTAGATTCTGCTATGCCATGTGGAGTTTGTTGATTGTTGGATAGCACAAAGCTTGACCTTTTAGAGGTTTGACAAGAAAACAGTGATAATAAAGCAATGTCTAGAGAAATTGTCTAACAGCTTTGTACTACCCCAAGAATGAAGAGCACCTGCTGCAAGGGACCGAGAAGCCATTATGAGAACCAATGTACATAAGTCATACCCCCCTACTCTAAGAATTGGAAAAGTCTAGGGGTCATCTAGAGAAGTGATGAATACACTCAAAACCAATCTACCATCAACCACAAAAGGAGGTGACAACTAAACATAATAAAAGCACACAACTGAACTATAAACTGATCTATTTCATTTTTTTTGCATGAGTTTCCTAGTTCTAATCCTTATTTGTGGTCTTTTCTTTCTAATCAATAACATTCTTTTTTCATTCTTTTCTTTCTAAATTTTGTCTTTCTCCATTAAGTTGCATAATTAAACCCTCCACTATTGACTTAGGAGGAATATATGATGAATTCTAAAACTTTTCAAAATTATATTTCTTGGTAGATTTTTCTACAAAGAAAATTATCTAACCTTGTGAGAGGTATTTGTGGTCTCAATCAGTCAAGTACATCTTTTCGAAAAAAAACTATAATTCACTACTTCTAATCAAAACATTCAACTTTTGATTATTTGGAAACCTGTTCTATCTCCATAAAGCAAAGAATCATGAAAATAAGAGTTGAAAGAGGAAAGTTATAGTGAAAATAATTAGATCTTGTCACGAGGCTTGGCACAAGGTTATCGTAGGTCATGATAAGTGTGGACAATTCACAACAAATCTAACTCTTATTGCAGTTGGCCGATTGTTGGTTCTCTATGTATCTATTTTCAAAAGTACTGAAAATCATGTCAATCGAAGTTATATCAAAGTGATATCACTAAAATATTGGGATCCGTCTCGATTTATGAACCTAGGTAACCGGAAGTCGAGAGGTTTTCAAGTTTCGTATTTGATTTTGGCTCATAACCCACAAAAGAATTAAAAAGATGTCAACACCTCGATCTTGTGCATCCTCTCTAAGATATTGTACAGGCACCCGCAGCTTGCTTCATCTCAAACATATTCTAGATACTTAGTTGCGGATTCTTAAGCATCCACAGCTTGCTCAATCTCGAACGTTTTCGACATTTCTTCTAGGCGGACAAAGGTTAGCACTCTAGCACATCCATGCTCGAGCAGCTCCCAGCAGCACGATCACCATGTCATTCAAAGGTGTTCTTTCCAATCTGTATGAAAATAGAGAGAGAGAGAGAGAGAAACCGTACATCTCTACTCATTTCACTTTATGCATCGCCCTGTCCTTGTGGCTACATTTCACTGGTTTACAGCTAAACGTACGACACAAATAAATATAGCATGTGGTCTATGTTATATGTTACCCGGATCTTAAAAAACTTTTAATGAGATGAATTAATCCAGTCGTAATCATGGGCTTGCTCAGGTGAGGCAATGGCTGGTCCCTTGTTATAAAATAAACCATGACTATTCTTAAGGTGTTGAGCCAGAAGTCCTGTGAAAGATGCCTCAAATAGCAAATAGGTGGTTTTAACTGAAGGTTTTCTCAGGAACTCGAGAACAAAGACGACGGAGACCTCTATTCTCTTATTTTCTGAAATGAAGGTGACGCGACGCGCATCTTTCCGAAGACGACAGAGACCTCAATTCCGATGCGCCCACCTACATGGTGACTCGATCTTGTCTCTTGCCTGTGTGTTACTACCGCTGATACAAGAGTTTGCGTAACCCCACCTTTCCAATTCGTACAGAACATTATGGAAATGATCATTCTGGTGATCAAGATTGCGCACCAAAATTCAGGGAACTTGCATCATCTGATAAGATGGGTCTCGTGATCCTACGAAGAAGGACGAAAACCAGAAGAATCTTCAAGCACAGCTGTAGTCACATACAATCAGAGACGGTTATTTCTCACCTCCTACTCTATGCCTTTCACAAATTAGAAATTCCATTGTGATCACAAAATGGAAAATATATATCATGCGTTCCTTAGAAATTGAGAAGAATCACAATGACACTTTATTTTGATAGCATATGGTAGAAAAGTTTTGAAAAGAGAAATTCAGGCTCAACATCTCCAATATTTTGTTGCTACATGATAGTCTCCACAAGCAGTTGATCCGTGAATTTGAATAACGAATTAAGTGTATATCGCTGTTGGTATCTCCTGAGATATATATAACGATTACTATCCCATCATCGAAAACCACCGTCGTAATGAATGTGTAGAAAGTAAGGCTTGCCGTAACGTCACATATACCAGACGCTGAAAGTGTAGAAAATGAATACAAGAATTATCACTGCTAGATATTGGCGGTTTCTCATCAGCTAAAGAAAATTTAGTGCCGCTACGCTGGCGTTTCTCTTTCGCAAAGAGTAGGCATCCATGGAAGCATGCATTAGGAGCTACAGCTCTCCTTCAAGTTGAAGGCCGAAAATCATTACTTAACGGGGGGTTTGCAGCTATCTGGTAGGGACATCTACCTAGCCCAAGCTTACCTATTAAAGGAGATTATTCAGAGCATTTTTCAAGGAAAAAACGCAGAAAACAATTTAACATCTCACAATGGAATTTGTTCTGGTCCATTTTCTCATAATTTTGCGCAGTACTCAACAAAAATAAGTTGAACGAGAGCTTGAACTGAATTACACCCGTTGATCCAATAGAATATTTAGCTCTGTGTTTCCTTTCTGTATAATAAGCGAGACACTGCTTACAGAAAATACCATCACATCCACATATACATCCCTACATACAAACACACACATATATTCTACCTAACAACTATAATTTTTAGTTATCAGTAAAGATTTTTAATAAGAAAACTGTAGGGTAGAAGTGTTCTAGTATTTTTTTTTTACTTAAACACAAAAACGTGATATATGTCCGTTTAAAATGCAACTCTCAATGAGGTTTTCTTCGGTCCTTGTTTTAATTTCGAAGGTAGTTTCTTCACTATGCACTTGGAAATAAGTTACGTTCAAATGGGTGCGTTTGGGCAAGTTGCACCTAGTTTTTGATGAGATCTTTGGGACTGCTTAATCATTTTGGAATTTTCAAAGCCTCATCGTTTAAAAATTTGAATACCAAGTCGGTTAATTGAAATTCCGCTGTTTATCAGACAATTTCTTAAGAGTTTGATTTGGAGCCAGATAAACTCTTTCATAAATTTTCACTGATCCAACTCCAAGGTGAGTTGCTTGGAGGTTGGGCCAGCCAACTTCTCGGGTTTGGAGGGACTAGCTGCAACCCAAACTTTTTTTTTTTTGGTACTCAACAGAAATATTGGATATTTATGTAGGCATGTCCAATTCTGGTTAGCCTAAAACCTGAAACCGTAACAGAACCGGTTTTAGAACGGTAATTTTATTTTTTTAAAATTATAAGAACCAGTTCCAGTTTGTTCCAGTTCGGCTTTTATAAAAAGTTAAACCGGTACCGAACCAAGTGATTCCCAGTCTCGGGGCGGTTTCGGTTTCACTGTTTCTGGGTTCAGCCAGTTCTTGGCCCAGTTAGGTTCCGGTGGTCCCCAGTTTCTGTCAAATACTTATATACCATTTTGGTGCAGGGGCTTTGATTGTGCGGTGATCATGGGCTTGTGCAAACACACATACACGAGAGAGAGAGAGAGAGAGAGAGAGAGAGAGAGAGAGAGAGAGAGAGAGAGAGATGATAATAATAACAAAGTCTCATTTTCTATGGCTTAGTCAAAGGATCGGCAGAATAATAATTGGCATTCAAAGATAGAGGCAGGGGCAAATGAATCTGAACCCCTGTTGGGGCCTAGAAGATGATGGCAGAGCCAAGAAATTGAAGTTTTCATTCCTGTTCAAGGGAAAATAATTGTCATCTCAATGTACCATTCTTATTGGTTCTCCCTGTTAGGAGTATATCTCCGTTCACACAATGACATAGATGGAAAAGAAAATTTTATAGTACCAATCTTGTATTAGTGATAATTGACTTTATTTTGTTTGTTAATTTTTGCTTGATTCTAATTCTAATCCTGATGCTCCTTAACTCAATCATGGTCTTGAAGGATAAAAAGAGCCGTCTACCAATTAGGGGTTTTTCAAACCCATCTGTCTAGACATGACCGGTACCTAACCGGCCTGACGGTTTCAATCAGAACCTAACCCGGCCAATAACCGGCTAAACATGGAACTGGTGAAACCGGAACTGGAACTGGTGACCACCCAGTTAGGTTTCGTTTTGATCTTTTATAGAACTGGAATTGATGGGTCCAAACTGATAATTTTGGTACTTTTTTAGCTTTTTATAATTTTTTAATAAAATTACCGGTTCTCGACGGTTTCAGACTCAAACCAGAACCGACGGTTCCAGAACCATATCCAAACCAGCCCAGAGCAGGTTGATTCGGTTACAGTCCCAGGTTTCGGGCTATATTCCATTTTCTCTATATTCTCCCTTGTGCTGTATGTTTGTGTGTAGACAGTTAATAGATATAGATATATGTGTGTGTGTGTGTCTGATATAGAATTTATATATTACAATAGCAGAAAACATTAAGAAATATGTCGATCGCAAGCACATCATGTTCATCATCACTGGATTTCAGCATTAAACGACATTTGTGCTGCAATCTTGAAAGCAAGCGGAGGCAAATCATTAGCAAATAGAATGAGAAGCAGGGGAAATGCGAGGAAAAAGACTCCAACTTGATTAATATCAACAAGATAGAAGTGGATCAATCAAGTAGCCGAAAACACAAGGGATGCACTGAGACCACAGATATTCATAGATTGAACTACCATTTATTTCCAAGATCGCCTTGTTGGTGAAAGGAACATGTTACAGTTAAATTAAAAGTGGGAGAAACCCAGATACTGCTGTTGGATAAGTAGGAATCCCAAAGGAAGACAAAGTTCCACACTGAAATCAATGGTGAAAACATGGGGTTCAATACCTGGAGAGCGTGCACCATTATAAAAGCCCATATGCACTCATGTGACATTGTTTGCACACACACACAAACGCACGTACACACACATACATAGAGAGAGAGAGACATGTGTGTATATATCCTTCATCCTTCTTCCCATTGTCGTCCAACTTACAATGATTGATAATTACTCTATCTAACAATAACGATGAGCATAAATTAATTGATAATAATGCTTTTGGATGAGGAAAAGGACCATGAGTTATTTGCCTCACAAGCATTCCCTTCAATCACCCCATGTGGGTTCTTTGTATTCTTCAACACAAGCCCATGTGGGTTTCTCTCTATCAAAGGAAAGGCATTTCGAAAGACAAAATACACATGCAGTGTCGCTGAAATGGGTCCAATTGAGTTTACTTTGCTTTTTGGTTTTTTAGAAAGTGTTGTTCCTTTCAATGCACTTTTAAGCCACCACATGTGCCCTACACTTGCCTCCTAACATATTCAGCTGCTGCTGGCATGGTTGAACTTAAAACTCTTAACTTAAATGTGATCATTATTTGCTAAGCTAATAACTAACACCATTGCAGTTATGATGAATGCTCTGCTTTTTACACCCAAAGTAGTTTAGGGGTCTCTAGTCCCCACTATGTAGAAAGGCATTGATACGCATGCGAATTGTCACGGGGTAACCGTCGCCAGGCGCGTCGAGGCGTGCTGACGGGCTCTCCATGACCGGCGCTTGGCCTCAGGGCCAAGAAAGCCTTAGCGAATTTCACTTTGGTGTTGGGGTTTGGCCACCGTCTCCCAAAATGGCGCGTGAGAGTCCCTCCCCCAAGTGTCAAATGTGCCGACGCCTTGGCACTCAGAGACTCACTCACTCAAAACGGCAAAGGTAAAGAGGCAATGTGTTTGAAAATACTTGGAAACGTTTAAGCCAATGCATGCAAAGGCACCCATTCAACTCACCCCACTTAGCTTGAAAATCACTTAAGAGATAGGCACTTGACGCACGAAAACCATCTTAAAAACGTAACATCTATTGATAGCGGAAAAGGAGTGCACGGCCCCAGCGTGCTTACATGGGTTTGTTCGGGGCTCTTCTCTCATAGAGGGTTTTAACTAAAAGCAAAAATACCAACAAACAATTCACCGTTACAGAATGCTATAAATGGGTGCTAAGGCATGTAGTAGAAACTAGCGTTGTTCGTGATCAAGTCTGGGTCTGATACTGGTCTCAACCTAAAACCAAATTACTAATCTAATCAGTTCTCAGTTTTTGGAAACCAAATTATACCCTTATAAAATTGACTAACTAAATCACACAATCCGTGTCGATTGGTTCGGTTCTCGACCATTATTTTCTTATATTTATAAACTATATTGTCACACTTTCTAGCATTCACAATTCAACAATCACACCAAAAAGATTAGGAAGTCCCCCTATCGGGAACTGTTAATGGACTCTATCTAGTGAGAGAAAGGGCTTATGTAAGGAGGATTTGTTTTAAGAACAAAATTATGTTGTATATCAACCTTGAAAGGTCACTTGAAGGTACCACAACTTGAGGAGCACAATGATCTATCATATTATCGTACACATTATCGATTTACATCACTCAAGTGACTTATTCTAAGAGGGCTTGTTCAGGTTTCAACATGAAGGCTAGGACAATTTTTTGTGAGTGTTCTTTTAAGTGGTTACACAAGAAAAGACCGTATACATAATGAGGTTACTAGAAAGAAATTGGGAGTACCACCAGAGGATAAAATGAGGAAAAATCGTTTAAGATGGTTTGGATATATAGAAAGATGACTCAAAGATGCTCCCGTAAAAATATATAAAAACTAAATTATAAAAATATTAAAAGAGGAAGAGGACGACTACAAAAATGTTCGAAAGAAACAATAAAGAATAATCTAGTTTATATTGAGTTAAATGCTAGCATAGCACGTGATAGAGCTAAGTAGAAACAAAGAAATCAGGTAGCCAACCCATCTAGTAATGAAAAACACTTTGTTGCTTTGTTTATATATATATATATATATATATATATATATATATATATATATATATGATCCTTGTCACCATTTTCAATTTCAGTTTCTTAGAATTCATTAAACTTCATTAAAAATTTCTAAGCTATACAAGGATCGAATATTCGGTTGCTGAATTCGAGAAAAGAATAGTGTGCACAAAGAGCAATTGCTCACCTAGCAGTCTACAGGGACGACTCACAAGTTCAAAGTGATGAGCTCGATACCCCATGTAAAACTGGCTTAGGCCTCCCTGTTGTACCAAAAAAAACAGTGTTCACTGTTGCTGTCATGCTTTGCACAATATATTTTCTTTATTTTAGTGTCAAATTAATACACAAGGTGCACCGGGAGCATTAGCTCACCTGACATGGCTCTCTGACTCCTATGATGCAGGTGACCTGTTTGATTCCTAGGGGATGCTCCCGTGTATATGTGTGTTATCCTTTTGCCTCCATTGTTAACAAAAAAAGGAGAACACAAGGTGACACGAGTGTTCTAACGTGGATTAATGATGAGGTACTTACTTAATTTTGCTCACTGTTTGATTTGAAAGAGATTATCAACATGACTTACCATTTAATAAGTTTTTGAGGGTGAGAACTTCACAGCTAAAATTTCATTAATCTTTATCTTCTTCTGTAAGAAAAGAGTAACTTCATCATGCATCCTTTAAGGGTGGAAGCAAGCTTTCCCACGTGAACTGAATAAAAACGTTTTTGTTAACCAAAGCTTGGTTGGTTCAATGATTCGGAAATTGTTCTCTTTAAGCAAGGTCTCAAGTTTGAATCGGACAAAACTAAAATTATCGCGCAGTTGGTCGATCCAGCTCAAACTGGATACCTGTGGTTGAGATCCAAAAGAAAAAGTGCTCTTGTTAAGTTTATACAGTGCTAAAAGCAGAATAATTTCAAAACAAAAATAAGTATAATGTGACTCAGAGCATTAGCTCAACTGGCAGGGTGCTTGTCACCCTTGGTGGTGGTGGGAAGTTTCACATGGAAGGGGGTACATGTGTGTGTTAGCTTCGTTCATCTCCCTTTGTAACCAAAATGTGGTTTTATATATCAAGAAAAAACATAAAATATGATCATGATATTGCTGTACATGTCTCTTTCTTTTGTTTGTTTACCATGGAAGGCTGAAGCCTAACACACGCAAGCACCCCTAGGCATCTAACTTGCTACGTGCGATATAGAGTAAGAGAGTCTACCAGTGAGCTGAGCTAACATTTTGGGTGCATATTGCTGCATATCTCTTAACATCATTATCTAAACTTGATACCAAAACTAAGTCTCTTTGTTTCTTGCATGACACCTTACTTTTCTTTCTAAAACTATGTTTGCTATTGTATAAATTAGATATTTGGGCAAAAATTATAAATACACACCCTTCATTCAAATATGATGAATGAAGGGTGTATGAATGATCAAATCTATTTAATCATCTTCACTATTTGATTGATATGATGAAGATTTTAATTAAAAAAGTAAAAATTATCATTCTACTTTTTTATACATTGTATTCATTGCATTAAATACTTTTATTTTATCACTTCAACTATTCATCTCAAATATCAAGGAGTTGAAATGATAAAGTATATTTGAGGATAGATTTACTGCATATACTATTTTCTCTATATATATATAAAAAAACTAAACAACAACTAAGCCTTTTCCCATACTAGATGAGGTCGGTTACATGGATTCTTGGTTTCTATATAGCCCTATCATAATTTGTAGAATCCATAGTAGATAAGTCCGACAAAATTCTATGTTGGGTATCGGACGCCTAACGCAACCCTCCTCTTTTATCCGGGTTGACCGGATATGTAAGAGTAATCCCTTATATATATATATATATTTATTTATTTATTTATTTATTTATTTATTTATCCTATGAAGCTACTCAATATTTACATGAGTTTCCCACTTAAATTTTGTACTTTAAAGGTAGAGAAGCCAACGACTGTCGGGCTGCTGGCATATGTTCTGTGACCATCCTTTCTTTTTATTATTTAATGAGAAACTGCCTGTCTGTTTATAGTAAAGAATATTTACTGTGATTTCCAGGAATCGATTTTAACCCATACGCCAATTGGCCTTAATATTTATTGGGATTCAGTAAAACCACATGATTGAACAAAGCAAATGGTGACTCATACTATAGTAGTATTCTTCAATCCATCCATCAATGACTAATTTATATAATACTCTAATATCAGAGGGCGTGGAACTCCTTGAACATACGGCCCAGGCTGCCAAATCAGGTTTAGACCTGACATTTCGAAATCTGAAAAGCTAAAGCATTCTCATCAAATTGGTGTTGGGAGTCATGACGTACAAAGTGTAGATGATTTAGTATTGGGAATGTTGCCTGTATTTTTGACACCCACACTTTAATATGTAAAATGAAAATTCATTATTGCATTAGAATTATGGTTTCATAGATTCAATTTGAGACGAAATTTTGGGTACTAAGGGCTTTGAACAAAAATTTAAGTGCTTTCGTCTTTTTCGTGTGTTAGGTGGGATAGTAATACCGTGTGAAACCCTTGGGTCTATTTCTTTACATTCTTCGAAATTTTTAACTGAAATTAAACTTATGAAACCCATGTCCTCCTACGCCGCCTCCATTTGGCATCGTTGGCGGTCGTCACTTGGTGATGAAGCTATCTTGCATGACGTCAAGAACAAGAAAAATATCGGCAATCAAGCATTTATTTTCAAATAAGAATCTTTAACTAGATTCCAATTCTCCCATTTCGTAATCGTGTCATGCTCGATCGATCACTAACCGACCGAAAGAAAGAGAGAAGAGGAGATCACATTATCATTATGTGTGTTCAAAAAGAAAAGGGAGTTGAAAGAATTGACTCAGTAAACGACAAAATCACCTTCCGGTCATTACGGTCTGTTGAAATTCCTCGTCCAAAGTCAGGAAACGGAAAGTTTAGTCCTTTGGCCAGCGAATCACAATTTCCACATTACATAGATGGGGGCCCACAAAAGCTCACTAATTAAAGCTCATCCCTTCACGCTGATGGCGTGACAAGTCAGCAATTTTGGTGCCCGGTAAAACAAGAAGGTACCCGTTTTAGCCCCAGAATTAACGTAAAGGACGAAAGAGTCTCCCTTTTCTGGCAACGTTTCACGTGGTGGTGATTTTCACCGCTCCACGGCTTCTCTCTTGACAGAGCCGGCTACGTTCTTAGCAAGGAGGGAGAGGACATCAGTCATGGATGGACGGAGTGCCGGCTGATCGTTAAGGCAAGAAACCGCGATGGAAGCGATTCCCCGTGCCTCATCGGCTTCAAACTTTCCGGCGAGGCGAGCGTCGATGAAATGGGGAGCGGTGGAGGGATCGCTGATGACTCCGGCTGCGAAACATGTGAGCAATTGCTCTTTCTCGGCAGAGAAGGCCTCGACACCGGTGAGCAATTCCAGCAACAGCACCCCAAAACTGTAGACGTCGTTCTTGTTGGAGACGATCCCGGTACGGAGGTAATGGGGGTCGACGTAGCCGGGGGAGCCCATGACGGAGCTGGAAGGGAGGATGGCGGATGAGGAAGTCCCGGCACGCGCAAAGCCGAAGTCGCAGAGCTTGGGAACGAAGCCGTGGTCGAGAAGCACGTTGGAGGCCTTGACGTCGCAGTGCACGATCGGTATCTCGCACCGCTCGTGCAGGTACTCGATCGCCCGCGCCACTCCGAACGCAATTGTCACTCTCTGCTGCCATGACAGCGCCTCCTTTCCCTCTGACTCATGCAGCTTCTCGTGGAGGTTCCCGTTCGGCACCATCTCGAACAGCAGCACTCCCTCTTCTGCTGCCGCAGACACCCCTCACGAATCAATCTCATAATAATAATAACAATAATAATAATACAACAACATTCACTTAACCTTTTCCTATACTAAGCGACCTTTTCACGTTGTAAAGCACAATCTTTTACCATATTCATAGGAAAATCTTCGTTTATTTAGGTAGGATTGTCAATAATTTCAGTTTTTTCCATTAATTACGAGGGTGATTTGATCTAGAAAAGATGAGATCTAGAAGCTGAGCTAACCTTTTTCGTCGCAGTATGCAAATAGTTTAACGATGTTTTCATGGTGGACGCGGAGGAGGACGTCGAGCTCCTGCCGGAAGACCCGCTTGAGTCGCTCACTGTTGCTGAGAATCTTCAGTGCACCCATGAAACGGACTGAGCCAACATGCAGGTGGGCTAGGTAGACGGTGCTGAAGCCACCCTGGCCGATTACCGACGCAAAGTTGTTAGTCAGCATCTCCACATTCTCCCATCTCAGTTTCCTCACAACCCCTGTTTTGCTTGCTTCCCAAATTTCTATCATCCTTTCTTCCCGATCTCCACCTTTCATCTTTTTCTTCTTCGGCAGCTTTGACTCCGGCTGCTTCTCTAATTCGTCCGCCACGATGATGGTATCCAACTGCCATGGGTTCCGTCCTCCGAAGCAACCGAAACAAACGGCCATGAGAACGGAGAAGCCGATGAAAAGAGTGGCAAGGGTCATGGCTAGGATTATGAGCAGCGCTTCTCTCTCGATTCTTGTTTCACCTCCTCTACTTAACGATGGACCGTCTGTGCTGGACGCTAGAGAGTGAGTGGCGAGAGAGATGAAGAGGAAGAATGCACAACTCGAGAAATATATGACGATGACCTTAGGGAGGGCCATCGTGCGTGTGACGAAGACAGAATGAAGGTATTGATCAGGAAAAGAAATATAAAAACGATAAAGAAAAAAAAAAGAGGGAAGGCAAGAGGGAGTAACGATTGATGATATGGGCTACAATTCAAATCACCAGCTCACATAGACGTTGACTACCATGCGGCGGCGTCACCGGAAGAGAATACAGTAATTGTTTTTATCTTTCCAAACGAGTGCTGCCAGCATTCAATGTGGACGTGATTCTCTCTCTCCTTATTTACCATTTACTACTTTCCTTTTATCGTGAGGGAAGTAGTAAATGTTAAAGAGAGAGAAGCGTGAGGTTCCTTCTTGTGATTGAAGAAAATGGCTGGCCTCTTTTCTCTCCATAATAAATAACATCAACCTTAATAGTAACAGGCTCCAGCCATCCCTTCCTCTCACTTTCTATCTAGTTTTGTACGGGCTTGTCAGGGTCACAAGCACAACACGGGAAGAATTTAATTGTTGTTCGTGGTGCCCTCATTAAGTTCAGTCTATGTCAGACCCCTGGAAATTGCCCTTACTGCGCGGTCTCAAGGGAGGGCCGCTAACTCGTGGATGCACGTCTTTGCTTTAAGGTGGTAGCCCGCAGCTGGGGTTTAGGGCTGAAACTAGGTTTTCATTCAATTAATGCCTATTGTCTGAGAAAATGTTAATATGTTGATCAACTCATATTATTGTTTTCATAAGTTAACTCGCTAACAAATTAGTGACCACTCAATATTAGTCATGAAACTCCCTATTGATATAGCATTAGAAAACACTTAAAATAGATAACGTTGAGTTGGGCCTGGGAATATTAACTCAAGTGTTGGCGCATCCCACGGCTGGTAGGAGACATGTCTGGTTCCGGTTAACTCATAACTTGCAACCGCCACACCAAAACCGGCTCAGGGCTCGTTCCGGTCATGGTTCTAGAACCATTTTTTCTGGGTGGCACCAGTTTGAGTCTGAAACCACTAGAACTGGTAATTTTATTAAAAATTATAGAAAATTAAAAAAACAGTTCTAGTTCTGATTTTATAAAAGGTGAAACTGGAACCGGACCGGGTGCTCTCCAATTCTGGTTTCACCGGTTCTAGGCTCAACTGGTTCTGAACCCAGTTCGGTTCCAATTGGTTCATAGTGCCAGTCCTTGGTACTAGAACTGTAGGCCTAGACCCACATAGGTTTATAAACATCGTGTTGTGTTTGATTCGTGAGTGGAACTAACACTATGTGTGAGGTGTAGTAGCAACATGTGAGAGAGAAGGGCGTGTTTGGTTTGCATGCAAAGCCCATGGGTCTAGTTCTTGTAGCTCACCTCTTTCACGGGTGCCTATGTTTTTTACTCAAATTGAGCCTATGGAACCATTCAAAAAAGAGTTCCTTTGGTGATTGAACCGGTGGTTTGAAGCATCAATTCTAGTTTCAGCCCGGTAGTTGTTCCATAGAAAATAGAATCAGGACCAAATCGGAGAATCTCCAATTCTGATACAGTTCAATTCTGATTCAGGAAGGTTGGTTCTGGCTTGAGCCAGTGGTACAGGTCTAGCTTTTAGATAAGTCTTCTTCTCAGTTGTAGAACCCTATGTGCCCTTTGGTGCCAACTGACGGCACAGTCACATGCGCTCGATTCAACATACTCATTGTTCAATATCGAACCTTTTCACAAGAAAGATGTTACCAATGATCATTCACAAATCCCAATTTCTTATATCATCACAAAGTTAAATTATGATTGTGAAATTAGTAATTAGGAGTAGAGGCTTTAAATATAGTTTGTGATTATTTATCTCAAGTAAGAGGAGATAGCATAAAAAAGATATTTTGGGAGGAGATAGATAAAGTAATTCAAAAGATTTAAGAAAAAGAGATCATTTGTTTAGGAGGAGATTTAAATGAGGAAGGTAAGGAAATTTAATTTTTTTATGGTATATGATCTCTTTTTAGCTAATACAATTTTTAGAAAACAAGATAATATTTGATTACTTATAAGAATGGCTTGTCACAAACAAATTGGATTATTTTGCTTGTAAGAGAAAATATATATCGTATTATAAGGATTCCAAGGTAATTTTAAGAGAAAGCTTAGGTACTCAACATCAACTTTTAGTTATAGATTTAAAAGCAAAAAAGTGGACAAAGAGGCAAAAGGCACATAGAGGTACTTGAATAAATGGTGGAATCTCAAAAATAAGAAAGAAGACATATTGAAATAGAAAGTTCTTGAAGGAGATGCTTGAAATTATGTAGGTATATCTTTTAATATATGGATAATATGGCTAAGCATATTATAAAACTAGCAAAAAATATATTAGGTGTATCTAATGAAAGCGTATGGTACAAAAGAAAGCTTCATGGTAGAGTAGACTAGAGCAAGATAAAATTAATGAACTTGAGAGGCTTATAAGAAAACAAAGAAAGAATAAAAAATTGTCATTAGTGAAGCAAAATTTAAAATTTAGAAGAATTTATATGAAAAGCTCAACTCAAAAGAAGGTGAAAGAGGCATTTTTATGATAGCTAATGCTAGAGATAAGAAAATTAAGGACCAATGCATTGGAGATGAGGATGAGAAGATTCTAGTGGTAAGTGATGATATTAAAAAATAGATGAAAATTTTATTTTTATAAGTTTTTTACAAAAATATAAGTGTTAATATTAGTTTAGGAGAGTTAATCAAATCAAAAGAGTATATAAACCACAATTTATACTGATGTATTCAAAAGAGTGAAGGAAAAAGGGCTCTTAAACTTATGAGGGTTTGTAAATTTATAAGACTAAACAATATTGCTATAGAAGTGTGAAAAATCTTATGAGAAAGGTGTTACTTGGATTACAAGATTATTTAATGAAATATTGAAAAAACAAAAGATGCTTGAGAAATAGGAGAGTATAATTATACACATATATAAAAACAAGAGAGACATTCATAATTGTGTAAATTATCAAGATATCAAGTTGGTAAGTCATACTATGAAATTATGAGATGAATTATTGAACATAGGTTAAAACAAATATCAAGTACAATACATAACCAATTTAGATTCATGGCAAGAAGAACTACTACTGACCCTAATCGTCTATTGAGACGTCTTATGGAATATTTTAGAGCCAAAAAAAGCTTCACATGCCATTTATTGATCTAAAAAGAGCTTATGATAAGATGTAAAAAATATTCTTTGAAAAAGAGAGGTCCCCATTAACATACATTAATCTTTTAAGAGACATGTATGATAGTGCACAAATATATGTTAGGACTTATGAAGAAAAGTCTATATACGTAATGAAGTTATTAGAAACAAATTGAGAGTGACACCAATGGACATTTAAGATGGTCTAGACAAGTATAAAAATGAAATAAGGAAGCTTGGATAAGAAGATATAAGAAACTATATTGTGAAAATATTAAAAGAGGAAGAGAAAGATTACAAAAGTGTTAAAAAAAATAATAAAGAATGATCTAGCTTATATTGAGTTAACTATTGACATGACACATGATCCAGTTCTATAGAAACAAAGAATCCATATAACCGACCCATCTAGTATAGGAAAAGAGTTGGTTGTTGTTGTCGTTGTGTGAATCACAAAGTCAAATTAGTGTTCTAAACTGGTAGAATACTTCATTGAGAACATCAAGAACATATTTAACCAAACTTTAATTTTGAGGGCATATTTGGATGAACTTGAGGTTAAGGAGGTAAAATTGTACATATTCTTTTGAAGAATATGATCTCTATCGTTTGGGAATGATGCATCATTTTCGATTAGGTTTATGATGTTAGACACGCTTCTAGATGATGACCCCAATTAGCGGTCAGCAAGCAAGGGACAAAGACTTTTTTAAGAGTGAAATTTCAACGCAAGTTTGGTTATAAAATGAATTTGTGAAAGGCCCACCTCTAAGTATTTAGCCGGTATCCAACAAATATCTATACTGAAATTTTTTTGCTGCAATAATCCTTAGCATGGAATCTACCGGTTTCACACGCACAATATTAGAAGTGTGCACATGTATGTGTGTGTGGATAGAGAGATTGAGTGAGTTATGGAATACATGCATACTCATATATATATATATATATATATATATATATATATATATATATATATATATATATATATATATGTGTGTGTGTGTGTGTTTGTGTGTAAAACTTTCTAAATAATAGTTATTATTTTGAAAAGTAAAGGGTGATATATATATGTATATATATACACACACACGTATATATAAGAGTGAGGATGAGTATATATATATATACATATATATATATATATATACATATATATATATATATATATATATATATATATATATATATATATATATATATAGAGAGAGAGAGAGAGAGAGAGACTAATAAATGTTAGCACCCTTAGGTACTAACAAATCTCAATCAATCATCACATTTGAATTTATAAAGTAAAAAGTATGTGTACTTTTTGCAAGTACATTTTATTTGAAAACTTTTGTTTTTTAAATTTAAAACCTCAATCATCAAACATGATGGTTGAGATTTATTTAGATTTGTTAGCACCTAAGAGTTTTAACATATACCTCTCTCTTATATATATATATGGTCGGAATCTTGACGACAAAGAGGTAAGTCCACTAGTTACCCAGCATCATCTAACTAATGTATGGAGCAGATTATGATTTATGTATATTTAAAGCGTAGCAAATTTTTGGGTGTGGTTTTCTTATAGGGTCTGATGTTTTTTCTTTCTCATGGTAAATTTTTGGGTGTGGCACTTGACCTGAGTTGGTCGAAGCCCTCTTAATGCCCTAACCTGAAATCAAAGGCAAATTTCTTTCTAACCAATGTCAATACGTAGCCCTATCCTAAGGGGTAGTTGGGGCAGTTGCTGTTAGGGATGTTCATGGGAGGGGATCCCCATTTGTCGCGGGGACTCGCCCCGAACGGGATAGATTTTGAGTGAAAACAGGAATGGGGAGAGCAAAGAAATCCCCGGCAGAGATCAAGGTAGATATGGGATAGTAAGTTTATGCCCTGCAAACCTGCGGCCCACACCTAAACTCTAATTGATTCTACAAAGTTAAGCCCATCTAAAAATAAAACAAATTATAAGAAAAAATAAATAAATAAAAAATATTAAACTTTTTCTTGAATTCATGAATTCATCGTCATTCCTCACATTTCATTTGTAATAATATGTTTCAATTTAGATGTATTTCGCATAAATTAGGTTTCATTTCATCAACCCCAACCTCTTTTAACATCCCTCTTTTCTCATACGGGCCTCTGCAAAGACCCATAGAAACACGAACTGGGACGAAAGCGTTTTTTGGTTCTTGTCATGGGATAGAGACGGGAATGGAG
Organism: Brasenia schreberi; assembly: GCA_036023115.1. NCBI lineage: Eukaryota > Viridiplantae > Streptophyta > Magnoliopsida > Nymphaeales > Cabombaceae > Brasenia > Brasenia schreberi. The sequence goes on along the minus strand of JAYKKT010000055.1, from coordinate 7,585,687 downwards.
ACAGTTTTGAAACAGGAATGGGAGTGAGAACTTTAATCCCCAGCCCCGCCCCACCTCACGAACATCCTTAATTGTTGTATGTTTTCTTTTTGGTTTACAATGTGAGGCCAAAAACATCAAACTCATGGCCTCCCACTCGTGAACCAACCTCCTAACCAGGTACATCCCCCTAACCAGGTGAGGTATTGCTTGATGTGCTGGTCTACTTGATTAAGTTGCTCTTTTAACTCAAAAAAGCAAGGTCATGCTTTAATGTTTATTCCAACACTTTTGATGGCCTCATCTGCCTCTTCTCTCTCTCTCTCTCTCTCTCTCTCTCTCTCTCTCTCTCTCTCTCTCTCTCTATATATATATATATATATATATATATATATATATATATATATATATATATATATATATATATATATATATATATATATATATATATATATATATATATATATATATATAAAAGAGAGAGAGAGGACCTCAGAATGCAACATCTCCATTGTTGGATCAATAGAAATTCAAATCACTTTGCATTTAATGCATGCATTAAACACAAGTACGATACATTTGATTTAAAATTTTATCATTAATCTAAAAAATAAACAGCGAAGACTATATATATATATATGTGTGTGTGTGTGTACTATGATACAAACTTCTTTTTTCTAATAAGCCATCATGGAGAAACAGGATCTGAACCACCTTAGCCACTCTGTTCATGTCACAATCGTATCAAGACAAACATGACCTGATTTTAATAATGTTAGTTTTGGTAGTGACCGGTGGTGGATCTAGAAAATAATTTTGGAGGAAGTGACGTACATATTTCATTATGTTACAGGAGGCAAAGTATAAATCTCACCCATATATTCACTGTAAAACGTAGATTTTACTATAAAATTTCAAAATTTCAGGGAGAACGGCCGCCCCCCACCCCTCCATGTAGATCCGCCATTCGCGGTGACACACAGAGTTTCCAGGTTTGCTCATATCAAGACCTTGTTGGGTGTTGTACTCGCAACAATTACATGTTTGGAGTCGCTTGGCATCATTTCATCTTGGTAGCCGAAATAGGTCACCCAAACATGACCTCATTTTCTGATTAAGGTAGACACTAATACAGTATCTCCTGGGTCATGTTCATGTTGGGTTTTCATTTCGTGTCTCATGATGTCAGCCCTCCATAGAGATAGCAACCAACAAGTGAAATGCCGCAAATGTACTCCCGAATTATACATGTCTGTCGAAAAAAATAAATAGTTATGCAGCTTCAAATATGCATCACAAATAAGTAGCTGCAATACAGTTTCATTATAAAGGGAGCCACAAACGTCACTTTTGAGAAAAGTAGAAGCAGCCATAGACAGGCAAAGCAAGGAATAGCCTCGTGTCAGGGAAATGTAATGAATATGGGGTTGCCATTTTTTCTGTCATAACATGCTTATGCAAAACTCTCTTTAAACCCAACCATTATAAACCAAGAAACCAATGTTTGATCTGATGTTAGTTGTTAATGGTTAAGCTGACTTTGTTGAGACCGCTAACTCTAGCGGTCCAAACATTCAAAGAAACACTTAGCACACTATTTATGATCTATACTTGTGAAATACATGATTCTTTGAAACAGGATTGATCTTGTTCCCGCTCATTATGGAAACCTTTCTTGAGAATGTCCACTTACCACTTGCAAAGCAAGCATCAACAACAATTATCCTTCTACTGGCAGTGGCGCAGCCACTCTATTGCTAGTTAAGATCAATGAGACTAAGTTAGAATATGAAGACAAGGTTCACGTTTCTCATCATCTTCTAGAAACAACATAGTTGCAATACTAAAAGTTCCATAATCATCATTTTGATCAGCTTATATGTATTTTATGTTGACTGCTGCAGTGGCATGTGCCCAGAACCCTAGTTAATTAAGATCAATAGAAATCGGATGTACTCAAGTTCACTTGAGCAAATTCTGTAATCCGAATTCTAATCAGCATATAAATAGTTTGTGTTTATTGCTGCCATGGCATGCGCCTAAAATCATTGAAGCTGGAAAATCTAAGGGAGCCTAAAACGCATTCATATCAGTTCTAGAGGATCCCTAGGTAATCACCTGGAAGCTAATTTTTCTGTAGTTCATTCCAAGAGTGTAAATCCATCTTTCGCGAACAGTTAGTCTATACAGAGTTATCGAAGTGGCTCACCATGACTGCATTTTCAGTCAAGTCACGTTTATGGCACCTAAGAAGCCACATGCAGAGGACAAGTACATGCAACATAAACTGCAGTTCGAGACAGCATATACATAAGCAAAGAGAATGCTAATCAGATGCTGTATACGGAAAATTCCTAAGCACCAGCCATCCATTGGAGAAACCTCATTCCTATATTCAATTGCGCGGTTGACAACAGGAAGTCCTGCGATTTGTAATTCAATCAGAAATTCACCAAAAACACGATAATCTACTGCCTCCAACCATCACTCAGCACATCCACAGTATCTTCTTAATAGAAATCTGCATCTTATTCCAGAAACATACATTATAGAATCAAGGACACTCTTTCATGCTACCAGATCATAGTGATTGCAGCATCACATCTCCCATACAATTAATACTATATCCCACACAAAAAAGGCATAAAGAAACCACGTATAACGATGAACAGATTAACAGAACCAGCACTTAAATACCGAATTGGAATCTGTGAAACATCAGAGATGGATTTTCTCAAAATGAATAGTAAATCCGACAGCTAGTGTAAGACTTTGTCTGATTTACTACCATGGATTCTATACATTATGTTGTTGTTAGCATATTTTTTCTATTTTCTGAGAAAACTATATAAGCGAAATAGGCATAGCTCCATAATAATGCAGGAATCAGTCACCAAACAGTTACCAAGCTAACCAAGCCTACAATGGTCAACTTTTGTGCGAGAACATGAAATGGTATACTGGCTTGTTCATCATGATGATAGAAGGCCTGGTATGGAGTTCGATATGGGGCTTTGATTCACCCTTCCACTACCTGCCGTGGCCGTCCAAAACTTATCAAGGTATCAATGTAATTTTTCTCAAGTTTTGGAGAAATGCCCTAGATATACAAGCAGCCTCAATTGACTGAAAAAGAGTGAAGTTTCTCTACAGTGGCTGTGGACCCACTATGCAAGGAATGACTCATCCAAACCAGCTAAATCTTGTTTTCTGATTGGTGTGATTTTTTGCTTCTAATATTCCCTTCTTTGTTCTTTGTCTCCAACACCCGCCTTTAAGACTCCAAGCATTATAGTATCTCACAATTGTAACATACAAAAACTAGTCATGAAGTGTCTCTGATCTGTGTTACTAGCTCAATCTGTATCAAATTAAGCTACAAATGTTAGAATATCTTTGTTGAGAAACTTACAGATCTAAGGTATCTTTTACAAGATAACATATGTCTCACCCAAGGCTCTTGCTTGAATTGCAAGGCTTGATTAGCTGCACATACAACGTGAAGCCTGTGAAGTAAATAATTACAGCAAGCAAGCCGTTATTTTATACTTTCTCATGAAAAAGCATCGCTCATACTTGGATTAGCATATAACTCTTTACCATGAACACTGAAATGCTCATATACTTGCCCAGATTTAGTAAACCTTGCTTCCATGCATAAGAGAACAGTCAAGCTAGGATTTTGATCCCATGCTTCTAGATCTCCATCGAGAAGCTCCCAGACCAATATCTCAAAACTAGAATCAACCTGAAATTGGTTCCGTGAATCAGTGTATACATGACACCGATTGGTTCCTTGAATCAGTGTATATATGACACCAATGCTCGTTACTAGAATATTCTTATCTTTATCCTTGATACATCTGATAAAAGTAAGATCTTTAGTTTTTCTCTTTCTAGCTTTAGCTATTCTAATAATCTCTTTGATCTTTTGAGCTGACCCTTTTTTATAAATCCTCCCAAGTTTTGGTTGTTGTTTCACTAATGCTCTTTCTTTTCTTTTTTGCCTTCTTATAAGGGATCAATCTTGTTAGCATAATGCAGTTTATAAGATACCCTCTTTGTCGTAATTTTATTTTACACTGCCTCACTCCATCGACAAGCCTCCTTTTGTGCTGGTACACCTCCCTTAAATCCAGCTATCATATCCTTTACCACCTTCCTTATATGCACTGTCATATTATTCCACATATCGTTAATTGTACCTAATAATTCCAAGCATTTTCTTGAAGAACTTTCTTTTTAAGTATATTTTTTTCTTATGTTTTAGATTCTACCATTTAGTCCAAGTAACTTTATGTATTTTCTGCTTCTTTGTCTAATTTATTTCTTACATGTAAATCCATTACTAAAAATAGATGTTGCCCTCTTAAAATTACTTTGTTATTCTTCCAACACGATTTATCTTTTCTCCAACAAGAAAAATAATTAGTTTGTGTTTGTGACAAACCGCTCTAATAAGTAAAATAAGAAAATTATATTGGCAATAAAGAGATGATATGTCATGGCAAAATTTATAATTTTCTTACTTTTCTAAATCCCCAAAACCATAGGTTTCATGAATACCTTGATATTCTAATGCCTCTTTTATATAAATGTTCATTTAGATCTCCCCCGCCCCCCAAACAAATCACCTCACTTGGCAGAATTTCTTGAATCACCTTAACTCTTCTTGAAATGCCTTATTTATACTTTCTTATAGAGATACTCGGGATACATAAGCACAAACTAATTTCATTATCATAATTTGGTCATTGTGTCTGACTACTACATTGTCCTTTAAATCCTTATTTATAATAATACCAACTTCATTTCAAGCCTTTTCTTTTTCCTGAATACCATCATTTGCTTTAGTTATTGTTCAAATATCCAAGCAATGTTATAAATATTGTATCGTATCATTCGAATAGAGAATAAAATAAGGTTATTAGAAACAAATTAGGAGTGACACCAATAGAGGATAAAATGAGAGAATACCGTTTAAGACTATGTCACACGGGTACGGGTGCGGGTGCGGGTGCGGGTGAGGGTGCGGGATACGGAAAATTTCAAAATATTTGGGTGCAGCGATACGGCTAAGGTATATAATATTATATATATTATATATTCAACTAATTCAAGCTAGAAGCCTAGAACAAGTGAGACATCAATTAACATAAGTATATGACGATAACAGTAAGTACACAACTTTATATTAAAGCAAAACAAGTAAAGAACTACCTATTTCATCATAATACACAAATCAATCAAAAGAAAATCAGGATTTGCATATCAACAATATTATCATAATATCATTTATCAACTATGAACGATATTAATATTTATAAATGAAATGAAGTAATGAACATGTACCTGATAAATTATAGATCTTCACTATCAATAACATTATCAATTGAAGGGACTATTGGATCAGTAAGCGGGAGGGATAGCACACATGGGGGTGTTCCATGTCTTGGACATCCACCCCCACTATAACCTGTTGTTGGGAAGGCCTTGGATACACAGCCTGCGTGCTGTGTCGTCCACCTTCCATAGGTGTGTTAAAATCCCTTTTGAAAATCAAGTCATTGTAATTCTAGGTGAGAGTCACCCACAACTTCAGGGAATCCAGAATTCTCCATGCTTGTCGAGGTCCCAGGCCTACGAGGCCAACCCCGGCAAAACCTTGGTCGAGCCACCAAAGCTCACACTTCAAATACCTAGGAAGGTCGTGTATATCCAGGGGCCGCCCAAGGCTGGCCCACTCAAAACATTAACCATCCCAGGAAAGGCCAAGAGTGGCCTATTTCAAAAACCCCTGGACAAAAAGCCTTATGTGCATAACATGGACGATTGCGAGTTCCAGGACCACGACTTATATGAAAACTTTTTCAAAAACAAGAAATCGTGAAACATGCTGTTGAATATGGGGTATATACCATACAAGAGTCTAGGGACACAAAACCAGGGTCTCGTAGAGCCCATATTACCCAAGGCCAATCGAAGCCGATATGGGATCGGCTATACTCCCAAAATACCACCAGAACCACCCCCTGTGACCACCTGGGTCATGGGTGCCCTGGAACCTACCCAAGCAAAAACTTACGATTTAGACCTCATATTTAGAGTATAACTTGTGGCGTTTTTAACAAGAAGAAGTAGCAAGTTGAGATAATAATTTTGATGTAAGCTTTTGAAGAAGAGGCATCTCAAATCCATAACATGCCCACCAATCTAGTGGATCTTGATAATCCCTTGCTTCCAGTGCTTCTAGTGAATCAAGTCTGGTACAAGAAAACTTTCCATATTCAGAATTTACTTGCCTAAGTAGGTATGAGTCACTATAAATCCTTCCGAAACACATTTGCCTATTCTTTGCTATTTCAGGATCTTGATAGGAGGACAAACTCTCATGTAACCATTTCTTCTCATAATATCTTGGATTTAAAGAATGTGCTAAACAATGCAAGAGAGTGTTGCTTTTGTCCCATCTTGAAACTAATATAGAATGAATATGATCATAAAATGATGATGTCTCGTGAAGTTCTTTTCCCTCATGCTTCAAAATTATTAACTCAACTTTTTCAATCATGGTATCCCATATTTCATAAACTTTATGAAGCATTGGTTCATCTTTATCAACTTCTCTCAACATCTCCCACATAGGCTCTGTGAATTCAAGAAAATATGATACCTTATCCCACCATAAATCATTAAGAATAATAGTTTTCACTACTTGGGCCCTTGTTTGATCTTCAACCTTGTTACCACGGTATGCATCCCACCTTGGATCAGTAATCATCTGAACCAATGATGTCTTTATTGTGTTGAATCTTTTTACCATCACAATTAAAGAAGCAAAACGTGTTTCTGCAACCTTCAACAACTTTAAATGAAAATGTCTATTGAATATGACTGAAATTAAATGGTGATTCATTACAAAATTTCTTATCTTTATAAGATCTGCTACCATATCTTCAATCCATGAACACAATTCATATGCACGAAGATTATCTTTATATTTTGATCGCTTACATATACGAGAAAGAGCCAAATTTAAACTGTGAGCTACACAAGGTGTCCAAAAAATATGTGGATAATCACCTTACAAACTTAACCCTGCACTTTTGCAATTAGCTGTATTATCAGTGATTATTTGTACAACATTATCTGGTCCAACACTCTTAATAACTTCTAAAAATAAATCTTTCAAGTAGCCTGCAGTTTTAATTTCTCCAGATGCATCAGCCGACTTCAAAAATATTGGCCCACTAATTGAATAAGCAATGAAATTAACGAGTGGACACCTGTGAATATCACTCTATCCATCAAAACCAATAGAAACACCATTAGTTTCCTATGAAAACTTCTTATATTTTAAAAGTCTTTCAATATTAGCTTTTTCTTCTTTAAGAATAATGGTTCACATTTTTTAAGAACTTGGAGGAACATAACCATGTAAATTACAATTAGCCAATGAAGTTAAAAGGAAGTGAACTTAAAAAGAAAAATCTTCCAACCTTTCTATCCATCTCCTCCCTTCCAACTACATTAAATGATTTTTCATTTGCTCCTCCTCTAAAACCTTTAAATTCACTTTGCATTAACTTTTTTTTTCTGCATCTTCTTTGTATCCACCAAATAATGGAATATTTGTTCCTTTTTCACTCCTTTCATTCTTTTTTTCATACTCATCTTGCTTTTTCATTAATTGTCTTCGTAAATCCTCATCCACATTCGGACATGCTCTTATACCATGTTTTGATAATTTTAAAAGATGTGCCTTCACTCTGGTATATGATCTTGTAAAACTCATGTTGCAAAATTTATGCAGAAAATGTGTATTACCTCCACCACCTTCGTATAATTCTCCCTTTTATACGTACATCTATAATGGTGCATCATCACAAGGTATTGAAGGTTTTGAAACTTTTGTTATTGATCCTGAACTTGAAGGAACACTTCCACCAGAACTCCCAGTAGGGCCAGTACCAATTGATACTCCTTTTCTTTTTCTATTGTCGGTCATTTTTAGGATCAACTCAATTCACAATTTCACAATCTGATTGAAAAACAAAATATCAAAAACAACAAATAGGAGATGGAGTCAGTCGTAGTCATAACATTGATATACCACTAACAAGAGGTCCAGAAGGCTTTAATAGTTAACAGTTAACACAATAAGCAATTAGAAATTTAGAATATGAGTCAACCAAATTCGATGGGCACGTAAGAGATGCAATTCACAATTGGCATGCTACATGCTGCAAATTAGACATGAATAAGCCAAATTCGAATTGGATGTCATTTCCTCTACTGTTTGCTGTGATTGATAAGCACATATCTCAGGGAACTAGGAAGCATATTGACTGCTATTATGATGCTTTCAAGGTGAGAATGCTTATGAATTAGTTGGTTTAGCTGATTAGCTCTATGTCAGCTTCTCTTTTTCTTTGTGGTTGACTGTGATTGATAAGCACATATCTTAGGGCATGAATTTGTTTTGTTAAATTTGTGTAGTGTTCTACTTCTTATTGAGGCTAATGAAAGCGTATAGGTTTGTCCTTGTACACTATAGCTGAAAATCAATGAAAAACTCAACAGCAATGGCGACTGGCAAGAGCACCACCATTTCAAGTTGGAGCATATGTTATAGAAAGGGGATGAGATCAACCATGTGATCATTGACATTATATCTCATTTTTATTAATCACAATAACACGCCACATCTTATCATATAAACCAAATAGTAATAGACTTGACTCTTAACTATCAGGAGGAGAAGTGGGAGAGAGGAGAGGAGACAGGAAGGATATTTGTTAACAATGTTATTCTTTTCCCAAAAATTCCTGACGCACTGAAGGTATGTTTGATTCTTCCTTTTCTGTTTTCTATTCTTTGTTGTTGTTTCTTATGCTTTAACTGACATAAACAAATCTATCTTTTGATTTCATTTCCAGTCTGCTACAGGAGATGAAGCTTATAATGAGAATGGTCTTGTTCCTCGCAAAGATACAGAGACAGACTCGATTACTTATTACACGTATAATAGACATCAACCAATCAAATTAAAATCGAAGGCTATGAACTTGCAGGATCAAACATAAGAATGGGGAGGATAAAACAAACAACAACGCTGACAACAATGAGTTCACGCCAAAATCGAACTGCTATGTATATGAACAGTAGGAAGCAACCAAACAGTAGGTAGTTTCCTGCCTCTTTTCATACTCCATACTCACCTTTTGTCGATTAGGTGAAGATAACACTGAACTGGAAGGTGAGGGTCGAGGACCGTGTCGAGGGGCAGTCGCAGCAAACAAAAGAGTCTTTTAAAGTTCTGACCTAAAAAATGGATGAATGTGACCTCAAATACGTTGACCGCACCCATAAAGTAGGTCAAACACGTTGACTGTGTTGATAAAACACGACACCGCGCCGGTGCCACACCGACACGGTGTCGATGACGGTGTCGCACCCGTGTCGACGCCGACACCCCACCTCCTAGAGGTGTGGTGTGACTTTGGTTTAAGATGGTTTGGACATATAGAAAGAAGATCAAAAGAAGAACTTTTAAGAAGGTATGAAAAACTAAATTTTGAAAGTATTAAAAGAGGTAGAGGATGACCACAAAAGTGTTGGAAAAAAACAATAAAGAATGATCTAGCTTATTGTGAGTTAACTGCTAACATGGCACATGATAGGGCTCTATGGAAACAAAGAATCTATGTACCCGACCCCTTCTAGTATGGGAAAAGGCTTAGTTGTTGTTGTTGTTATCATCCGATACGATATGATAATATCGTATATCGGTAATTGGATCGATGCAACCCAAATATTTGTACTGTTGGGATTCATTTATCGTGTTGTACCATGTGTGTCGCTTGCATATTATATTGTACTGTTGTGATACACAATATATTGTATATATATCATGTAAATATCATATAATATTTTAAAAATAATATATAAATATTTCTGCTACATTTATTATACCAAGCAACTATAATTACTATAAGCATGTTGTTAGGATTGTTTGCCTACTATAGAATGACAAGTTAGGTTGTACACTAACATTATGGTACAGTTGTTGTAGCTAAGCTCATGTTGTACAGTAAGAGTAGTACATGTGTACTAGCTATTTATATTATATGAACAAGGTCCAGTCATCTTAGAAAAAAGTAGGAATTTCGAAAATATAGTTTAATATATTAAGTTACAACATTTTTTAACCAAAAAGTTAAAAAAAATATTTAAAAATATTTCTCTTAATTAAATAAAACATATCATGTATCGTACGATTGGTTAGTCCCTCTTTCGATACGAGACCCAATACGATATTTACAGTAATGATCTCAAATACCAATAAGAATTTTATTATTGAAGAATAGCCTCCTTAACGCCTCCACCCATATATACTTAAAATGTAGAGACCGTCTCTGCATTTTGTTCACTACTTCCGAGTGGAGATATAGTGGAACTAGCTTCTTTACCTACACCCATATACAGGAACTCTCTTAAGTTCTCAACAATTAGTTCACTACATCCAAGCAAAGACATAGTGGCACATGCTTAAACTTCACCATAGGAGTACGTCACTAAGAGGGGATGACCCAACAAGATGTTCATAATGTCTAGAATCTATAGTAATGAATCTAACTAAGTTTTATGTTGTCTGCCAAGATCCTAATGCACTCCGTAGTAGTGAATCCAGTAAAATACTTTTTTATTTTTCATGTTAGGTGGTGGAGTAGATTTAGCAATTATTACCCATATCTAAGAACTCACGGTAAAGCCTTACACATTTTTGTTTTATTTAACATTATTAATATCTGACATATGAAAGTTAAAATACATGCTGAAGCCACACTCATCTTTTACACCTCCTAACCATAATAGTAACAATTCAATCTTACTTTGCAGTAGATATGACAGACCTGATAGTTAGCAAATTCAGAAGGAAAGAGGAATAATTCCCACATAACTTAATTGTTATTTGTAAATAGATTGGTTGTGTCACTTCTCCAAAGGATACAGGTGGAACTCATGATATATGGAACCAAGCCAAAATTTCCATCTGTTGACCAAAGGTTTAATTCTTCAAATCTCACTCAAGTTGCATAAACTGTACAATGATAAAAAAGAAGATACAGCGTGAGAAATAGCTAACAGTAGTTTGCTAACTATTTAATATAGAAGCAAACAGTTCTCGTCAGTGTGCTTTCACTAAAGAAGGTCCACCACTAGAATATCGTTCATGCCTCCACCTTTTTTGAATATGCGTCATACTTTGGAACCCAAGTTTCAGCTCCAACAAGCAATGGACACATATTTCAAGCTTACATTTTCATAAATACATATACATAATTATTTATATTGTCCATTATAATCAACCGATGAGCTGACACGCCCTGTTTTCCCTACAGAACATTTCATCCCCTTTATGTAAACCTTTCTGACCCATTCCCTAAGCCAATACGCCGTACACCATTTTACACGGATATGACTAACCATATGCAAATATATATGGCAAACCTCTAGCCATCAACAAGCGGACGGGATCACATATACGCTTTTAAACAAACTAAAAACTGCAACAGTATAAGAGATCAGACAACAAAGACAGAGGCGAAGCTACCATCCAACAATCAGACTAGTTCAAGCAAGATACGCTCTAGGAAAGCATTTTTTTGATAGTTTTATAACAAACGATCATCCAATGAAAACAGAACTGCTCCAGCCAACCCCTTCAGAGAAACAAGAGACGTCCTGTTATTTCATATGTCAATACTATTGAAACATCAAATTCGGTCTAAACAGTGTCATTATCCGTTCCGAAATTTGAAGACAACCGTCTCCATGGATATTCACCAAAATCAAATAAAACTTACGGAAAGAAACCCTTCCCCTACCCTCAAAAAGTTTCCATGTTATTGAAGGAAACTCTACATTCCCGACGCTTTCAGAGTTACCCACTAAACAGCATTATTCCCATAAAAGGAGTTATAATTAAGAATCTACAATCAATTGGAGGAAAGGAAGCCATATACGTAAAGAACAGAAGAATTGGCGCAAAATAGATGGATGCCCATCAGAGGGGAACGTATCTCTTGATCGCCTGCTTCCCCATAACTGCAATTCCGACGGCCAACCCACCAATCGCTCCGGCAACAGCGGCTGATCTCGGCCCCGAAGCCGCCTTGAACAGCGCCCCGGTGCCAAGCCCGGCCAGGACGCTATTGATCGCATCGTCGGTATCCCTAACGGTGATGATTCCGCTTTCCATGCCGGCGTAGAGCAATCCGATGACGCCGAGGCGGTTGCCAAACTTCCGACCAGTGTGACCGGAGGCGTTGAGGATCCGGTTGATCCTGAGCTTGAGGGTGTCGCCTTCTTCCCGGGCCTTGATCCCCTCGATCATGCCCTTACCGGCTCCGGCGACGGCGCCGGAGAGGTAGCCGCAGCCGGTGTAATAGGTGAGATTCTCCCCCCAAGAGCGACGTTGGGCGACGGATTCTTCCTGGAAAAGGAACTCTGGCGAGGTGGGAAGGCGGTAGAGATTATGAATGGGTGCCTGGAGATCTTGGTACGGGCTGTAGAGCCGCTCCCTGTCCTTTTCGCCGTCGCCTTTGCCGTAATACGACGCCATATTCAACTCTTCCTTCCCTCTTCTTCCTCTTCGTTAATTGCTCCTCTTCTGGGCTTCGTCTTCTCGTCCGGTGGAAGAAAGGGACGGAGGAAGCGTGGAGAGAGAAGAAAGGGACGGAGGAAGCTTCCTCCCCGTTATGGATCGCTGCCTCTTTCTAATTCATTTTTCAATAATTAAACTTGGAAACTACAACTTGGTCTTTTGTTTGTTTGTTTTTTACCGAAATTGTCCTTGGAGCATGAAACCAACCCTCCCTTGGAGGCTTGTATCTCACCTGGGTAGTTTGTCACAATGAAATTTCCTTCTATAAGTAAAGGAAGGTTCATTTATTTATGTAAATCATCGAATAATAATAAAATACTGTTAACATAAAATAATACAATTATTTGTTCTTAATATAATTCTTACTTCATTCAAAAATTGAAAAAGATCAGTTTTTGTTAATTCAATGAAATTAAACTAATTCATTAAATTAAGGGAATTAATTGTTACTAATGGCAGTTTAATACTTAGAATGAATACTTAGGTAATTGTTTAGTTAAATATCCTACAGTAGAAACCTTATTGTAGTTCTATCAAAAATTTATAATTCCTATTAAAATTAATATTATTAAAATAGAACAATAATGAATAAAAATAACAAATACAATTAGATTAAAGTTATTTAACTTAAATTAATATGTAAAATTAATAATTATTTAAATTCTTAAATGAAGTTTATTAATTAGTAATTCATATGGAAAATAAGGTCATTAGAGTAAATTAATAAATATTTTAAACTATGTTAAGAATTGTCCTTAGTTAATTAAAACAATTTAATATAAGTCAAATAAAATTTATTAACTTAAATTAAATTGTTTTAAATAATAATTGTCTAAATGTTTAAGTTAAAGGTATTAAGATGAATTAAATGTTTAAAAGAGGTTAATTATTGTTTTGATTAATTATAACATGAATACAAATTTTAATTTAATACCTTAGGCACATCAACACCCAACCACGTTCTCCCACATTAACTTAATAACTATTTTGAACCAAATTGATGAATCCATGTACTAATAAAAAGCTGATGCTGATGACTAAGAAACTATAAAGTACTAAAGTAGATTTCATATTGGCCATAAAGTATTCGATTAACATTTTCTTAAAATATTTTATTTCTTTGTACAAACACATGTGACACACGCTGCATTCGCATGCACACACAAATACTTATATATAAAGACATTGCCTATTTGGACTTGGACTGTGGGTTTAAACCGAAACTGGATTGAGCCCCAAACCAGCCAGACCAAAAAAAAAAACAAATCAAAACTGGAACCAGGATCTTTCGGATTTAGTTATGAGTTTCATTTTTAGCCCATTCTGGTTTCAGTTTTTAAGTATAAATATTATTTTATAATATAATACTTTATATTTTTTATTGCATATTGGGGGTTATTTAAGGCTAGGTAACACGTATACAATAACATTTATTGTAGTGACATTTAATGATTTTCTAACATCTAATGCTCGTAAGATCATTGTCTGGTAAGCTATCAAGTCCTTTAATAAAATATGATTTAAGTCATGATGATTGATAAATTCATAATAACAATACCGAAATTGATAATTTTGAATAGATCGGCTTTTCGGGTGAATGATTATAATTTCAAAATTTTAAAAAATATAAAAATATTTTATTATACTTATATCATCTAAAAGCAATGAGTATATAGGTAATATTCAATATCTTCCTCTCCCTCCCTAAATATATATATATATATATTCTATTGAGTAAGATTCAATCTCTCTATCTCTCTATTTATCTATATATTATATTATATTATTTTCTATTCACACACCCCTCGCCCATTTGCCCCTATATACCCACCTCCTTGACTCTCCCGCACTCCCACTCTTTTGTTTCTCTCTTCCTCTCTTCAGGTACAACCGGCCCACGTACAATAGGAGACACCATCGAAAAAGAAAACTCGGATCCAGGATGTAGAGCGATGAATACTCGTCGACAACTACTGTTAACCTGGCAGACGATTGCTCCGCCCATTGCCCATTACTTTTTGATACAGCCTTTATCCAGAAAGGTGGGAGGAATCTGAAGAAATCCGTGAATTGATTCGAAGCACCGCTTGATGTATCAAGCTTTTAAAAAACTGAAAGAAAGAGGAAGGGGCCTCAGTGCGCAGAAATTACACAAACTCAAGCTATGGAAAATTCCAGTGGGGGTGACAAATCTACTCCCCTCAATCCTTTCAACTGCGATGAAAATTGGTGGGGTTACATGGCAACCGAATTTAGTGACCAGGTTACGAGTGCCGACCAAGAAAACCGACCAATTTGGTTTTATCCTGAGACCCACTTGGACAAGCTAAACTTGGTTTTAGCCCAATTTAGGAGTCACCCAAGAAGCGCCTAGGTGGGGCTGCCCAATAGATAGTTGCTGTTGTGATTTATCATGGCGGCATTTTTACTCCAAGAGAGCATTACTCACATGTTACGGTTAAGGGGAAAAAAAAAGGAAGATAAGATTTGATAAATAAAAAATGCGAAAACAGCCACGAACCGTTTTACCAATACTTAGAATAGACTGTTTTTCGTACTTCCAGCAGGTAGTAGATTGAAAAAGTGATCTTCGGATTCTTCAGGACTCCTCGACTCATTAGCATCAAATACTTTATCATCCCTCCTGGCTTTTTTGGGCTTGCTTCCTTCTATATCATCAGCAGATTTGCCTTGTCGTGGAACTTGTTTTTTCACTTGAACGCCACCTAAAAGCTCATTGGTATCAACACTTGACTTCTTGAACTTGCTGCTGCTCTGAATTGAACGGATTTTGACAAAGGCAACTTTTTGTCTGGTATCGGTGTCAGGACCCATGATTTCATTTGCAGATGAAGTTGCTCCAGAAACAATTCCTTCGGAAATTGACTCATTCGAAAGAGGAACCGAACGTGTGAAAGGTTTCTTATTTCCATTCTTTTCAGCAATTTTGCATGTGTTTCCTGATTGAAGGCCATTTCCCGAGTTATCATATAGATTATTTTGGCTAAAAGAAGGTTGATTGTCTGCAGCCTGCTCCACTTTGGCATTCTCACCATTAGCTTCAACATCTGTAAATGGAAGATAAATGATCAAGTTACTAGACCCCAATGATGATAAACAACCTAAGCTATTCTATGGTTACAGTCTGAGTACAAATAATGTGTTCCTTTCCAGGACATATGGTAAAGCAAAATTGCAACTGAAAATTGGATGCCTATGGATTGGTTATGAGGATCGTAGAAAGAATGATAACGACTCACATATAAGGCTCAAAGTGTTCAAGCATGCAAAGAACCTATTCAAGTCAGATTGGCAATTAGGCCCCTTGCCACATTCTCTCGTACCCACTACTGGCCAACTTATGTCGTATTCCCTTGGTTAAAAATAGTGGTTATAATTAAAACGAGTAGCTGCCTTGGACGTGACCTGCTTTTGATGCTCATATATCACCAAAGTCGAGCTGAATCCAAGCCTGACAATATGTAAAAGTGCATGAACGTCAGAGAACGTAATAAACCACAATACTAAATACTGTTCTCCAAGCAAACAAATCGTTATACCTAATACAGCTACAACAACAACTAAGCCTTTTTCCATACTAGACGGGTCGGCTACATGGATTCTTTGTTTTCATATAGCCCTATCATGTGCTATATTAGTAGTTAACTCAACATAACTTAGATCATTATTTATTGTTTCTTTCCAACACTTTTCTGGTCGTCCTCTACCTCTTTTAATACTTTCAAAATCTAATTTTTCATACCTTCTTACAAGCGCTTCTTTTGATCTTCTTTCTATATGTCCAAATCATCTTAAATAATATTCTCATTTTATCCTCTATTGGTGTCACTCCTAATTTGTTTTTAATAACCTCATTATGTATATGGTCTTTCCTTGTATGACCACTCATCCATCTCAACATCTTCATTTCTGCCATGTACATCATGTTGATGATTAATTGTCTAACACTCATAACCATAAAACATTGTAGGTCTAATTGCTGCTCTATAATATTTACCTTTTAACTTTAATGGTGTCTTCTTATCACAAAGAATACCTAATGCTTCTCTCCATTTTAACCAACCTACATTAATTTTATGCGTAACATCTCCCTCAATTCTTTCATCACTCTCAAAAATTGACCCTAGGTATTTAAAATTTCTTTTTGGGGATGCAACGTATGTCAATTTTAATTTTTATGTCCTCTGAAGTAATCAAATGATCAAACTTACATTCCATATATTTTGTCTTTGTTCTACTAAGTCGGAAGCCTTTACTTTCTAATGTTCCTTTCCATAGTTCCAATTTTCTATTAACTTTTTCCTAGATTCCTCCACTAACACAATATCATTTGCAAATAACATACACAAGATACTTCATCTTGAATATGTTTTGTTAACTCATCAATGACCATTATAAATAAGTATGAACTTAAAGTTTATCCTTGACGCAACCAAATATTAACATCAAAGAAGTTTGTCATTCCTTCATGAGTCATCACACATGTTTTTCCACCATCGTACATGTGTCTTATAAGGTTTATGTATGTCAATAGGATACCTCTTCAAAGAATCACTTAATACCTTATCGTAAGTTTTTTCTAGATCAATAAATATCATGTGAAGGTCTTTCTTTTTTGCTCTAAAATATTCCATAAGACGTCTCAAAAGGTGAATCGCTTCAACAATAGATATGCTTGACATGAATCCAAATTTGTTCTCTATTGTACTCAATACTTGTCTTAACCTACTTTCGATAACTCTTTCCCATAATTCCTTAGTATTGCTCATTAACTTGATATCTCGATAATTCGCTCAATTATGAATGTCTCCCTTGTTCTTGTATATGGGTATAAGTGTACTCCCTCTCCGTTCCTCAAACATCTTTTGGTTTCTCCATATTTCATTAAATAGTCTTGTGAGCTAAGTGATTTCTCTCTCCCAGGATTTTCCAAACTTCTATAGAAATATTGTCTGGTCCTAAAGATTTACCACCCTTCATATGTTTAAGAGTATCTTTGACTTCATTTTTTTGAATACGTCGATAAAAATTGTCGTTTATATACTTTTCGGATTTGGCTAACTCTCCTAAGCTAATACTACATCTTTATTTTCATTAAAAAACTTATAAAAATGGTTTTTCATCTATTTTTATATCATCATTTACCACTAGAATTTTTTCGTACTCGTCTTTGATGCATATCCTAAGTTTTCTTATCTCTAACCCTAACTATCCTACAAATATCTCTTTCACCCTCTTTTGGGTTGAGCTTTTTATATAAACCCTCCCAAATTTTACCTTTTGTTTCACTTACAGCCTTTTTCGCTTCTTTTTTCTTTCTTATAAGCTTCTAAAGTTTCACTAGTTTTCTTAGCATAATGTAATTTGTATCATGTCTTCTTTGCCTTTTTTTATCTTACACCACTTCACTCTACCACCAAACTTCTTTTTGTCCTGATACACCTTCTTTAGATTCACCTAACACATCTTTCGCCACTTTCCTAATATTTATAGTTATATTATTCTACACATCACAAGGTGTACTAACATAATTCTAAACATCTCCTTGAAGGACTTTCTGTTTAAATATACCTCCTTTCTTACTTTTGAGGTTCCACAATTTAGTTCGAATAGCTCAATGCACTCTTTTTGTCTTTGTCATGAACTCTTTTCTTCTTTACCAGTAAATCCATAACTAAAAGTCAATGTTAGGTGGTTAAATTTTCTCCTGAAATTACCTTGCAATCTTTACAACACGGTCTATTTTTTCTTACAAATCAAAGTTTTCATGAATATCTTGATATCCTAATACCTCTTTACCAAGATGTTCATTTAACTCTCCTCCTAAACAAATCAGCTCCCTTTATGGACTTTTGTGAATCACCTATCTAACTCCTACCAAAAAGTCGTCTTTATACTATCTTTTAGTCCTACTTTGGGTGTGTAAGCACAAACTATATTCAAAACCTCTACACCTAGCACTAATTTCATTATCATGACTAGGTCACCATATCATTGTATGATTAATACACTATCCTTTAAATCTTTATTTATGGTAATACCAACTTTGTTTCGATCATTTTTCTTTCTTGAGTACCATAATTTAAAACATGTGCCCTCAATCTCCTTTGATTTTTCTCGAACTCACTTTGTCTCTTGTAAATATAGGATATAAATCTTTTTTCGAATCATAGTATCTACCACTTGGACAATGTCATGATATTCCAAGAATCAATATGAATCTTATTATCTAGGACTGCTTCCTTGCCCCCCTCCCATCCGTCCATGCTGAAAATGCAAAGACCCTCTATGCAATTTTTTCACTGCATTCAGGCGACAATGTAGCGGGACTAACTTCTTTACCTACACTCATCCATGATGTGGAACTCTCTCTGCAATTGATTCGCTACATCCGAGCGAAAATGTAAAAACCCTTGCCTACTTTTCACTGCATTGCGTCTCTAAGAGGAAATGCCCCAATGCACTGCTCATAATTTATATAATCTATGGTATAAAAATCCGATAAAATTTTATGCTGGATGTCGAAAGTCTAACGCAACCCTCCTTTATCCGGGCCACGATTGGATCTCCATAGAGAATCATCACAAAAGAAAAAGGGAACTAATGTTTTTGCAAATGTAACTGTGAAAAGTTACCTAAACAAAGCTGCAGAGGATATTTCAAAAGAAGAATATCCATAGTGGGTGCAACGAGGCTAACACAATGGCATATTTTTGCAAACTGAAATCCAAGCAGCACCAGAGTGTTCCAAAAGTTCGTACATTTGATGATAGCAGCAGCGTTTGCAAAGACTGGTGGAATAGTTAACCTTTCCAGGAGACAAAACTGCTCTGAAGTCATGAAGGGAGATCTCTACTTTCGAGGCCCTGACTACAGAAATAGTTCTTTTCTATACATGTGGTGGACCCATTTCTAAAACAAACTTCCAACTGATTCGATGAGTGTGTTATGAGAACCATAGGAGGAATAATTATTTCAGATGGATAACTCAAAGTATTCAAGTAAACAGAGAGCCTATTCCAATGTCACACGGGTGCAGGTGCGGACTCGGGTGCGGGTACAGAATACGGCAAATGAGACATCAATTAACATAAGTATATGACAATAGTAAGTACACAACTTTATATTAAAGCAAAACACATAAACGGTAAACAATTACTAATTTCATCATAATACACAAATCAATCAATACTATCCGGACCCATTTATCCAAAAAAACCCGAACCTCAAAATCGATACCAAATTTTGAAGCGTGGAATATCCACACAAAAGGAATTGAAGAAGGTCCACGTTGAGATATTTTTATATGTTTATCGGTGGAGTTTCATGGGAGATGATGGAAGAGAAGCTGAAGGCGCATTTTGGAAACTATAATGAGGTAACTCAAGTGGTCATCCTGCGAGATAAGGTCACGAGTCGACTAAGAGGCTTTGGTTTCATCGTCTTCACGGATTACTCCCTCTTTTATCGGGTTCTCCACGATAAATACACTATAGACGGCAGAACCATGAGTTACCAAAAAAATGCATTTTCTTTGTCATGCCGCACCGACACGGTGTCGGTGTCGCACCCGTGTCGAGGTCGCCACTCCACCTCTTAGAAGTATCTGTGTGCCTTAGGCCTATTCAACTCGGATTGGCAATAACTACCTTACCACATTCTTCCATAGACATTGGTGGCTAAAGACACAATGGGTAACACGCTATCCTTAATAATCCAAATGCCAGGCTTCTTTAGAGTAAATCCCTGCCAAGATGCCTTCAAACTTTTCAGAGGTCTCTTGCTACTGTTACTCGAACAGTTTGCTGAAAGGTATTATACACAATGCCTCGGGAAGAACTAATTACGCCTTAGGTGATGGCAGCCAATTTTCGGAAGCTTATCATGGCATAGCATCACCAAAAGCAAAACGGGATCTACTGATTTTAGCAGGTATAACTGTCAAGATAAATAAAACTGCTGAGAATCTTAATATCTATGATAGCTGCAATCAGGCTAACGTGTTAGAGTTTTGCAATAGGTTCTTAAATGAACCAAAAGCTACAATCACAGAATCATGACAAAAAAATGCAACAAAAACTCCAATACGATGACAGCCAAATAAAAGAAATTAGAAGATGAAGTTTTTCTCTTAAAATAGAACTAGCATCATATCAACCCAATAATATTGTACGCGTATTGATACTCACCTCCAAGTAACATGCCTGTAGTTTCATAATGAATATCAGATGCACCATGCAAACTCTCTCTTTCTTCACTAGGCTCCTCACTAGTACTCTTCCTTGCACTTCTAATGGACCCCTCAATTAAGCAGAACGTGTCACCCTCCCAAGCACATTCTAGAGCAAGATATTCTTTATCCGCTGAATAGAAGTCTCTGAAGACCTAAAATACATGCAATTACATGAGGAAGATGAAAGAATTGCATCTTCAGAATGTGACAAGTTTAATTTGCCATAAAAATGGCTTTTCCCAAATACACCTTTTTCATTGCACATAAACAAATGCACCCTGCTTAATACCTTTTCCAAAATATACAACAACAACAACTAAGCTTTTTCCCATACTAGATGGGGTTGGCTACATGGATTCTTTGTTTCCACAGAGCCCTATCAAAATTTGTAGAATCCATGATAAATAAGTATGACAAAGTTTCCTAGCACAAAATATACATCTCATTTTATTTGTTAACGTGGCAAAGAGAAACATTGGGGCTATACCACCTTGAGAAGTAACAGGAATGGAAAGGAGTTCTTTTGACATCATTAACCAGCATGATCATGGCTCAAATATGAAGTGATAAAAGCAACGATCTTATTAAACAGCAAGAAATAGCTTAAAGATGGGGTTTAACAGCATAACCAATTTGTTGCCATAACTAGTGATAAATTTTTGAAGAAACTACACCAGACCTTCACTCCTTCATGACTAATCTGAAAAGATTGTTCTTTCTTCACAAGAAGTGATACCATGTTATGAATAGAAACCACATCGAGCAGTATCTGTCACAAAGTAAACAAAGATATCACTAACTATAAACTACTATTACACAGAAATAGTTTAAAAGCACATACCTGCTGAAGCAACACACGCAGGCGAGCAAGCAAAGCCAGAACTGTGAGTGCAAAGCCCATGAAAAATGACATAGCAAGCAATGATGCTATCTCACTATAGAATGGTTAAGAGTCAAATATAATGATACGAGCAGAATGATATTGATACAGAAACCCCCAACATTTCAACAGACTATACTCAAGTCTAAAAGTTCAATATTCATCACAGAAGGGATAAATTCAAATATATCCAGCTAAGTATGAACCTTAGAGGATCAAGAACTAAGTAAACCTTGCAAGCCCCTGGGGCGAGATCACATCTTTATAGAAATCGGGAGAATGTTTGGAGAAACTTGATCACTTTGGCATATTAAATTAATTGATGTATTAAATTAATTGATGTCATAGGAATGACAAGACAAAACTATTCGATATCACATGCAATGACAAGATGTCAAAAGAAACGTGAAGACTACACCGACACTCATATATATACATATGTATCAACAACTACGCCTTCTCCCATACTAGATCGGGTTGGCTACATGGATTCTTTGTTTCCATAAAGCCCTATCATAATTTGTAGAATCCATGGTAAATAAGTCCGACAAAAGTTTTACGTTGGTTGTCAGACACATAACGCAACTCTCCTCCATTATCCGGGCTTGAGACCGGTCATGCAAGGGTGAAACCTTACATAGGCGGAGTTATACATATACATATACATATTTATATGTATATATTAAAAATTTTGAAAATTGTATGAATAGAGACAACAACAACAATAACAACCAAGCCTTTTCTCATACTAGACAGGGTCGGCTACATGGATTCTTTGTTTCCACATAGCTCTGTCATGTGCCATGTTAGTAGTTAACTCACAATAAGCTGCTACATCATTCTTTATTGTTTTTTTCCAACACTTTTATGGTCATCCTCTACCTCTTTTAATACTTTCCAAATTTAGTTTTTCATACCTTCTTCCAGGTTCTTTTGATCTTCTTTCAATATGTCCAAACCATCCTAAACGATATTCTCTCATTTTATCCTCTATTGGTGTCACTCCTAATTTGTTTCTAATAACCTCATTATGTATACGGTCTTTTCTTTTATGACCACTCATCCATCTCAACATCTTAATTTCTGTCACAGACATCTTTTGTATGTGTTGATGGTTTACCTACCCAACACTCATAACCATAAAACATGGCAGGTCTAATTGCTGCTCTATAATATTTACCTTTTAATTTTAATGGTATCTTCTTATCACAAAGAAAACCTGATGCTCCTCTCCATTTTAACGAACTAGCATTAATTCTAGGCATAACATCTCCATTAATTCTTCCATCACTGTGAAAAATTGACCCTAGGTATTTAAAACTTTCTTTTTGGGGATGCAATGTGTGCCAATTTTAATTTTTATGTCCTATGAAGTAACCAAATGATCAAACTTACATTCCATATATTATGTCTTTGTTCTACTAAGTCGGAGGCCTTCGCTTTCTAATGCTTCTCTCCATAGTTCCAATTTTCTATTAACTTTTTCCTTAGACTCTTCCACTAACACAATGTCATCTGCAAATAACATACACCAATGCACTTCATCTTGAATATGTTTTGTTAACTCATCAATCACCATTATAAATAAGTATAGACTTAAAGTTTATCCTTGATGTAACCCAATATTAACTTCAAAGAAGTCTGTCATTCCTTCATGAGTCCTCACACATGTTTTTGCACTATCGTACTGTCTCTTATAAGGTTAATGTATGTCAATGGGATACCTCTTTTTTCCAAGGTTCTCTAAAGAACCTCCCTCGATACCTTATCGTAAGCTTTTTCTAGATCAATAAATATCATGTGAAGGTCTTTCTTTTTTGCTCTAAAGTGAATCGCTTCAAAAGTAGATCTGCCTGTAATGAATCCAAATTGGTTCTCTGTTGTACTTGATACTTTTTTTAACCTACATTCGATAATTCTTTCCCACAATTTCATAGTATGGATCATTAACTTGATATCTCGATAATTCGCACAATTTTAAATGTCTCCCTTGTTCTTATACATGGGTATAAGTGTACTCGCTCTCCATTCCTGGGGCATCTTTTGGTTTTTCCATATTTCATTAAATAATAAATAGTCTTGTGAGCTAAGTGATTCCTATTTCTCCTAGTATTTTCCAAACTTCTATAGGAATATTGTTTGGTCCTACCGATTTACCACCTTTCTTATGTTTAAGATCCTCTTTGACTTCATTTTTTTGAATATGTCGGTAGAAATTGTGGTTTATATACTTTTCTGATTTGGTTAACTCTCCTAAGCTAATACTAACATCTCTATTTTCATTAAAAAGCTTATGAAAATAGCTTTTCCATCTATTTCTTATAACATATTTGCCACTACAGTTTTTTCATCCTCGTCTTTGATGCATCTAACAGAATTAAGATCTTTAGTTTTCTTATCTCTAGCCCTAGCTATCCTAAAAATATCTCTTTCACCCTCTTTTGAGTTGAGTTTTTCATATAAATCCTCCAAAATTTTAGCTTTTGCTTCTCTAATAGCCTTTTTCGCTTCCTTCTTTGCTTTCTTATAAGCCTCTAAAGTTTCACTAGTTTTCTTAGCATAATGTAGTTTGTAACATGCCCTCTTTGCCTTTATTTTATTTTGCACTTCACTCCACCACCAAACTTCTTTTTGTGACAATACACTAGATTCACCTAACACATCTTTCGCCACTTTCCTAATATGTATAGCCATATTGTTCCACATATCACAATTCCAAGCATCTCCTTGAAGGACTTTCTGTTTAAATATATATTCTTTCTCGCTTTTGAGGTTCCACCATTTAGTCTAAATAGCTCAATGCACTCTTTTCTTCTTTGTCCATTTTTTTATTTGTAAATCCATAACTAAAAATCGATGTTGGGTGGTTAAACTTTCTCCTAGAATTACCTTGAAATCTTTACAACATGCACTATTTTTTTTCTATAAATAAAGCAATCAATTTATGTTTGTGATAAGCCACTCTTATAAGTAATTAAATGTTCATCTCGTTTTTTAAAGATTGTATTGACTATAAAGAGATCAAATGCCATAGCAAAATTTAAAATCACCCTACATTCCCCATTTATATCCCCAAAACCAAAGTTTTCATAAATACCTTGATATCCTAATGCCTCTTTACCGACATGTTCATTTAAGTCTCCTCCTAAACAAAATCATCTCCCTTTGTGGAATCCTTTGAATCACCTTATCTAACTCTTCTCAAAAAGTTGTCTTTATACTATCTTCTAGGCCTACTTGGGGTGCGTAAGCACAAACTATATTCAAAACCTCTGCTCCTAACACTAATTTCAACATCATGATTTGGTGGTCACCATATCATTGTGTGTCTACTACACTATCCTTTAAATCTTTATTTATGATAATACCAACTCCGTTTCGAGCCTTTTCCTTACTTGAGTACCATAATTTAAAACCTGTATCCTCTATCTCCTTTGCTTTTTCTCAAACTCACTTTGTCTCTTGTAAACATAAAATATGAATCTTTCTCTGAATCATAGTATCTACCACCTCCATTAGCTTACCAGATAATGTTCCGATATTCCAAGAACCAATATGAATCTTATTATCTAAGACTAGCTTCCTTACCACCGCATCTATCCATATTGAAAATGCAAAGACCCTCTCCGACAATGTAGTAGAACTAGCTTCTTTACCCACACTCGTCCATGATGTGAGAACCCTCTCTGCAATTGATTCACTACATTCGAGCAAAAATGTAGTGGCCCTTGCTTACTTATCACTGCATTCGGGCTTCACAGCGCATCGCTAAGCGAGGATGTCCCAAAGTAATGCTCATAATTTGTGTAATCCATGATATAAAAATCCGACAAGGTTTTACGCTGATAAATCATGCTGTGAAACTATGTAGAGTTACTTAGAAAAGGTCTTGACATGTACATAGTATAAAAGAAAATGATTCAGATCTACACCAAGATATCTTCTGTTGAAGCTATTAACTAAGATCTCTAACAGAATACCCTACTTAAAAACAAAACCGCCACATCATGACCATTGATTAAAGAAGGCCTATCTATAACACGATACCAAGAGATATTTTTTGAAAACCTTGGAAAGCCTGCATACCAATCTTACGAAGGGTGTACAAACTCACGAGGGTTTAATTGGTTACACAAGATTATTAATACTATTAAACTAAGAGCCAGCAATAGGCTGAAATCTTCACTTTAGTTAAAGAATTAACAAAGCACATCCAAGATGAAGAGCCTTGTTACATGTTATTTGTATTGGGTGGGTGCATGAGACAAGAGGAGCTAAGGTAGAACTTGAGCTGTGGAGAAATCTCAAAAAAAAGGCTTTCCATTTACATAAAATGCAACTTCAGTATTTTGACTAAATAAAATATAGAAGTTAAAATTAGTAATGTGAGTCCAGTCGTATCCATATCCAATCCATCTCGACTAAATAGGTGGTACCTCTCTTTAGAGAGAGAAAGAGAAAGAGAAGCAGATCGTCTCTCAAAGCACACACACTCTCTCTCTCTCTCTCACACACACACACACTGGGCACGTGGGGTCCAAATGAATGTGCGACTCCAATCAGTTGACTTGGACTACATATTGCCCATAAGAATTTGTATCAGCTCCATGAGGTGGCAAGTTAGATCATGTGGATCTAATGTGCATCTTGCTAAGCGAGCCATACCATGTCGCACATAAAATTCATGCATGGATAGAGGTGTTGACTCTGACAAGATGATGCTGTTGTGATTGAAAGGTAAGAATAATACTGCTACCTAGTGTTTGGGCTGTCCCACACAAACAAGAATAGGACCCACAATCAGCCAATCAAATCACACCAAATGTCCCAATTCCTTGCAGGGTGTGAACTTGGGTGTACACGTAGCCAACAACATAAATCAAAAGTAAATTAAACTTAAATTAAATATTGCCACTAACTAATATCTTCTAAGTTCAACAAAATGTAATAATTTAAGTCATGGTAGTGCAAGTCCAATCCAAATTAAAGGCAAATATCACCAAATGACTATGAACTCCTCCGATCAGCTACTCTATCCTCCTAACTCAACTACTTTGGGCAAAGCCTCGAACCATTGTTGTAACTTATTGATAAGTAACGTATCAAACACAACTGCTTTCAACATAATATCGTATGATACAACCCTTTGTTGTATTTACGATACACATGCACAGCTGTTCTGGATCCAAATCTTTTATATTTTTCAGTTTTCTATCAAGTGATTTTTTATAATTAATTAACCTTTTCCTTTAACTTTAAACATTTTTTTAGGGTTTTTTTAGTTAAATGCTAATATCACATGATCTTTCTTTTTTCAAGTTAAATGCTAATATCACATGATCTTGCTTTTCCAAGTTAAATGCTAATATCATACAAGATAGAGCAAATCTATCTTGCAGCCACCCCACTTAGTGTGAAACAAGGCCTTTTTCTTAGTTATGATACAATAACATGTGGAAATTATCAACATTGTATTGATCGTCACAAGCACCTTCTCATTGTTAGCCTTGATAATATGTCTTACTTGCATGAGATCTTTATTATCTTTTCCTAATTTTATATAACAAATTAAAACGTAGCAACTAGCATGCGTTACTATCTTTACCAACATAATAGAAGCGAGCCAGTTTAGCGAAAACATTAAACATCTTTCTTTCAATCATGCCACTGCATGCATCACATAAATGCTTAACAAGTGATAAAAAATAAAATTGAAAAGGATACACGCTTGCTTTCAGTATCGGTTCCACCATCTGCAACAACAGAATATTAATCAATAAAAGGAAATATAGAATTCATCTAGATTCTTAGAGAAGTACTAAACTTACCAAAAATGGCTTTAAACATAATTCAGTTCGACATGTTTGAAATTGTGAGCTGTATATTAGGCAACATTCTTTGAGAACAAACTTATACTTCTAGGTCTCTTCCTATAATCTATGGATGACTTATTTAATAAAGACATGATTGCATCACATGGAGAAACTCATTTTCAAAGTAAAAAAACCAAAGATGGAAAGTAAACCAAAGTAAAGGCAATAACATGTCATCATTCTTTAAAGGTCTAGCATATCCAGAAAACTATCCTAGACTTATTCAGGAAAAAGAGTAACTACCCCAAATTCCCAATCCGCTGATGATTTACCAAAGAATAGTCTTAACAGTATACTTTAGCATGCACACAACAGATTTTGAACAATGTTGCATCTTTACACCAGGTTGTTCAAGATTCTACATGGACTTTGTCATCTCTCATACCGTCATCACAATGAAGTTGCAGATATTGAACCAGAACCTCGAAACATGGATGATTGGATCCATTGGTCACTGAACTTCATAACGAAGGCTGACTTTCAGTAAATAAACTCCTAATGAATAACTCAAATATCAAAAGGGAATATAAGCAGTTATATCTGTTTGAACTTTTGTAAATTTCGCAAACTATCAAATAAATCCATGTGCATTATAATACAATTATCTTCAGTATAACACTACCAAAAAAACAAAAGAAAATTGATCCAATAAAAGGAAGAGAAAGAAAATATCATAAGTAAAAAAAGCACCTGTGATAATAATCGAGCGGCTCCAAGTAACTTCTCCAGAAAAGTATGCTTCCCATGGTAACCAGCGGTGTGTTTCAATCTGGAAAGCAGTAGAGTCTATCAATATTCTCCAACAATCTTGACAGCCTACTATTCAGACTAATCAAGCTCCCTGAATTTTTAGGACCTTTTTGGCCTATAAATGGTCAATTATGTTTAATATAGTTTCTTCATGAAAGACTATATCCTTCGTGTGCAAGAAAAGTATATTATGAGACAACGCATGCATCTTATATGGTCATTCAAGTTGTCGGTAACAGGTTAAGGAAGCAACATTAACAGTTAATACATACTTAATACCTTCTTAGATTAGGGATGTGCAGATATAGGTTTAAGCTAAGATGCATGTATACAGGCAACGGCCAAGGAACATATTAAGGTATATAAAAATAAATGAAACTATATATAGATGATTTGTTTTATTTTATAAAATAATATATGTTGTATTTATTGTAGCTTTATCTATAAAATATTAAAAATATTACCTTGTATATAACTATGTATATAGATGCCTGCTAAATTACACCTAACATATGCTTTTCAAAAGAAGAACATGTAAGAAGGTATGAAAAACTAAATTTGGAAAGTATTAAAAGAGGTAGAGGACGACCACAAAAGTGTTGAAAAGAAACAATAAAGAATGATCTAGCTTATTGTGAGTTAACTGCTAACATGGCACATGATAGGGCTCTGTGGAAACAAAGAATCCATGTAGCCGACCCCGTCTAGTATGGGAAAAGGCTTAGTTGTTGTTGTTGTTGTTGTTGTTGTTGTAACATATGCTTTTCCATTAAACATCTCTAACTCCTATTATAACACCCAGACCCGAACTTGCTCTTTGCTTCCACCCCCCCTCCCCCCATCTCTCTCTATCTCTAATCCTCTCAGAAAGACACACACAAAAGTGGTGAGCAACATAGAAGGTGGCGTAAACGGCACTAGAGGTGAACAGGGCAAGACCAGAACCAATGGTTGACAGTACGAAAACAAAGTCGACACATTGACCAAAACTGTTCTCAAACAAAAACCTCTGAAACTTTATCTGAGTTAGATAGCTTCAATTAAGGTCTTTTTCCATGTCCAACACCATGTATGTGCAACACAGGGTTTAATCGTTTAAGTCTGGTCACAAATGTCCAGAATTTACACATGTAGATGTACATTCATCCATATATACGAATTAAAATGCAGCATGAGCTATGCAAGAAGAGTGTATAATATAACTTTATCAAGGAAAATGAGAGAAAAGACCGTAGCTCTGCATGAAAGATATGTGCTTGCCCATATACAGCCCGTATCACATGACACGATCCGTATCGTACGATATGGTTCCAGGAGCATGAGTTGAACCCTATTTTTCATGAACTTTAGTCTTTTAGGGCCTTCTTTTCTTCATTTACACTTGTGTGGAGGGAGATTTTGCCATTTTGACTTACAAAACTACACTTTTTCAGCCGCATGCGTGCGATCTATTCATGTTTTATGATATAAACTTTTTATTTTCATAGTTTTTGACTTTTTGTTGCATTTCTTGTATGAATCATTGTTTTTTGCTTTTCCTTTATTCACACTAGTGTGTATGTACATATAAACCTTTATTTTCTTTGCTTTGATTTAATAATAAACTAGACTAATTGCTTGATTATTTTTTATTGTCAATTACCTTATTTATTTGTTAATTGCCTTATTTATTTGTCTTCTACATCATCAAAACGATGACAACCAACATGAAGAAGTGAAATAAACCCTTGCATGGGGAGAAAGTTGTACCCAATTTGCCAAAAAAATATGGTCAAGTGTTCCTCAAACCTGGTATTGCTAAAAAGATTAGATTTTCAAAAGTTGCCCAAATTTTGCTGGGTATAAGGCCACAAGTGTTGGGACAAATAACACCATCTGCATTATTTTTTGCAACAGTGATGCTTCCTACCAAAGTACATCATAAAGGAATCACAATGACTGCTCCCAACAGCAAAAACATTTGCAGAATTGCAATGCATATGCAGTCCAAAACCTTCAAAGAAACCCTTGATCAAGTTGGTCCCAGAAATATCAGTAAATGAGGGACCAATCCTTATAGGGGAAATCCTTAATCTACATCTCCTAATCAAAAGAAATATGAGGTAGAATTATTTTGCTATTTACAGTTGTGGCCATTTCCTAGTAGTGGTGCATACCCAGAAATCGTTATTCAAGGAAGCATCCATGGAAGCCTCAACGGCCCCATATGGAAGGACCGTTTACGGACTCACTGTATTAAAATTAACTAGAAGTATCAAAAATATATAAATAAACTTGATGATCTACAAGCTTATATAGCTGGTATTCCTTTAATCTAGTTCTTAAGGCACTTTACCTTTAGTATAGTACTAGATAAAAGCCTATCTTCTGACTGGTTTAAGCTCGTTTTGCTGCAGTATCAGATAAAAATTAGCGTTGGTTCTGGAAATAAAAACTTTAATCATGTAGTCATAATAGGTGTATTATGTGTTTGAATCTGAGTCCTGTGATGCACTTATTCCTGTGCAGGTGCACTACTAATTACTAAATGTATCTCTGGTGCAACACTCCCCAACTACATAGAAGATTTTGGCAACTAGATCACCAGCAATGTAGACATCAAGACTACTTTGACAGCAACTCATCCCAAAATAGATCACCAATTTTTTAATGTGTTTGTCTATAAGCAAACATCCCAAAATAAATGTCGTCTTAGACCCTTCATGAAGCAGATTCCTCGAAGATCATGCAGTTAAAGGGATCAAAACCTATTCAATAATATATATACCATTTTATGCACTTTCTCCATCAACCCTCAAGAGAAACAAACCCTATTTTAGAACTTTGCCAAGTATAACTAATTGCCCAAACAAACACCATACTTAACGTCAAAAATACTTTCAAAAAATTTGAAAACTGAAACCAAGCTTCTAAATTGAGATAAAACAGAGATACATGGTACACTTAAGATCCTCGACCAAAGGAAACTAACTACCCAGACAAATTCCCGAACCCTAAATAAAAGAAAATACAGTTTTGTAGTTTTGTTCATAATCAATAGCAAGATACTCAAATGGAATAAAAACGTACATGCATTCACAGAAATGCATATTTACAGCACTTTCATGTATGTCCCTTTTGATGCTTAAACCTCGAGAAAACATGTGGAAATGCATATGTGTGTGCACGGATATAAACTAAATTGCATCTATATCCCTTTTCACACGTACCTCAACATGTGGAAATGCATGTGTGTGCACGGATATAAACTA
The DNA here is from genome assembly GCA_036023115.1 of Brasenia schreberi. Classification (NCBI taxonomy): domain Eukaryota; kingdom Viridiplantae; phylum Streptophyta; class Magnoliopsida; order Nymphaeales; family Cabombaceae; genus Brasenia; species Brasenia schreberi. Next base: position 7,554,030 of record JAYKKT010000055.1, on the reverse strand, counting down.
AATTGCATCTATAGCCCTTTTCACACGTACCTCTCGAGAATATATACCTTCTGCTTGGGTCTCTTTCCACAAATAGCTTGGTATGCAGTTTTCAGAATCTCCTCCAATCCCATCGATTTCAAAAGGTGCAAATCCCTCCTTACCTGCACCAGTTCATACATAGACCCTGGAAAAACGTCAAATAAGGGAGAAAAAAGACGCACAACAGAAACCAAGGAAACAAATAACAGACAAAAAGGAGGAGGAAGAGAAGCTAACCTTGAGGAGACGTCGAAAATAAGGAGTCCGGCGATGCTGGTTCTTGTTCTTGTAAACAATGCGATCGAAGACGTCAGATTCCGTTCGAAGTTGGGAGAGACGGAGTTTAATTGTTTCCTCCTCAAGGATGGCCTCCATTGTAGAGTCCGTCTTCTCCATCCCCTCTCTCCCTCGTTCAAATCTCACAATATAAGACCTTGACAAAACAACTGGAACGTCGTCTTTGATTGCAAACCTCTCTATAGCAGGAAAAAACTTTGATAATAAGCCAGAAGAAACAGCAGAACTATAGCGACAACTTCAGCAAAGTGTTTCTCTCTTAGAACCCCAAGAATGCAGCGAGAGAGAATGCAACAAAAACTAATCTCTACAGGCAGAAGAATACATAACGCAGAAACACAAAAAAGAGAAGGATAAGGGCACACTCCGATAAATTAATCTCAGCAATATCCGAATCCAAACAAGCTAAAAACATGCAGCTAAAGGAGAAGAAGGGCAAATCAAACAACAACTAAGCCTTTTCCCATACTAGACGGGGTCGGCTCATGTCAGTTAACTCTCAATAAGCTAATTGTTTCTTTCCAACACTTTTGTAGTCTATTGTTTCTTTCCAACACTTTTGTTTTCTACCTCTTTTAATACGTTCCAAATTTAGTTTTTCAAACTTCCTACAGATTCTTCTTCTTCTGTTCTCTTTCTTTCTGTTCTCTTTCTATGATATTCTCTCATTTTATCCTCTATTCGTGCCACTTCAAATTTGTTTCTGTTTCAGCAGAAACCAAATAGTTACACTAGCCAAGAATCGATGCAAAAAGGAAAAGATATTCCACACAAAACCGTCGAAAAATCTCAAGCTTTCCACACCAAAAAGGAAGCTCTCTTTCCATCTTCACTGTGTTTACCCAAAACTTTCTCTACAATGGCTCGACCTTCACAAAACCTTGGTTTTCCTTCAACCGCAATGGGAAGCTGTTACCGGTGAATCCAGGCCGACAAAATAAGGATCCTCCTCCGAACGAAATCTCAAACCAGCAACCGATGCCTAGTTACTCGCAAACCAGGCCAGCCTTCTGTGATGTTTCCTTCTCTCTCTGCCTCTCTTATTTGGACGAACTCACACCCCCGCATAAGCCAGGGATTCAATCCCATATCCAGCACAAAAACAAAACCACAACAGGTAACCACTAGAACAGAGAGAAAGAGAGAGGGTGCTTACTCCGCTGATGCAACTCAGGCCGGACTTTTATTATGCAAACCCAAAATTTGCAGAACCCCTACCAAATAACGAGAGGCCTAAGATTGATAAAACGCCACTGCACGACACCCTAGTTAATGAAGGTACTAAATGGGTTGCGTATGGACAGAATCGTGCCCGGGATAGCCCCCAACCTGTCGCAAACTGAATCGCCTGGGCCTAGGGGTGAGCGATAAAACCAATCGAAATTTCTATTTCAGTTTGGATTTTTAAAAAATATCGATTTATTGTTTTGGTTTTCAAGGTTTGAGGACTGAATAATCGAATATATATATATATATATATATATATATATATATATATATATATATATATATATATATATATATGTACATATATATGTATGTATACATATGCATACATATACCTATATACAGAGAGAGAATTCAATCATACAGGGTAAACAGTAACAGAACCAAATTTGGTTTGGTTCGGTTCAGGTTCAGTTTTCAGATTCAAAGAAATTTTGGATTTCGGTTATTTCTGTTTGATTCAGTTATTAAACTGACCGATGCACACCCCTACATGGGCCTATGGATGAAGCTGGCCGATCCGAAATCGAAGCCCACATTCCTCTTTCTCTCTGGTTTGTGCTAAGAAAAGGGTTAAATAGAGAGGACCAATTAGGTCTGGTTTGAAATTAACCGAAACTATAAATTCAAGGCAAAGATGACACTCTTCTCAAAAGTAGCATCAGATCTTACAAAAGAAGGAACATACGTCAGTTAATCAAAACGGATCAACCTGCTTGCCAAACCTACTCGTCTCTAGTTTGCCCCCAACATTGGAGAAAGTAGGTTGCATTTCGTCGATGCAGTCCGACTCATGGGTTTGGCCAAGCCATGTGTTTGGAATTACAATGGTAACTTCTAAAATAAGAGTTTAAGTAGACATGGCCGGTTAGGAACCAGCTAAACCAAGAACCAGTTCAATTGGAACCAAACCGGCCAGAAACCAGCTGAATCCAGAACCAGTGGTTTCAAAAATATTCTCTTTTTAAAAGGTTTTTTCACATTAAGTATGATGCAATTAGTTCTACTTGGTTGAGTTCTAAAATTGGGTTTGTTTCTCTTAAGGGTTGATGGAGAAAGTGCACAAAATGATATATTTTTATTGAATGGGTTTGGAGCTACTTAACTGCATGATCGTCGACCAAGGTGCTTTGATGCATATTCAGACAACTAAATTGATTTTATATGGGTTTAAGAATTAAGGGTTGCTATTTTTCCTAATAAAATCTGATGTATCTATCATAAAATACGTTTTAGAAGTCAAAGAGAGGCTTAGAATGTTTCCTACGATACCACCACGATAAAAAAAAAAAAAAAAAACAACAAGAAAGCTACTCTTTCCATCCTTCCCAGTGGCAGACCCGCAGTAAGCTGAGCTCACTCAAAATTTGAAAAATATGAAGGTGGTCTTCTAACTTTTAAGAAAATAAATGTAAACTTCGCCTCACCTAGAAAACAGGCCACCTCACTTAAGATTTGAAAAAGAAAATATAACGGAATCAAAATGCATTAAGTTGAGGCAATTGAATGTTAAAACCAGTGTTATTCGTATCGCACGTATCGTATCGTGGGACGATACAGGACACTGTATCATAAATGCTCATTTATCGTGTCGTATTGTACGATACGACCCATATCGCGCAAACCCATATTTTTGCGGGTTTCTGTTAATTCTTCAGAGCTCCCCAAGCTTCCCTACCATGGTTCTCCCCCTCCTTGGTGTTCAAGAATCCAAAAACGTGCTTTACGGTGTCCGTGTAAGCCTGCTAACTCAAATTTTGGTATATTTTTAGTGGTTTTCTTCTTATATTTGTTTTTTTGTATTATTTGTATTTTTCTTTTTTTGGATGACAAAATATGAAGTTATTAAGTGTGTGGATATGATTTTTATTGCATTCATGAAGTGGGAGACACTCTATTTGAGTGTTATTTGAATATTGGGGATTTATAAAGTGCTTTTATTTTCAGGTTTTTTATTTAATTAAAGTGCTCAATTGAGATAGCAGGAATGGGTGTTAGAGACTCCTATTCTCGGTCTAATGATCATGTATGGCAGTGAGGTACACCAGTTGAGGGTTCCAGATTGAAGATAAGATATTTATTTTGTGAGAAGGTGGTTAGTAGTAGAATTTCACGGCTATGTCACACGGTGCGGGTGCGGGATACGACAAATTTCAAGAATTTTGAGTGCGGCGACACGGCTAGGGTATATAATTATATATAATATTCAAGTTACAACAAGTGAACCATCAATTAACATAAGTATATGACAATAACAAGTACACAACTTTATATTAAAGCAAAATACATAAACTGTAAACAACTACTAATTTTATCATAATACACAGATTTTGAAGCGTGGAATATCCAAACAAAAGGAAGTGAAGAAGGTTCGCGTTGAGATATTTTTCTACGTTCATCGACGGAGTTTCATGAGAGATGATGGAAGACAAGCTGAATGAGCATTTTAGAAACTATGGTGAGATAACTCAGGTAGTCATCATGGAGGATAAGGTCACGAGTCGACTAAGAGACTTCGGTTTCATCTCTTTGATCGGGTTCTCTAGGATAAATACACAATAGAAGGCAGAATTGTGGGTTACAAAAAAAATTGTATTTTTTTTTGTCATGTCGCACCAACATAATGTTGGTGTCAGTGTCGCACCCGTGTCGAGATCGACACTCCACTTCTTAGAAGTGTATGTGTGACTTAGTTTCACGGTTGAAACACCACCTAGCAAAGACTAAGAAAAAAGTTACTCCTTGCACGGGTAGAGTTAGAAGTTTGCCAGAATGTATTAAATGGCAATGTTTTCAGATGATTAAGAGTATATAAGCGAAGAGACAACAAAAGGATGATTTATGGCAGTTTGAGGAAGATGATGATGTTATTGGATTCATTGATAGTATTCCTTCAGATGTCAGAACAAAGATTAGTAGTAGTAGTTCACAACCACCAAATAGGGAAAAGAGGGTTGCTGAAGACTTTGAAAGTGGTAGAAGAGAAGCTCAGGAAAGAGTAGAAGAAGAGCTGCTTCTAACATACATTCATTTTTTTTCTCCTGCCACTGTACCTGGTGTTTAACCTTGAATTCATGCTGCTATGGCTTCAGAACAACTGCATGATCATGCAGCCTTGAAGTGGGGAGATTTATGATACATGCATTCCATTTAATTCAGCAAATAGTTTTCATTTTTAAGCAATGACAGATGCAATTGTTAATATTGGTTCAGGATACATGATGCCCTCTTATCAGAAATTAAGAGGGAAGATCTTAGGTAAGCCCATCCTTGAAGTACAAGAATATTGTTCTACTTTGAGAGAGTCATGGAAGGAGACAATATACACTATCATGGCAGACGAATGGATAGATAGACGAGGAAGGACTTTGCTAAACTTTCTTATCTACTGTCCTAAAAGACTTATGTTTTTGAGATCTCTAGACATGTCAAAGGAGAGGCACACTGTAAAGATCATACGACAAGAATTGGATAAGGTGATATGCGAGGTTGGGCTAGAGAATGTAACCCAATTGATTAGAGATAATGTAGCTAACTACAAAGCAGTTGGGAAGGAGTTAGCTAATACTTATGGGACTTTCTATTAGACATCATGCGTAATCCATTGTTTAGAGCTCCTCCTTAAGGATATTGGTGAGATGGATGAGATAAAGGCAGCAACTGAGTGTTGCCAAGATATCACCAAATTCATCTAAAAATCATGCATTTGTATTGTGTATGATGAGGAGATATACAGATGGTGTAGAGGTTCTTCGTACAATGCAACTCGGTTTGCAACTAACTTATTATCTATACAGAGTATTGTGAGACAGAAGCAAGCATTGAATAAAATGTTCTCCTCAGATGAGTGGCAATAATTTACAGAGTTGCCTCAAAATAAAAGAAACATAAAGTTGAATGAGATTTTCGAGACAATATTCAGGAGTACATTTTGGAATGCATGTATTAGATTGTCGAGGATTACATGTCCTTTGATGAAGGTTTTGAGATTAGATAATAGCGAGGAGAAACCATCTATTGACTACTTTTATGAAACTAAGGATTTGGCAAAAGAAACAATTAGAAATAATTTTAATAGAAAAAAGAGGGATTATATGATCGTGTGAAAAATTATTGATAATAGATGGAATAAACAATTACATCAGCCTGTTCATATAACAATATATTATCTAAACCCATCATTCATGTACTGCGTAAGCTTCAAAAGGAATGGTAAGGTTAATCAAAGCATTATTGATTGTATAAACAGATTAGTCCCTAATGAGAGTACAACAGATGTTATACATCGAGAGATAGAGATATATGATAATGCTCTTCACTTGATGGGTTTGCATGTAGCAATTCGCAATCGCACTACTATGCATCCAAGTAAATTGTTATCTTCGTATTTAAGTTTCTTAAATCAATACATCTTATATTATTATAGATTATGTTCCTAATGTTTGTCTTTTTATATAGATGTTTGGTGGAATATGTTTGGAAGTGATTGCCCACACCTTAAGGATTTTGTAGTTAAAGTTCTGCGTCAAACCTTTAGTGCAACGGGTTGTGAAAGGAATTGGAGTGTCTTTGAACACATCCATACAAAAAAGTGCAACAGGTTGGAACATAAGCCACTTAATGACTTAGTTTTTATTCGTTGTAACATGCGGCTTCGCGAAAGGTAATGTTGTATTAGTTAGTACTTAAATATTCAATTCAATATATTGTTTGACTTCAATTGTTAATATTATTTACTAATTGCTTATCTTTATTTGTTGTAAGCAATTAAAAAAAGTAAATAGAGAAAAAAGCCAATTTGATCTAATAAGGTTGGATAATTTTGATATATTAGAAGACTGGATTATATAAGATAGTGAAGAAAATGCCCTCTTAACTAAAGAAGAGACATTGCATAGATTAATTTGGAAGGAGTGCAACAACATTATTAAGGAGATGAAGATTTTGATTTTCAAGCAGAACGTGGTCATGATGATGATGATCTTCAGTAAGGAGAAGATGAAGATTATTTAGTTGATGATCCTGATTATAATATGTAAAATGTAAATGTATTTCATTTTTTGCTTCAAAATATATAAATTTGGATACAATTGTTCAATATTGAATGCTCAATATGTACTAAACTTTGCATTATATGAATTCAAAGCAATTACCAGATTGTTTCTAATTTTTTTTGTTTTTTCTGATTTTTTTCAGTTTTTTAAAATATTTTTCTATTTTTTTAATATTAAAGTACGATACGCTACGCTATGATATGCCCGTATCGTGGAGCCCAGCGATACATGATACGATACGCGTCAGACAACGGTGGTTAAAACCTTAATCAAATTTTTAGTCATCACAAAAAGAAAACCCACATCTACACTCAAACAACAAAAGAAATTTAATGAAGGGTTAAGGAAAAATCCAACACTTAACGATTTTATTATGGAATCCCCTTTAGACAGTCCAACAAAAAAAATTAATAAAAAAGGAAAACAATGAAATCAACTTTCAAATTGAATTGAGCGATGCTTCAGTCACATGTGACCATTGATGTAACAGCACATGACCTCTATATTTGGCAGCGCATCTACCTACTGCCAATTGCTTGTGTCAGTGGATGGGAATGACTTTATGGTAAAGGTCTGAGATGTATGTAACATAAATCGTTTCTCCTAAATGATTATGGTTTCTCTCTGTATTGATCGTTCCTTTTGGGAGTTAAGGAGGAGGATGGTGTTATTTATCCCAACACTTGTACGGTTGATAACATCAAAAGGATGATGGTGTTATTTGTCCCAACAATTTATGGTTAAGGCAAGAGCCACCATAGAACGAAATTCCCTCCTTAATCACATCGGATAAAACCATTTTTCTTTTCAAAAGTACGGTTGGACCAAAAGCAAGATCTCTTTTTAGCATTTAGAGTTATATCACATAATCGACCATCCCAAGAAACCTAAAACAATCAAACCCAGAAATCAACCATCATATTTGCTCTATTCAGATCACAAATATCTGCTTTTCCACACACACAAGAAAAGAGAAGAAAAGATCCTTTAAGCATTCAACTTTTCAGGCAGAAAAGAACAAATCCTAAGCTGCTAATTTCGCATCCAAGGGTCTAAGCGCCACCCTCAAACATCAAACATAGATTCAGCAGCTTTGAATGAAGCGAATACTCCATCGAAGGACTCAATCCCTAAACCCGAAACCCCGAAACCTAAACCTAAACCCAAACGGCAACCAAACAAACCGACCTCGATTAGAGCCACGCAAAAGAGGCGAAAAGTATATTAGGGTTGCAGTAGATAGCGCACCTGGCTATTTTCCGAAGGAATCCTGTCCGTAGAATGCAGCGGGGAGACAGAAGCGTCTCCCAAACGTGGAGAGAGAGAGAGAGAGAGAGAGAGAGAGAGTGGCAGGAGGAAGTGGGATCACAATAAGATCAGGGTTTCTCTTATCCAGGTCCGTAGAATGCACTTCTGCAACAATTGGTTGAAGGCTTTGAGGCCTCTTGAATGAGGCTCACCGGAGATGAAGCTTGCTGGAAACACAAGGTCTCTCAAGATGGAAGCAGAAGTGCATATGAAGACAAGGTCTCTCAATCTCATTAACGTCGTAATTTCAATTTGTTCGGTTAATTGTTGGATCTGGATCCTAATATCAAAACCAAATCCGAAGCCAATATTTCACGAAATGTTGGACCGAAGTCGAACCAGAATTTCATATAACCAAATACTGAAAACTTCAATTCGTTTTTCTTGGGCAATTCAGTCAAGAATAATGCTTACCCATAAATTATGTCATAAGCTCTAGTTTTTCTCCTTTAGGTTGTCCAGAGAGAATCATTATCCAATCACCCTCTTAAAACTCACAACATGCAACAAATAGGCTCAACTTTATTTTTATAGAACCAAGGTTGAGAACTACAAGTAAAATGCTTTAAGCTGCACCTTAGCCCAAGTTACCTTTTAACACGCCCATGAACCCCACTTCGATCGACCCTAAAGCTATTTCCTTTGACATGGCACACGAGCCCAAGGCTTGAGATGCTAGAATTATTTAAATATAAATAATAAGTTTTCTAACATTTCATCATCAAGAAGGTTTAACGGTATTTAGAATTCAATATTTAATCATCTTGCTAAATTAATCTAACAAAACCTCAATGAAAGTCTTTACGAGCAATTTAATCTATAGAATGGTAATATAGTAGAATATGCACAATAACATGTGCCTACTAGAAAGATATAATACTCCCAATAGATTACATACTAAAAACATGCACATTTAAGATCATAATGCATATTCATAGTTATCTACGAAAGCAAATACCACACAACCATGCATGTACATCCAAATCTACACATCGACTCCCATCACACACACACACACATCTCTGCAACTTATTTGGTTTTGATAATTATGCCTTGTACAATGCTAAAACCAAGGTTGCACGAGTTGTTCACATCTGGAGAGCCCGTGAACCATATACTCTCTTAATAGAACGTCCAAGGGGTTTCACATCTCAACTCAATCTCTCTAGATCTTACACAACAAACAAACTATGGCCAGTATTTTCATTTCTATTCACTTTCTTATTCATGTTCACCAATCATATCACTCATTCATGAATCCCAACATGATTTCTTTAATTCTTTTGTGATAAAACATATTAATCTTTATAATTATCAATAAATGCACACACAACTAATAGCATACACAAGCACGACTATTATCAAACATGTACATTTATAAACAAGTACTAAAAACAATTCATTGTTATCAAAGTATTAGAAAATCATAAAAAAATATGCATATTACAGTATCTACAAACAACCTCTAGCATGATCCTATTGAGAAAAGTATATCTCCTATCTCAACCAATGCACATCAATATTCAAATCTATACTAAGATGCCATGATCCACATGTGATATCATTGGATCATCTTATTTAATACTTATTTAAGTATCAAATCAATACCAATATATAACTAATTTGATAATAATACCATCAGTTTAACCGACACATGGATTGGAGTCTGAACGGATCCGAAGTCTCCAAAATACTCTAATCAAATCTCACTAAATAGCAACATAATTGTTATTGACTTAAATTACTCTTTGCTACGAGTTAGACTCTTCAAAGTGCTCAAATCAGACACTGGATGACACCCCGAAATGGCCCAAAAATCATAGCCAAGTCCAAAAATAACTTATTTGAATCCGAATCGGCTTATGACGAGCTGTTGGCTGCTGCTGACCTCTTGGCTCTTGATGGTGATTTTGATCGATCTATGTTTTGCAGTCATGTATGTTGCCGGACGACCACCACATTGTCGGAAAACTGAACTCAATGCATGATGCCAAAAAGCATTACTTTTTCCTAGGCCAATTGGTGGCCAAATCCTCCACCAACTTGGTCGATCATGGTGTCAAAATGTTGGTATCAATGAAACCTGCAAAACCCTAACCAAGGCGACCGCGGTAAGTTGGTGATTTGCCATAAAACTTTATATAATTCATTCAGCATATAAACTTTCAATTCTCTATTGTGAGCAAGTTAAACCTGCTAAAAAAACTTAATGAAAATTCGCCCACCACAGTTATAGACATTCTTATAATAATTATAAACAAAACAAGCGTGATCATTCTTAAAATATATTTCGTTTCAAAATCATAGTTACCCTACATACCTTAATATGCGAGATGCTTTGATACCAATTCAACATGTGCAAGCTCTAATACCAATTATTGAAAATCTAAAATCATAGAACTCAAGTTCAAACATGCATCGACTTGATGAGACATAGATACTCTCGTACTTTACCTTTCTAAATAATGGGAATTTAGGAGAGGCAACTTTTTGTATAACTTGGATCCTAAACTCTATGAGATGTCATTAGACTGATTATCCAAATTCATATAAATTAAATTAACTTAATATTTTTATAATCCATGGTGTAAAATCCGACAAAGTTTTATGTTGGTTGTCGGAAGCCTAACGCAACCCTCCTCCTTTATTCGGGCTTGAGACCAGCCATGCAAGGGTTACTACATGTCATATTAGATTCATGTGTATCTTTATTTTTTTTAAAAGTTTGATACATGTTATATTAGTATATATGTCATGCAATATTTATTTAGGTTTCTTTTTATTATTTGAGATGTCTCAATTATGATGTTCACCTCAAAGTTCAAAGAAGTAACCCTAGAGTAAATAAACTTGAATTCTTCTTATCAAGTGATATGCAACTTCTTTAATGACAAAGGAAGCCTTTGAAATTAAGATTTAAAATATGTGAGCATTTCACCAAGTTTATAAATGATTCAATTAATAGTAAAGTAAAATGCAATCACTGTACTACAAATTTTTGTTGTGATCCTAAGAAAATGATACTATTACACTAAGAAATCATATTGGTGCTTGTAAGAAATTTTTAGACAATGTAGATGCTAAACAACACTAGTTGTCTTCGTAACTACTAAGAGAAAGTAAAAACTTAAGTAATTTATATACTTAGAAATTTGATCAAATAACAATGAGGAAGGATATTGCAAAAGTGGTAATTACTGATGAATTTTCATTTAAGATCATCAAAGGTAAAAGGTTTAAAAAGGTACTCGGGTGAACTTTATGTAGATGAAAAAGTGAAGTTGAAGAGTTTTTTGAAAAAAATACTCAAAGCATATGCATAACCACAAATACATGAACATCTTTGCAATGATTAAACTACACATCTATCATGACCCATTTTATTGATGATGAGTGGCTTTTGGATAAAAATATTGAATTTTATTCAATATCTAACCATAATTGCTTGCTTGAGTGGGGTACTAAAAAGGTACTTACAGTTATATTCACAATGCTAGTTCAAATGATATTGACGTTGGAATTTATAAGTTGGGGAACTAGTGTTGTAAATTATAGTTTTTATATATGAGATGTATTGTGCATATAATAAACTTGGTTGTGAAAGATGATCTAAGGGAGGTGAATAACTTCATTACTTGGTTAAGAAAAGCCATGAAATATATTAGGCAATCTCCAATCAAGGTATAAAGTTCAAAGAATATGTTGAAGAATATAATATATAGTGTAAGAGTCAATTGTGCTTAGATATTGTGACTAGATGGAATTCTACCTACAAAATATTGTTTCCAAAAAATTTGAGAGGGTATTTGAATTATTTAATATACATGATTCATGTTTAGGTGGAACCAAATGATAATGGTGATGGATTTGCTTGTATTGATTGAAATTTTATAAGTGATCTAGTTGCAAAAATAAAATGGATTAACAATGATGATTTTAATGTGAAGTCTATGAGTATGAGGATGAAAACAAAATTTGATAAATATTTGGGTGATCATACAAAGGTGAATAAGTTTATTTTATTATAGTTATCCTCAAGAAAAATTTGAAATGATGGAGTTTAAATTTGTAAAATTTATGGTACAAAACAAGAAAAGAATTAGTTTAGGGAGTGAGAGATGATTGCCCTCTTTGACCTGTATGATGAATATAGAGGAGTCTTCCAACCTAAAAATGTTATTGCCTCTCAATCAAGTGAAAACTCTATCAGCAACCTTGTGCTAAGTGAGTCGAGTAATGTTTGAATAAAATGGAGGGCTAGAGGCTTCTTTAAAGAAGAACATCTTAAAAGTAAAATTGAGATAGAAGGTATAAGACAAAAAAAAAAAGTGAATTAGATATTTATTTCTATGAGATGGAGATGATTTTGATATATTAAGATAGCAAAGGATTAATTCAGAGAGATTTCCTATTCTTGTATGGGTAGGAATATCTTAACGCTTGCCATATCTACAGTAGTTTCTGTGTCTATATTTAATATAGAGAAGAGGGTCCTTTACACATTTAGGAACTCTTTAACCTCTAAGGCAGCTTAATGCTTCATTTGTGCAAAAGATTAGCTATGAGATGGCATTAGTTTGAATATTAAGAAAGAATTAGGAGTTGAAAAAGATAAGAAATACTTATTAGTATAATTGAATTTACTTTTTATTGTTATGTGCTTCGTATAATTGAACTTTTTCTTGTGATAATTCAGGTTTGCAAGATGTTGGTTTGGGAGGGAGTGTGATAGTAGTAGCAACACATTCATTAAGTAATTGTGTTCTCTTATATAAATTATTTACTTCATTGACCTTTTCATATAGGTCAAATAAAGTTAAATAAAGATTGATGATGACGACCAAATGGTTTGGTTGTTGACTATCATTTGCATTTTGTAATATAGTGGCATTACATTGTATGATAGCATACAAAATGACCTTTGGCAATTGGTATTCCGTTGTGATAAAGTTTGTATCCCTCAAGACTTGTTATCATTTTTAACTTATTTATGTGTTTGTTTTGTACTCTAACCTTTTCACCACAAGATGTTTCTAAATACATGGCAGCCTTTTGTGTATGAGTGTGTCATAAACTTTACATTATCTTGTAGATGGTACTAAAATGCATTGCATATTTCTTTATTGTCTTACATATAATGGTATGTTTTATCATGCTTATATGCTCTTATGCAATCCTAGTAGGCTATTTAGTGAACAAGTTTATAGTAAAAAGTAGCTGAGTACATATATGTTGGGTTCTCGGAAATTGTCTCAACTGGACCTATTCATAAATCTTCTTGTTTTTATGTTTTGAGATGAATCCAGCCTTTTCTGATGCTACAAACCAAAAAATTGTAGGTGAAATTGATGAAGAGGATAGAAATAAAGTCATTAATGGTGTTGTATTAAAGCAATAGCAGAGTTTTCAAGTAAAGTCTGTATTTTCAACATGGTATAACACTAGGGACATCAAAATTGATCGTCAAATTGTGACATAACTGTAGACATTTGCTTGCAAGGTTGCCCATTGTTCATCTAAAAGAAATGCATAGAATAGAGATATTAGTCTTAGTATATAGCTAGTTAGCATTATCTCATGAATTATATATTTTTTGGGTTTGTAATTTTTTTTGCATTTTTAATATTTTACAATTGTTGGATCAAAGGCAAGAAATTCTCCTGGCTAGATCTATCCCCGTGCATATGAGCAAGGGTAGGTAAAGGGCAAATAATTATTAACTTTTGTTATGTTGATGGGTGTTGGCTTCTTTTGCATCAAACCTCAATCATGGGAAGTAGTATTATCATGTTATGCCCATTAACTAGCAAGGTGGTAGCTAGACTCCTATGGGAAGTAAGCATTTATGCATGGTTAGCATAATAACCTGAGTTGGACATAGATCCTAGCTGAAGCAGAGTAACGCATGATGTGTTACTATGAAATTAAGAAAAGAGGGGGGAATGAAAATTGTAGACATGAAAATTTTCATTCCGGAGTTTATGAAAAAATTCGAAACGAAAGTTTTCACACCTACGCTTGCGCGAGCATGCCATCTAGTTTGCAAAACTAACAAAGTTTTTGAAAATATATGACTTCTTAGGCGATTGTGGACAAGCGGACTCTTCTCTTTAGACCTTCTTGATTCGATGCTCAAGGGTCAGTCTAAGCGCTTAGGAATTTCAATTTTGAAATCAAGATGAACTCCAAATCACGTGAAGAATTGGTGTTTGTGAAAGAAGTAGTATGTGCACTTGATTCAAGACTTTGAAATAAACAAGTCCTGAAAAATAGAATATTCTGTTTTCAGGGCTTGTTTCCCGAATTGATCTGAACACTTTACAAACCTCCAAAAATCACCAAAATTTTATCAAGCAAAGCCTGTGAAGGATCTGTAGCACTTTACAGATCTAAAATCGGAGTTGTTTTGAAGCAAAATTAAATCAGTGAATCAACATTTCTCAAGTGCCTGAAACTGTCATGTCACAGAAATACAGAGACTCAAAGATAAGTCTGTATCTCGATGATCTGAGTTCCAAATTTGATGAATTTGATATTCTTGAAAGCCATGGATGTAAGATTTCCAATGAATTAAAATTTAATCGATTTGGACTCCTACATATAGAGTTATAGGATAAAAATCCAAGCTCTGTTGTAGACAGTGGACATATTTTTGTTCGGTTTTGTCTGATTTTATTTACGTGGTTGGATGACCCTAAAATTCTTGAGAATTTTATTTTTAAAAGTTGGGTGTGTGCAGAGAGTGTTCCTAAAATTTTAGCATGTTTGGATCATAGAGTCAAAAATTAAAAATACAGCAATGAGAGATGCAGATGCAGAAAACATGTTTCAGTTTTTATAGAGAATACGTGCAAATGCAAAACTCACACCAAAGCAAATTGCAACAACACTTAACTCTGAATTTAAATTGCTGAAATGTAAAGGAATTGAAATTATTCTATAGCTTATGCATAGAAGGGGTTAGAAGTATAGAGGGTTTATAGTATATAGGAAGGAAGAAACATAACATCAAACATCTATTGTGTGTGTGTGCATAATGTTTCATCCATCAAATGAAATTTGCAACAAACTCTAGCTTATTACAACGTGGGGGGAGATGAAACTCCATTATTATAACTCCATTTAATTGAAATTTAGAGGAAGAAGATTGAATTGAAATTAAATTTAAAGTGTACTTACATGGATTTGCAATAGGCCGGGGATTCAAGAGTGAATCTGGCTCTTGAAGCTTCTTCTTCTTCCTTCTATCTCCCACACTCTCACCTATCTACCCTCTTTCTTCCCCAAGGTTTGGATGTCCCCTTTTGCTGAAAAAGTTCTGCACCTAACTCTCACACCCCACTCCCTTTTTGCAGCCTTTCTCCACTCAAGTCTTTTGCTCTCCAAGTTGGAATTCACGCCCCCCCCTTGGCCCCTTTTTATAGGCCAAGGGGGGCTGGTTCTAGGACACTCCATGGGGCAGGTTGGAGTAGGTTCTTGGTGGGTTTGATCTACTCCAAGCCAGCCCTAAGTGGTCCCCCTTGAGTCCACCTAAGCCAGCCCATGTGGGCTGGATATAGGTTCAGCCGTTTTGACTTGATTGGGGCCTAGGTGCACAAGGCCGGTCTTTACAACTTGGCTAGGCTTTGATACAACCAGTCGTGCTCTTTTAACTCCATTTTGTCTTGTATTTGCTCTATGTTTCATCCAGCTCCATCTTGCATTTGAATTTGTATGGGGCAGGTGTTAATCTTAAACTCCCTTCTTGGTTCGGTTCCAATCAACTTGCCTTGTTCTTGGGCTCGTCCATGTTTGGTTCAGCCTTGCTTTGGGCGAGTGCTGAATTGGACTTCATACCTTTGGTTAATTCCTATCCCTTGGTGAAACTAGGCTTCATGCAGCCATGTGGGGCTTGAGCTTCAACGACCATGTCTTGAGCTGTGTGCTTCATCACGGCTAGGACTCGAATTGCCTTGTTCCAAGTCGAGTGTGTTTGTTTTGGTCCTTGCTTCATTTGTTTCTTGCCTTCAACTTTATTTCATCGTGGAACTTGGCCTTGCTTGATCCAGTCTTGACTCGAGTCTGAACCTGTGCTAGGGTCTTTGTACGCCTCGAAACTCAGGGGTTGTTTAAACTCCAATTAAAACCTTTAAAGTATTGCCCAAATGTTTAAAACTTAAAAATTTGGGGTGTTTTTGAATTTAAAGATTTACAAAGGCTTTAAATTGACTTTTGAAATCTAGGAGTTTTTAAAACGTTTTAAATTTTGGGTGTTTACAAAAACAACAACCATCCCTTGTCTTTTTCCATTGCGATTCAAGGTCAATCTTCTTCATAAAAGATGTCCGAGCAATTGCAGAGTTTAGAGGAATTGGGTGACTAGCGACATTACAAAAATTGACCGAAATCTGGTGAGTTAGTACTCATTTTCAAATTTTTGTTTTCTTTCAATCGACACAAAAAGAAGCTTAGTGGTAGAGTGAAGTGGTGCAAGATAAAATTACAACAAAGAAGGCAAGTTATAAATTACATTATGTCAAGAAGACTAGTGAAACTTTAGAGGATTATAAGAAACCAAAGAAAAAAATGAAAAAAGGCCATTAGTGAATCAAAAACCAAAATTTAAGAAGATTTATATAAAAAGCTTAACGCAAAAGAAGGTGAAAGAGATATTGTTAAGATAGCTAAGGCTAGAGATAAGAAAACTAAAGATATTACTTTTGTTAGATACATAAAAAATGAGGATGAGAAGATTCTAGCGGTGAATGATGATAAAAAAATAGATGAAAAAATTATTTCTATAAATTTTTTAATGAAAATACAGAAGTTAGTATTAACTTAAGAGAGTTAGCCAAATCAAAAAAGTATATAAACCATAATTTCTATCGACATATTTAAAAAAATGAAGTTAAGGATGCTCTAAAATATATGAAGGTTGATAAATTTGTAGGTCCAAACAATATTTTTATAGAAGTATAGAAAATCCTAAGAGAGATGGGGCACACTTGGCTCATAAGACTATTTAATGAAATATGGAGAAACCAAAAGAAACCCGAGGAATGGAGAGCGAGTATACTTATACCCATATATAAGAACAATGAAGATATTTAGAATTGTTCGAATTATCAAGGTATCAAGTTAATGAGTCATACTATTAAATTATGAGAAAAATGATCGAATATAGTTTAAAACAAGTATCGAGTACAACAAAGAACCAATTCAAATTCATGCTCGACATAATTATTCATGATTTCAAGCATCACTTAAGAATCATCAATAAAGTATTTGACAATCATGTACATTTAAATTCATCTAATACAAAAAAATAACTTGTAGCATGGTTCTATCAACAAATATAGAACCCCTACCTTAAGGAGCACCAAAGTCCAATCTCTAAACCGCTAGGCCACTCTTATCACCCTTAAATCCTCTAATTTTAATCTCTAAATAATTATAAATAATATTAATAATATTAAAACTCATTTAATTATGAATATAACACAACAAAATGTAACTAAATCGGATCTCAAATGACCCTAAAATGACACAAAACCCAACTTGAATCCAATTAAGTTGTCCTAGATCTGAACTATCATATGGATCTATATCCAATCCAAACTGGACAACACATTAGGTATTTTGTGTTCTCGAGTCAACACATAACCTGAACCATACTTGAAAATGCTGAAACATGTTATGTTTCTTACCTAAAACCTATTTTAAGATCCAACCTGAACCTAACTTATTTCTAACACAAAATCCATAACCTAGAATATGTTTCTGACATAGAATTATTATTGTGACATAAGACATGAAAAAACAATATGGTACAATGTCGTTTCATACTGTGTTGGACACAACACACCATACTAGACACGACACGACACAGCACGGGAACTAGGACATGCTCGAAAGGGTCGGTTACCCTAGTTTTACAATGACTTTTTAATCATTTTCTAGCAACGACTAAAGTCGACGATGGTACCCAACCGTCCACCTGCCTCTCTTCTTTTGGTCAAGCCCAACAAAAATAAGAAAGCCAAGTTATAGAAAATGGGGATTCCAGCGAATCAAAACCGAGCTAAATTGACACCCACAACTTCATAGACATACCAAAACCCTTTGTGCTACCTCAATGCATCAACCCAAGTCCAAAATGACGATTAACAACCATCTTTTCTATTGAAAAATGAAAGAAAACAACAACTAAGCCTTTTCCTATACTAGATGGTGTCAACTACATGGATTCTTTGTTTCCATAGGGCCCTATCATGTGTCATGCTAGCAGTTAACTCAATATAAACCAGATCAATCTTTATTGTTTCTTTCCAACACTTTTGTAATTGTTTTCTTCCTCTTTTAACATTTTTACAATCTAGTTTTTCATGTCTTACAAGAGCCTCCTTAGGTCATCTTTCTACATGTTCAAATAACCTCATTATGTATACAATCTTTCCTTGTGTGACTGCTCATCCATCTCAACATCTTCATTTTTGTGATCTACTATTAAATCGATTCACCTATTGAAACCTCTTATGAAATATTTTAGAGCAAAAAAAGAACATTCACGTCATATGTATTGATATAGAAAAAGCTTATGATAGGGTGCAAGAGATGTTCTTTGGAGAACCTTAGAAAAGAGGTATCCCATTGACATATATAAATATTATAAGAGACATATGCGATGGTATAAGAACATGTGTGATGACTCATAAAAGAATGACAAACTCCTTTGACGTTAATATTGGGTCACAATAGGGATCAACTTTAAGTCAATATTTATTTATATTGGTCATTGATGAGTTAACAAAATATATTCAAGATGAAGTACCTTGGTGTATGTTATTTACAAATGATATTGTGTTAGCGGATGAGTTTAAGGAAAAAGTTAATATGAAATTAAAACTATCGAGAGAAACATTAGAAAGTAAAGGATTCCGACTTTATAGAACAAAGATAGAATATATGGAATGTAAGTTTAATTATTTAGGTACTTCAGAGGACATAGAAAATAAGATTGGCACACATTGCATCCCTTAGAAGGAAAGTTTTAAATAGGGTCAATTTTTCAAAGTGATGGAAAAACTGATGGACATGTTACGCATAAAATTAATGCTAATTCGTTAAAATGGAGAAGGCCATAAGGTATTCTATGTGATAAGAATATATGATTAAAGTTAAAAGATAAATATTATAAAACAACAATTAGACATACTATGTTTTATGGTTCTAAGTGTTGGCAGTTAATCATCAACATATGCAATTTTTGAAGTAAACTTGTTTACAACTTGGTTGATAAAGAGCATGTTTTGATATGCGATGGTCTAAAAATGGTATTTGAATATTGTATGATTATGGATTTTAATAAATATCCTTGCATTGTCGGTCCGAAGCTCGGATAAAGGAGGAGGGTTGTGTTAGGCTTCCGACAGCCAGCGTAAAACTTCGTTGGATTTTTATAACATGAATTACAAAAATTATGAGCATTGCTTTGGGGCGTCCCCGCCTAGCGACATGCTGTAGAGCCCGAATGCAGTAAGAAGTAAGCAAGGGCCACTACATTTTTGCCCGAATGTAGTGAATCAATTGCAGAGAGGGTTCCCACATCATGGACGGGTGTGGGTAAAGAAGTTAGTCCCACTACATTGCCGCCCAAATGTAGTGAAAAATTTTCAGAGAGGGTCTCCATATTTTGATTATGGACGAATGCGGGGGGTAAGGAAGCTAGTCCTAGATAATAAGATTTGTATTGGTTCTTGAAATATCGAAACATTATTCGGTAAGATAGTGGAGGTGGTAGATACTATGATTCGGAGAAAGATTCATATTCTATGTTTACAAGAGACAAAATCAGTTGGAGAAAAAGCAAAGGAGATAGAGGATATAGGTTTTAAATTATGGTACTCAGGTAAAGAAAAGGCTCGAAACGAAGTTGGTAATATCATAAATAAAGATTTAAAGGAGTGTAGTAGACATACAACGATATGGTGACCGAATCATGACATTGAAATTAGTGTTAGGAGCAGAGATTTTGAATATAATTTGTGCTTACGCACCCCAAGTAGGACTAGAAGATAGTATAAAGATAGTTTTTTGGGAAGAGTTAGATAAGGTGTTTCAAAAGATTCTACAGAGGGAGATGATTTGTTTAGGAGGAGATTTAAATGGACATGTCGGCAAAGAGGCATTAGGATATCAAGGGATTCATGGAAACTTTGGTTTTGGGGATACAAATGAGGAAGGTAGGGAGATTTTAAATTTTGCTATGACATTTGATTTCTTTATCATCAATACAATTTTCAAAAAACGAGATGAACATTTAATTACTTATAAGAGTGGCTTATCACAAACACAAATTGATTACTTTATTTGTAGAAAAAAAGATAGAGCATGCTGTAAAGATTGTAAGGCAATTCCACGAGAAAGCTTAACCACCCAACATCGACTTTTAGTAATGGATTTACAAATAAAAAAATGGACAAAGAAGAAAAGAGTGCATCGAGCTATTCAGACTAAATGGTGGAACCTCAAAAGCGAGAAAGAAGATATATTTAAACAGAAAGTCCTTCAAGGAGATGTTTGGAATTATATTGGCACACCCTGTAATATGTGGAACAATATGGCTATACATATTAGGAAAGTGGCGAAGGATGTGTTAGGGGTATCTAAGGGAGGTGTACCGTCATAAAAAGAAGCTTGGTGGTGGAGTGAAGTAGTACAAAATAAAATCAAGGCAAAGAGGGCATGTTACAAATTACATTATGCCAAGAAAACTAGTAAAACTTTAGAAGCTTATAAGGAAGCAAAGAAGGAAGCGAAAAAGGCCGTTAGTGAAGCAAAAGCTAAGATTTGGGAGGACTTATTTAAAAAACTCCACTCAAAAGAGGGTGAAAGAGATATTTTTAGGATAGCTAGGGCTAGAGATAAGAAAACTAAAGATCTTAATTATGTTAGATGCATAAAAGATGAGTATGAAAAAATTCTAGTGGCAAATGATGATATAAGAAATAGATGGAAAAACTATTTTTATAATCTTTTAACAAAAATAAAGATGTTAGTATTAGTTTAGGAGAGTTATCCAAATGAGAAAAGTATATAAACCACAATTTCTACCGACGTATTCAAAAGAATGAAGTCAAAGAGGCTCTTAAACATATGAAGGGTGGTAAATCGGTAGGACCAGATAATATTACTATAGAAGTTTGGAAAATACTAGGAGAAATAGGAATTACTTGGCTCACATGACTATTTAATGAAATATGGAAAAACCAAAAGATGCCCGAGGAATGGAGAGCAAGTACACTTATACCCATGTATAAGAACAAGGGAGACATTCAAAATTGTGCGAATTATTGAGGTATTAAGTTAATGAGTCATACTATGAAATTATGGGAAAGAATTATCGAACGTAGGTTAAGACAAGTATAAAGTACAATAGAGAACCAATTTGGATTCATGCCAGCCAGATCTACTATTGAAGCGATTCACCTTTTGAGACGTCTTATGGAACATTTTAGAGCAAAAAGAAAGACCGTCACATGATATTTATTGATCTAGAAAAAGCTTATGATAGGGTACCGAGGGAAGTTCTTTGGAGAACTTTAGAAAAAAGAGGTATCTCATTGACATATATTAACCTTATAAGAGACATGTATGATGGTGCAAAAACATGTGTGAGGACTCATGAAGGAATGACAAACTTCTTTGAAGTTAATATTGGGTTACATGAAAGATCAACTTTAAGTCCATACTTATTTATAATGGTGATGGATGAATTAACAAAACATATTCAAGATGAAGTACCTTGGTGTATGTTATTTGTAGATGACATTGTATTAGTGGAGGAGTATAAGGAAAAAGTAAACAGAAAATTAGAACTATGGAGAGAAACATTAGAAAGCAAAGACCTTCGACTTAGTAGAACAAAGACAGAATATATGGAATGTAAGTTTGATTATTTGGTTACTTTAGAGGACATAAAAATTAAAATTGGCACACATTGCATTAGGGTTAATTTTTCAGAGTGATGGAAGAATTGATGGAGATGTTACACATAGAATTAATGCTGGTTGGTTAAAATGGAGAGGAGCATCAAGTATTCTTTGTGATAAGAAGATACCATTAAAGTTAAAAGGTAAATATTATAGAGCAGCAATTAGGCCTGCTATGTTTTATGGTTCTGAGTGTTGGGTAGTTAATCATCATGTACAAAAGATGTCTGTGACAGAAATGAAGATGTTGAGATGGATGAGTGGTCATACAAGAAAAGACCGTATACATAATGAGGTTATTAGAAACAAATTAGGAGTGGCACCAATAGAGGATAAAATGAGAGAACATCATTTAAGATGGTTTGGACATATAGAAAGAAGATCAAAAGAAGAACCTCTAAGAAGGTTAGAAAAACTAAATTTGGAAAGTATTAAAAGAGGTAGAGGATGACTACAAAAGTGTTGGAAAGAAACAATAAAGAATCATCTAGCTTATTGGGAGTTAACTGCTAACATGGCACACGATAGGGATCTGTGGAAATAAAGAATCCATGTAGCCGACCCCGTCTAGTATGGGAAAAGGCTTAGTTGTTGTTGTTGTTGTTATGGATTTTAATAAATGTGGATTCAGATATGAACTTGTGAATGTGATAAATTGTAATTGGTTTTGAAACATAATGATGTGTTAATATGTGAGCCGTACTTGTGTAGTTTGTGTGGAGTCTCTAGAGACTTTTAGTCCCTCGAGCGTTCCGGCTTAGGGCAAATAGAGAGTGTGTTCTCGGGCACTCTAGAGTGAGTCGGCGTTGTTTGACTATCGTGAACAGAGTGACCAAAGTTGAATAAGGGAGGGCCAAACAACTCCCTTGGGCACAATATGTATTGTAATTATCTTAACTGATTGGTGTGTGTGAGTATAAATTTGAATTATAAGTTAGAAATGAAAATGTGATTTGTTATGAAATGATTGTGAAAACATGCATGCTTTTAGTATGAATTGTGTTTAAAGATGTTTAACCTTCCTACTTATCTATGACGCTACTATTTTATAGTTCATCCTAAAGCTATCACTTTTAAGGTGCATAGAGCAGAATAACCATTTGATCGAGCTATATTTTTAAGATAGTATGATTTAGATGAGTATTAGATTATCTAGATAAATATTTTGTTATTTAGAGTTATGTTCGGTGGGCCCTGTATCATTTTGAACGTATTGTTTAGACTTATGGATATTGATATATTTAAGTTTGATATTTCATTCGAGTTGGATTTTTGGTATTCTTGCCTTTGATTGCCGCTCATGTTCATGTGAGAAGCATCACGTGACATCAATTTGGATTGTGGTCGCGACTCATGTGGGCATGACAGTTAGTTTTACTGCTTCTAAATTTTGACTAAATCCATCATTATCGATTCTAATGCCCCAAGTCTGAATGCCTGGTGTCATAAGGGAAAGTTGCATTAGTGTTGGTTTGGTAATATTCAACTAGACCTAAGTTGGTTCTGATTGGGATTCTGGATTCGAGTGGAGTCTTTGCCTAGTGTTGTAGCTAAAGGCTTTGCAAAAATGCTTTTACAGAGCAAGAGTTACCCAGGCCTTTCAGCATCAATGCATCCGTTCATTCTCAGCAAGATCATAAGGCAATGCTTGTTTATGTTCTTTGAACAATATGGTGCACTTTCTGCTGATCATAAGGCACATATTTGTGTCCAATGCAAGCATGTATACTATATTGAATTAAGCAAGCTCGAGTCATATTTTATCACCCAAAAAAATCTTTAAGTTCTACATCCTTGCATAGAGGATATAGAGACCAAACTCAATGAACTAATTCGCTTCAGCTAGATTAGATGTATAGTCTGGTTCGAGTTCGGTTAACTGAAATATATTGAATTTGGTTTTTGGATCATTCAGTTTGGTTCTATTAGTGAATAGAATCAACCGATGTACACCCTTACTCGTATGTGCGTGATGGGATAAATGAAAGTATACAAGAAATTAGGCCTCGGTAACTCTTGCTCTGTAAAAGCAAACTGAATGTACACCCTCATTCAGTTTGGTTCTATTCACTTTGGTTCTATTAGTGAACAGAATCAACCGATGTACACCCTTAAAATTGGCACACATTGCATCCCTCAAAAAGAAAGTTTTAAATACCTAGGGTCAATTTTTTAAAGTGGTGGAAGAATTGATGGAGATGTTATGCATAGAATTAATGCTGGTTGGTTAAAATGGAGAGGAGCATCAGGTATTCTTTGTGATAAGAAGATACCATTAAAGTTAAAAGGTAAATATTATAGAGCAACAATTAGGCTTTCCATGTTTTATGGTTCTGAGTGTTGAGCAGTTAATCATCAACATGTATAAAAGATGTCTGTGATTGAAATGAAGATGTTGAGATGGATAGTGGTCATACAAGAAAAGACCGTATACATAATGAGGTTATTAGAAACAAATTAGCAGTGACACCAATAGAGGATAAAATGAGAGAATATCGTTTAAGATGGTTTGGACATATAGAAAGAAGATCAAAATAAGAACCTTTAAGAAGGTACAAAAAACTAAATTTGGAAAGTATTAAAAGAGCTAGAGGACGACCACAAAAGTGTTGGAAAGAAACAATAAAGAATGATCTAGCTTATTGTGAGTTAACTCCTAACATGGCACACGATAGAGATATGTGAAAACAAAGAATCCACGTAGCCAACCCCGTCTAGTATGGGAAAAGGCTTTGTTGTTGTTATTGTTGTTGTAGGAATCCGCTTCTCGAATAAATTGCTTTAATTGTGGTAAGATGGGGTACTATAAAAGAAACTGTCACAACAAGAAGACTAATGGAGGTAACAACCAATGACGCGACGCAATGGAGAAGTAGAACATAATCTGCGTGATTTTTGAGTGCCTTTATATGGACCACCCGATGATTGGTTGGTAGATCGATTCTAGAGCTACTCGACATATATCAAAGAGCAAAGAGGGAGCAATGAACCTTGAGGAGTACCACCCCGGTGATTATCAAGTATATATGGGGAACAACATTTTTTCTGATGTTATTAGGGTTGGGTCCTTTAGGATTTTTGTATAAGGCATACTAATTGTACTCACTCATGTATTAATTTTGCCTTCTATTAGTCGCAATCTTTTATCAGTCCCTGCTTTAGTAAAGAAAGAGTTTGAGGTTAGGTTTGTCCTTGAGAAAGTCATTATAAAAAAGCATGGCAGGATAACATTTTTTTGTTTATTTGATGTTGAGTATGGGTTGTTCAAACTCAACATTAATGAAAGTAAAACATCTTCTTCTATTTGTATTAAGAATGCCTATGTGATTAATATGAATATATGACATAAAAGATTGGGACATATAAGTCTAAAGAAGTTGAGAAAATTAACCAACTTTGACTTATTGCCCAATTTTTATAATAACACTTTTAATAAGTGTGAAACCTGTATACAAGGGAAAATGACTAGAAAATCATTTCCCAAAGAGGTAACTAGGGCGATAACCATATTAGAGATTATTTACACCGATTTATGTAGACCATTTAGAGTAAGAACACATTGAGAAAAGGTTTTATAACCTTACATATATCTCTTATCACATAAATTCGAGGTACTTAAACCATTCAAAGAATGTAAGTAGGAAATAAAGAACCAATTAGGGCATATAAGCAAAGTCTTGAGATCAAATAGAGGTGGAGAATATACCTCTGTAGAATTTTTAGAATTCTGCAAAGACTTTGGTATTGCAAAACAAAATACATTGCTTAGGATATTTTGGGGAGAAACAATAAGTACAATTGTGTATATACTCAATAAAGTACCATGTTAAGTTGTATTCTCTACATCATACGAGATGTAGTTTGAAAGAAAACCAAACATATGTCATCTCAGAAGGTGTGAATCTATTTCTTATGTAAAGATCCTTGACCAGAGAGATAAGTTAGACAATAGGTTTTTAAGATGCATATTTATTAGATATCCTAAAAGATCTAAAGGATATCAGTTTTATCATAATGACCATAGATTGATAGAAAGTAGGGATACAAAATTCTTAGAAAAAACTAAGGATGACATCCTTGAGAATGTTGATGATTATGTCAATGATATAGTAGGTCTAGATCAATCATCTTTTGAATCCATTGATGAGCTTTCTGAACAAACCAAATCTTTAAGTGAATACAAAAGGCCTAAGATCACACCGTCCTACTTCAAGGATTATCACACTTACCTTACAAAATAAGTATGTAATTAAGTAGATTTAGATGAGCTGACTAATAACTTGACTTATCAGCAAACTATTGACTCATTTGAATCGTTAAATTGGGAAAAAGCCATGGATGAAGAAATTAAATCTATTGACAAAAACCAAGTCTGGGAGTTGACTGATTTGCCAAGAGGAAGGAAAGTCATAGGTTGCAAATGGGTTCTCAAAAAGAAATATAAGGTCGATGGTTAGATCGACAAGTTTAAAGTGAGATTGGTTGCAAAGGGTTTTTATAAAAAGAGAGAGTATATTATGTTGAGACTTATTCTCCAGTTACAAAATTTGCATCCATCAGAATAGTCCTAGCGATATCAACATATTATGATTTGGATTTACATTCGGTAGATTTAGATGAGCTGACTGATAACTTGACTTATCAGCAAGCTATTGGCTCATCTGAATCGTTAGACTAAGAAAAGTCATGGATGAAGAAATTGAATCCATTGAGAAAAATCAAGTTTGGAAGTTGGCTTATTTACCAAGAGGAAGGAAAGTCATATGTTGCAAATGGGTTCTCAAAAAGAAATATAAGGTCGATAGTTCGATTGATAAATTTAAAGCGAGGTTGGTTGCAAGGAGTTTTTTGCAAAAGGAGAGAATAAATTATGTTTAAACTTATTCCTCAGTTGCGAAATTTGCATCCATCAAAATAATCCTAGTGATATCAACATATGATGATTTGGATTTACATTAGTTAGATGTAAAGATGGCTTTTCTAAATGGAGATTTAGATGATTAATATATGCAACAACTTGGAAGATATATAATTGAAGGCGAAGAAGATAAAGTATATAGGTTGAGAAAATCCCTATATGGCTTGAAATAATCACCTCGCAAATGGTATTTGACTTTTCAAAATGCCATCATTAAACTTGATTTGTGGCTAATAAACTTGATCATCGTGTATATGTATGGAAGAGTGGGAACTACTTTGTCATGTTATCTTTATATGTAGATGACATATTGTTGACTTAGAATGACAATGAGATGACTGTCAAAACCAAGTCATAGTTAAACTCAAGGTTCAAAATGAATGATACGGGGGAAGCATCCTATATCCTGGGTATAAAGATTTCTTGAGATAGAGAATCAAAACTTCTATGCTTAAGTCAAGAGAGGTATATTAATTATATCTTTAAGAAGCTCAAAATCACTGAATGCAAGTCTGCATCTACAGCTGTTACAAAAGGAGTTAAATTGAGGAAGGTTGATTGTCTCGATGAAGGAGACGATAAGCTTAATATTCTTTATGCACAGGTTGTGGGCAACCTGATGTATGTTATGTTGTGCATAAGGCCTGATATCAACTTTATTGTTGGTCTTCTAAGTAGATATCAAAGTAATCTTGGACAACAATATTGGATAACTATGAAAATGATTCTAAGATATCTTAAAGGAATAAAAGACTTGAAACTTTAATTTCAAGCAAATGAACTGAAAGTGATAAGATATTCAAATGCTAACTTTGTTGGGAGAAAAAATGAGAGCAAAGCAACCTCGAGATAAATATTTTTATTTGAAGGTAGTAAAATTTCTTGGGCATGAAAGAAAAAAGGTTGTATAGCATTGCATATATAAGAGCCTGAGTATACTGCTTACAATATGACCGTTATTAGTACCATTTGGATAAACTGCTTTATACGTGATTTGAAGCTGGATATAGCCAACGAGTCAGTTATTATATATTGTGACAACAGTGCACCAATTACTCTTATTAAGAGTAGAGCTGATAACTCACGAAGCAAGCATATAATGGTTAAATATCACTATGTTCATGATATGCTCAAAAGAAATGAAATAACTATATGTTATATGCCAACTATTTACATGTTGGCTGACCCTTAACAAAAGGCATCTTAGAAGAATTGCTTGTTAAACATGTAACCCATATGGGGTTGAGATATGCCTAGTATATAAGTGTAGAAAATATACTTTGTTGTGTTGAAAAAACACATTGTTTGTGAAAAACCGCATAACGGATGTAAGTTACAATTTAGTTGCAACAAAGAAATATGATACAACTTGGTAAACCTCAAAGTAGTGGGAGGAAAACGAGTGTATCAAAAACATTGGCTCTAGTGGCCAAGTGGGAAATATAAGTAGTGGATGGCCACTCTCGGCTCCATTACTAACAACGACCATGAAATGCGAGACGAAGGACCCTCTTCTTGGATTTCATGAGATTGTATTTTCGAAAATACAAACATTCATAAAACAATCTTCTGAGAAAACCGTCTACAAGTAACCTAGAAAACATACACTCTCTGTTTTCTTATTCTATTACACAAACAATATACATGAAAGCAACAACAACCAGGAAAAAAGAAACCAAAGGAGATGGCTTCCGTTGCTGAAACAACCGAGGACTACTTCGGCAACCTTGGTCATCCTCAACAGGCGGCACATAACCACATAAACAGTCGATAAGGCTTGTCTTACCAGAAAAGCTCCCTGAAACCAGACTGGACAGAACCAAAGTTGATTTCATTGATACAAGTTGGTTTGGAGGAAAGTTAGAATCTATCCATTTTTCTCGTATCGGCTGCATCGTAAGATTCGAACAACTTTTAATTTTGGTTTCTTATTTTTCGAATTCACGTTCTTAGGCCGATCTCTAATCACAATGATTGGCGCACCAAGATGATCTCCACAATGATTCGAACGAAGAGACACATTTCATGGATGACAAGTTAAAGCAGCCAGCTTGTATTGGATTACAGCCGTAGAGAGTTGATCGACGAAGACGATTTTCTGTTAGCCTAATGTCAAGATGTGCTCGAGCTGGTTCGTATTCTCTGCTATTCAATGGCAACCACTAAGGATTTACTAGTCTAATCTTCTCATTATGATAAAACTAACACGAGAAAAGAACACTGCCAAGTGATGAAGGCAACTTAAGGCTCTGATATTTACTACTGGAGATGTAAGTTACAAGAAAATATTATTCATGTCTCCAAACCATTGAGGAGTGTATTAAGTCAAGCAACTCCTGCACGCGCGTGATATCTCGTCTCCGCCTGTCTCAGCGCTCAAAGATGATTGCTGCTGTAAGTGCATTCCTTAAACTCTATCTCATCTATTGGGTCAGTCACCTGAGGGAAAGGGCAAGCACCATTTTCAGAATCAGTATGTTGCTCGCTAGGCAGCAGCAGTTCACATGGTTGTGGCACCACACCATTCGACACACCCTGTATGCTAGTGCAGTTCCATGCAGGATGCTTCGACCTCCTAGCATAAGCTATGTTAATGGTGACATTAGAAAGGCATATTCCGGTAAATGGTGCGCCGGGGATTCCATGCAGTCTTCCTGCAATGCTGACATTCTCGGCAACCATGTCGCTGTAATTTATCCCGTCGACCACGGGAAGCGCATTGGGGTCGAACTTCCCATCTGGGTGTGAACCATAAGCCCCTGTCATACCAAAAACCCACTTCATAGTTTGCATTGTCATTCCTCTGACATAGATCCCCTTGATGAATCCTCCTCGTCCGGGTGCAGTCTTGATCCTGACCCCTGTTTCAGTGTCGATGGCTGTTATATCTTCGGCATGTACTTCTTGAATCCCGCCGGACATTTCGCTGCCGAGAGCAATTACAGCACTTGTGGGAGATATGCAGGTGAGCCTCCGGATGTAGATGTGCTCACTTGGCATGCCGAAACTGATCCCATACTCATCCCATCCACTCTTAATGGCCACACAATCATCTCCGGAGACTATATAGCAGTCCTCAATCTTCACATGAGAGCAGGAATCTGAATAATAATCAAGTGAGTTTCATACATGTATTTACTTCATGGACGAATTAAACACTATTTTCATCACTTATGGGAATCATCAAGTCGGGATTCTAACCAGGGTTGATGCCATCAGTGTTCGGAGAGCGCAGGGGGGCAAGAATGGTGATTCCTCGGATGATAACATTCCTGCATATTCCTCCATATTAGCAACTCGTACAAACATATAATATATATGTGTGTGAATGCGTGTGTGAGTGTGTGCACACGTGTGTGCGTATGTGTATCGAATTGCTTCATCTGCTTATATGTGTGTGTGCGCACATGCACGTGCGCGTGTGTGTATCATTTGCTTCATCTCCTTCCTTCTTAGTAAAGATAACCATATCCCCTGTTTTATCGTTTCCGAAAGAGTAAGATCATGTGTTTTATCGTTTCATTTATGTGATGACAAATAGACTGTAAGTTATGTAAATATTGAAGCTGACCTGCTATAAACGGGATGAATATTCCATGATGGCGAATTGAGGAATGTAAGGTTTGAGATGACAACCCCTTCTGAATACATGAGTTCTACAAGGTACCCTCGTGTATACTTTAGTTTGTTGCCATGGAACTTGCTCCACCACAGCTCACCCTGGCCGTCAATCGTGCCGTTGTCACCTGGTATTTATTTATACAGAAAAATAAACAAAAATTAAAATATCAAAATGGTGCAATGAAATCTGTGGAAGATATTTTTTTTATTTTTAAGATATTGCTCAGTTAAACCCATGAGCTACTGTGGGTCATAAAATAGAGGCCATATATAGGTGATAATACAATCTGTAATATAGTCATGGCTGGTTGATGGCCTCATCAAATTTTCCCATTCAAAATTTCGAGAAGTATGTAAACAAAGTTGGATGTGTCAACCATAATATAGATCCCGTAACATAACCAGAGGCAGACTTAGGACTTTTCTTGGGGACTTGGGACTTTTTTCTTCGAGAGCCATGACATGGTTATCTGTGTGGACATGGCCTTTTGGGGTGTGATTCCTACAAGGTTCTGAAAGAATTGGATCTTCATTTAGGGTATTAGTAGTTCTAAGTTTTGTTGTGCATAAAATACAAAACCTATAGCATGAGATTGTTGACTCCATAGACCCAATTTGAGTCAAAAACATTAGTTCAATAAAAAGGTGGGTCAGAAGAACTGGACCTAGGGGCTTTGCATTGCATGAAAACTCAAGTGCCTTTCCTCTTGTTGCTACATCACTTTATATATGCAATTCAAATTCCGAACCATGGTTCTTGGAAACTATAGTTATAAATCCTATAGCCCTATGTGAGTCTGGACTTAGTTCCAATATCAGGGTCTGACACCAGGTATCAAACACACCCTAGAATACCTTCCTGGCATCCAGCCTTACTTAGGGTGGGCTGTTTGCATCATCCAGAAAACTTCTCTTACCGATCAACGAAATAACTGGAAACGGTTTCTAAAAGAGTACGTTATAGCTGTAAATTTCATTGGACAGAAATATAAAAAACAAAGCACCTGTAATAACCACATCTGTGAGGTTGGTTCCGCAAATGAGGCTGCTGTATCTTCCTCCTGGTTTATCTCTTCCTCTCCCATAAGAAGGCAATGGCTCAATCAATGGCCACTCGCTAATGTCCTGTACAGCACACAGAAAAAATGGGTCTTTTTGCTTACATATGATATAAGATCGAGTTCAATGGAGATTCAGAATTCATGGACTCGAAGCTGCCATTACTTAGTTTGGGAAAAGGCTTGATTTGTTTTTCTCTTTTTATAAGGTGTCCAATCCAAATGCACATCCAGATAAAACTCATGACCTTTTAACTTGTGAGTCATCCCCCTAGCAACATAAGTTTTTTTCTTTATAAGGTGAGACCCAAACTCCGGTCTTATAAGGGATCTCTTTTGTGTGGTCGGTCCCAAGCCCGGATAAAAGAGTAGGGTTGCGTTAGGTTTCTCGTAACCAAGGTAAAACTTTGTTGATAGATTGTACAAGTTATGATAGGGCTTAATAGAAACAAAGAATCCATCTTTGGGAAACTTTGTTTATCCAAAATTTACTTGTTGAGAAGTATAGGCAGCAATTTTCTATTCTGATTCGGTGTTCGCATCCAATTCAGTTTCACGTCAAAGCAGGTCGACCTGAATGTATACCTATTCTTATTTTTTATTTAAACATGAAGACAGACCTTTGGAGCCGTATAGATGTGGAGTTTTCGTGTCGAGTTCTTTAATGTGAAGAACAATGTTGTGTCGTTTAGAGGACACCAAACAAAGGCAACATGCCAAGAATGCCAAATAGTTCAATGTTTTTCGTGTTACTTCAATGCGGCCTCGTGTCGTCTCCACCTGACTGTAGAATGGTAATGACATGAAAGGAAGACACCTCAGTGGGAACGCCAAACGGATCAAAGGCCATCTACGTCAAAAGGAGCAGCAAAATTTGAAGGGTCAACAGATGTCACCTGGACACTCGAGCTCGTGTCCTAGTGGCCTGCTTGTTGCCGTGTTGTGTCCTCATAAATGTCAGTTCCGTGTTGTTACGTGTTCGTGTCATTTCATAAACAGAGGTTATTACCAATCTCAAAATGTTTGAGAGAGAGAGAGAGGTCCCTTGGTGTCCACGTGATCGGAACCGGCGAGTTCTCAGGCGATCAGAGAGAAGGGAAGAAACGCACCTGAGAGCCGAGGATGACGGCGTCACGGTGGAGGTAAAGAGTGAAGGCGCTGGTGAGGTTGAAGCTGCCGGTGATCCACCTTCCCGGAGGTATGAACAGCTGACTACCACCATCGTAGGCTAACTGGCTCAGGTAAGTGACCGCGTCGTGGAACGCCTTCGTGTTGATCGTCACTCCATCGCCCACCCCACCGAACTCCATTATGGATGCGCTGTGCTTCCGGCACGTCGGTGCATAGTACGAGAATGACGTTGAGTCCGGTCCCCTCGGTGCGGGCGTGGGCGCCTGCTCAGTAGAGTACAGCGGCGTCGCTGTGGACGCCCTCCTCCTCCTGCATTCCGCCGGTGACGCCGCAAGGCAGAAAACTACCGCTGCTAGCAGCAGCAATCGCTTAGTTATCTGCGAATCCCCACAAAGCGCCACCAAATAAACCTTTCATTTATATCATCTGTAGAGAGAGGGTGAGAGAGAGAGTGTACTTACGTTGTTCATCTGCAAATTCATGGCGACGAAGAAGAATGAAGATAAGGAAGTTGGTAGAGAGAGCGAGAAGAGGAAGACCCCTTTTATGCTCGTTAATAAGATAAGCTTTCTTCACTTTAAGCAGAACGCCATATGAGAGAGAGAGAGAGAGAGGATCTCTTTGGCCTTTTGTCTTGTAAACCGACGGTTTCACGAGCGAACTCAGCGGGAAGCATGCTGTTTTCTGAGTTTTGGCGTTTGCGTCATCGGTCTCTTCGCCTTCGTTTGACAGATCGGATCCGATCTCCGATCTGGATCCAAGCACTTGCAGATCCGGATCCATGCTATGATTGCTATTCTGAATATGGGCTTCTGCACATCGTGTACCATACGAAAAAGCACCACTGGATCCTATAAATTAGAAAATATTAT
This sequence comes from Brasenia schreberi, assembly GCA_036023115.1. Lineage (NCBI taxonomy): Eukaryota > Viridiplantae > Streptophyta > Magnoliopsida > Nymphaeales > Cabombaceae > Brasenia > Brasenia schreberi. The sequence goes on along the minus strand of JAYKKT010000055.1, from coordinate 7,520,553 downwards.
AAAACACAATAACTTGCTTTTAAAAGAAGTGCCACTATTCCTTCGAAAATGAAGGGTGCTTCTATAATTTGTTATTGGAAATTTTAATCGGCAAAAGGCAGACCCATCTCGTCATAGGTACAAGCATATATACTCATTTGGTACTGGATTTCGGGTCAAATCCAACCCATTCACCGCCAAGTGTGTCCGTGTGTGTTTTTGTTTGTAATTCAAAGACCTTCAGAGCCAGATGCATGCTTGGGGTATCGAACTCCTGAGTTTCAGCGTGTGAGTTGATTCCCCCAGTAAGGTGATCTATTTCTCGTTGTGCTAATTCAGACTTTGATTTAAAGGAACGTCAACCCGTTTGAGTCAATTTATAATTTGCGTAACCGAAAATGCAAGAATGGATGCCGTCAAGGACGGTGAATAACGCTTTCAGTGATTTAATTCTTAAAAGAAATCATTAAGATTGATTTATTGAAAGAAAGACCAAGACAGAACCACGGCTTTATAATGGGATTGACAGGACTTTCTTTTCTGTGTCTTTTGTCAAAGGGAAGTAAGCACAAGCAGATTGATTCCCGTGTTATGCCATCTAGGGATGCTAATGGAACTGGGACACACACACACACACACACATATATATATATATATATATATATATATATAGAGAGAGAGAGAGAGAGAGAGAGAGAGAGAGTACGAATTGCTAAACTCTAATTCGTTCTGAATCATTTATGTTACGTATCGTTGGATTGGATAGATAGATGATCTAGATAAAAAAAGCGAAAAGTAAAAGTACAATTTTTATCTTTTGTTTTTTAATCTATAGAATTTATTCCATGAATTCATATGAATGATCTGACATAAATAAGTGTCTAATAACGTTCTGTTCATAGGCTTGTGTTCAAGAAAAGCTGGCCTAGGACATATTTTAAGGTGAAATAAAGCTCATTTGGGTGAAATTTGCCTAAAGTCGTCTATATAAATATTTAAAGCAGTCTATATGATATTTGATAAAATATGGACTGCTTGCATGCATGATTTGTTGAATTTTTTCGAAGGCTTTGGGGTGAGCCGGCCCCCTCAGCCCACCCATCAAAAGGCCATTTGGGTTCTTTTATTACCATTATCAAGTTATAATTATTCTATCAACTTATTCGTTCTTCATTTTTAAGGGAAAATGAGTAACGAGTTGTGAAGTCAAAGATGTTCAACCAACACAAAGCACAAAGCATGTATTTATGAACCTGATTATAGATAGAAGTAGGCTAAATTTCGTGTTCATGTACTTCTGATACAAGAACATAGACATGAATGGTTTCTAACCAGCTCAGTGGTTCCAATCAGAACGGAACCGGGTCAAGAACAGGCTGAACCCAAAAACAGAACCTGAACCAGGCCTAAAACTGAGGACTATCCAATTCGCTTCGGGTTTCACCTTTTATAAAACCAGAACTTCCAGTTCCAATATTTTTTTAAACGATTCTAAACTCAAAACAAAAACACCTTATAACTGGTAGTTTTAGAACCGGAACCGGCCGTGGGTCAGTCTGATTATGATTTCAGGTTCTGAGCTAACGGAAACCGGCCGTTTGAAACCGTTGATTCCGGTTTACCGGGAAACGGATATGTATAGAAGCACAGATTTTGTGTACATTTCCCTTTTGTACTCTTCCAGCCCAATCTCATATGCTGGCCCAACCAATCAGGTCCAAAAATGAGATATCTTGCAAATCAATCCTCACCAATCTGAAGAAGAAGTTAAATTAAATTGTGTCTCAAGGAGCCACTGCGGAGAACAGAAAAGCAGAGACGAGAAGTTGAAGCTAAAGCATTTAGAAACAATGTTTTATAAACAATGCTTTATACCCGATATTGATTTTGTATATAAATTCTATTTTTTTTTATTTTTTAATTATTTGAAGAAACAGATTATTATACAATATCATTATAGCTCACGAATTCAACTGTAGGCCATAGTAAATGTGATATTATTATTTTCAACATCGTGATTTCTTTCCATCACAAATGATCCTCAAGACCTTCATAAGTTTTTATATAATGTGATATTATCTGAGCAAAACAAAAGGAACAGGTAAGAAACAATAATCAAATTAGGTTAAGAAGAAATAAAAAATAAACCAAAATATGTTTTCAATTTTCGTAAATTTTTCTTTTCAGTAATAATATTCATCACCGAACAAGCATGTAGCACAAATCTTTTAGCCTTTCTTTTTGGAGGGAAAAGAAGTATTTCCCTACATAGACATGACCGGTTCAACAGTTTGAACCGGCGGTAACTGGAATCGGTTGAACCGTGTCTAGAATCATAACTGAACTAAGGAACCACCCGTCTGGTTTGGTTACAGTTCATCATATTCGAAAACCAACCTGAAACCAGAACCAATGGTTTCAAGCAACCTCTAATTAAAGTTTATATATATTTCTAATATTGTATGGAACAAGTTAATTGGTGTGCTCCCCACTGTTGAGGCAAGCAGGGAGTTTAACTCCCACAGAGTGCATGTACTTGTATCTTTCCAAGAAAAAAGTTTAAACCGTTTTCAGGACAATTCTGAAATCGGACTCAGAACCGTCCCGGAACCAGGGGTTCTGAAATCATAACTATAACCGGCCCCTGGCCGATTCGGTTACAGTTCCTGGTTTCGGGTAAACCAAAACCAAACATGTCTATATCTACTTATGAAAATAGGGCTGGCCAGAGCAAGTTTGCTCCCCATCCAAACCCACCCCGCAGTCAAAATTATCCTTGAGAACCCACCCTCACCCTGTGGGCATCACGGTTCAAAGACTTTGCACCTACTCCAGACATGGCCATTAATTACAAATGATCCTTTGATTACAAGATGGTAGATGGAAGGCCAATGAATTCGTTGACTACCTTCCACTTTCTAATCTGCTCTCGACATGCCCGGCCGCTTCACCGGGCGGCAACCCTCGAATCCCACACTTCACGTAAGGGACGGCCAATTGCTGTTTGAGGCTCAAACCATTTAGAACTAGAAGAATAATATAAACTCTTTAAAAATTTTGTATAAGCGAATCGCTGGTTCTGGTTTCAGGCCCATTATGGTTTCGTAGAAGATGTAACCAGAACCAAACCGGGTGGTTCCTAAAATATGGGTCTGGTTCTAGGCTTGGTTTCAATAGTTCCGGTTCCAGCTGGTTCTTAGCTAGGTTCAGTTTCATTTAGAACTGCCGAGTAGACTATGTCTATTCTAATTCCTATGCAATTTAATATCTTTCAAATTATTGAATATTTTGTAAGTGGAAAAAAGAAAAAGTGAATGGTGCACAGTGCAAGAATGGAATTTGGCAGTTGAGTCCCAAAGAATTTAGTGCGGGCGGGCCCGATAGATGCCTTTTTGTTGCCTGGGCGTGCAAGCCACCGCGTCGCTTTCTTGGGCGCACCCGTGCTGCCCCTGCAGCTCACGGGTACCCTTCTCGTGGACCCTCACATTAGTCACTGGCTCCTCCATGACGCCCTTAAAAAATTACACCGCCCCACCCAATGGTATATGGGCCACATTTATGCAAAATGGGAATGTGGGTATCAACTGTTTATGATACATTTGGTTCCTGATTCGAATTTGAGATCCGATTCAAATACGACATAGCACAAATGGGACGTAACAAAAGTATAGGATAGATTAATGGTTGGAACTGAGCATAGGACGTGGTTTATATATATAAATAGAGAGAGAAACTGAGAGTGGCTAGACAATACCATCTTCATGTCAATATCAACATGAAGATTGATGAATAAGTACATTAAATGCGATGTAGGATGAACAATTTTAGCATCACTCTAATGTTGGTGATAAACAAGCAATGTCTAACATTAAACGATGTCTATCAACTCTTTTTGTCTCTCTCTCTCTATTATATATATGATCATGTTCACGACTAATGTTTCATTGTCAGTCTATTACTTTTTATATATTTTCAAAACTCTTACAAAAATTTAAATTATACATATGCCATTGAAAAGAAATGAATGAACCCAGTTATATATATATATATATATATATATATATATACAAAAATTTTATATATATATATATATATATATATATATATATATATATATATATATATATATAGATAGATAGATAGATAGATATATATATATAGAGAGAGAGAGAGATTCTCAACCGACCTACACTATCATTCCTTGGGAGCCTTCTTTTGCTTTTCGGCTGTGCACTTTAAACAAAGGTGGGAGGCACTTCCTTTTTGAAGCATGTCAACCGTATATTTCTCGGGGTGTGATTTGACATTGTGGTTGGGATGGTGGATGGTGGTGGAAGTAGAAAAATGTTGATGGACTAAATTGTTTTTAAAGGAGACAGTGACTATATTCTAAGGCGTGACAGTCCCTAATAGCTGAAGCCTAAAACTCATAGGTGCATGCTTCTTTTGAATAGTTAATCCCACCTTGGCTATTACAGAACAAGGCTTTGGGCAAGTGGATTCCCTTCTTCACCGGTTGTCTGTGTTCTGGGGTAGTTGTACTTGTTGGCAGAGGCCTGATCAATAGAGAGTTCATCGAGTAGTATAGGAGGGGAGTTGTGCGAGACACAGGTTATCGAATGCAATAGAAGCTTTAGCCAGGTAATGTGCTGCTCTGGATCATTAGCTAATAATGATTTACACAGAATAAAAAAGTTCGAAATCAAACTTACGATTTATTTATTTATGTATATAAAGGTTTGAAATATTTGACAGTTTTATTTAAATTTCTGTTATGCAAAACCTTAATTCACAAGATTAACGATCTTGTTAAGAAAGAGAAAAAATTGAAAATAGGTTTTTTATAACTTACCTAAATGTGTGTGGGTCAGTGTTGATTCTTTTCACAGAAGGTCTTCTTATTTTGTCGGATAAAGGTCAATCTTAGTAGTGATTCGTTTAACTAGGTTAAATTTAAAATTATGGATACTTAAATAAAATAGAGCAATAAGAGAAGGATTACTTGGTACCTAAGTTGTAGGACAAGGATTTGGTTAGACTCGGGTATAGACTAGGCTTTTGATATTGGCTTCTAAAGGGATTGATTGAACTCGATTTGGGGGTAGACCTAGGTGGATATGGTTTAGGCTAACTTCTTGAATAATTAACTTAGTTTCAAAGACTTGACTCTTACTAGGTTGATCGGGTTTAAGGGTCATAGGATCGGATCAAATTTGGATCATCTAATTTGAATTTTTAGAGGAATAAACAATTGACAAAATTGATGGATGGATAGTAATAGATAGCATGAGAGAGTCAAGACAGATATGCTTAACAAAAGTTGAATTGATTATTGGATGTGCACCAAACTATGATGTTGAACCGACTAGAATCGATATGCTTTGAGAAAGATGTTAAAAATCTCTACTAACTGAAAGGGGAGTTACAAGTACCTCTAGTCGATCCATAATGCCATGAAACTGTATTGATACCTAATTTGGAAGGCACCGACACATAAGAAGGAAGTATAACAATCTTTTCTTAGGTAGAGAAAACACATGCCCAACACTCTAGGCACTTGAGAGAGAGAGACAAACCAGATAACTCGATTTTCTGATTTTTCTCCTTGCTTCCCTTGGTTGATGACGACTTGCTCAATGACATGAAACAAATAAAAAAAAGAAAACCAGGTCGTAGCAACAACTGCACGTCACAGCTACAAACATCAAGATATCCTCCGTTTCGTTAGACTTTCTATTCTCATGCTATTCAATTTCATGCATGAGCCATCTCTTATGGTGTTCAGCCTTATGTATGCCATATATACATCATATATATAGCTATATATATTAAATATATAATTAACATAGATGGATGATGTGCAAAGCTGCATGACCTCCTACTATACAAACATATATACATAAGTATACCTAGTCATGCTTTATGAAAACATATATATATATATATATATATATATATATATATATGATAACACCTATATATATACATATATACTCACCATACAACATATATACCATATGTTACCTAAATATATAATATTTTTTTGTTTACATAGAATATATACATATAGGTTAAATTTTCAATTATTATATATAAATATATTCATACATACGTATATACATACGTTCCTATGCATATATATATATACATACACACACACATATATATACATATACATACACACACACACACACACATATATATATATATATATATATATATATATATATATATATATATATATACATATATGTATATAGCATATATGTAATGTATGCATAACTTTCCATAATAGCTGAAAACACTTTGGATATTCCTGTTGAAAATTTCTTCAATGATAGACTCTTCTATATTCCAAATAAAGCAAGTGGATGTTGCAGCTTTCTCTTTACTTTTCTTTTATTTTCTTAGATCAACAACTTTATGTTTGATTTGGTTTATTGTAAAACAGACCTGAACCTTCTTGATGAACATCCCTTGATCCAAGGTATAAAGAAACATTTCATATGTCTTAAAATTTGAAAATTTAGAACCAATATTATGAACTAAAACATATTTTTCTTAAGAATTTTTTTGGGTCTTTACAACAATACAATGAATAATATTATAGATCCATAATCAGGAAAAGATCAAAACTACACTAGCCTACTGTCGATACTATGCCATAACAATATCTTCCAATTAGTCATTCTTGACTCTCTCAAACTCCCCAATGCCTCTTTTGATTGGAACTTAAAACGATATATTTAAGAGAGAGTAAGCATCAACAACACTATGTAGGTGGATATAATCTCCCCATAATCACAACCACATGTATTGTACAGACACGCATATTTCAAACATCAAAGATTCATCATAAACATGTGATGCGTAATTATGCAATAAACAATGTTATACTATGTCCAACACTTCTATCATGTCATAGTGGACCCCAAACCCCTCCTCTTAACCAACTGTGTAGTTTTTTACCAGGCAACCTCCTCAAGTTTACAAAACAAGAACGATCTTTAAAAACATACATACACACAGGGTCATATTTTCATAAATTATATTCACAAACCAAATCTCTTGTATACATTAATTCAATAATATATTCCAAGAACAATTTATCATCTGACTATCATAGTATGATATATTCCACAAGTGTCAAAATAATTTCATTTCAAGACACTTGCAATAGTTGCAAATTTACTAAACTGATATACATCCCAACAAGGTTTTTTGTATGACATGACATGAGTTATCAAACACAAACTACATATGATACTAATGTCACTAGCAAAGTAGTCAATTGATTTGCATCACCTGACACACTCATCCATAATACATATTCCTCTTCCCCCCACCCCACTCATTCAGACAACCAAGATATGGACTGCAACTCCATGCAACCTGATGTTTCACCACATATAAAGAAACCTACTCCCCATCGAACAACTTCATATACCACCACAGAGTTGATGGATTTATATTATATCATGTCTCAATCACACTAGATGGTAATAAAATTGTCCTAATACACCTAGTAAGCAATCTCATATAATAATTTTCAAGCACAAATAAAACAGATCATAATAATATGTATTGCAAAAATCAATTAAAAGTGTATGTAGCATGCATTAAAAGAGAAAATACATTTCACCCACCTGAGCCCCCAAGCCTGATGCACTATGAGATGTCCAAATCTTCTTAAAATCACTTCCATTTAGTCTCTATATTATCATAAAACTATTATAGTGGAATTATTTTATAATATATAAAAGATGTAGGGTCACACAGTCCTACTTAAAGGATTATCACACTTACCTCATAGAGAAAGTATACAATTCGATAAATTTATGAGTTGACTCATAACTTGATATATCAATAGGCTATTGACTCATCTTAATCTTCAAACTCAGAAAAAACCATGGATAAGAAAATTGAATCCATTGAGAAAGGAAAGTCATTGACTGTAAATAGATTGTGAAAAAGAAATATAAATCTATTGATTTATCGACAAGTTTAAGGTAAGGTTGATTGCAAAGGAATTCTCATAAAAGGAGGGAATAAATTATGTTGACACATATTCTCCTGTTATGAAATTTGCATCTATAAGGATAATTCTGGTAATTTCAGCATATTATGATTTGGATTTACCTCAGTTAGATGTAAAAATTATTTTTCAAATAGTTATTTAGATAAAATCATATATATGTAACAGCTAGAAAGGTGCATTGTTTAACGCCAAGAGGATAAAATATATAGGTTGAAAATATCCCAATATGGCCTTAAACAATCACATCGTCAATGATATTTGTCTTTTCAAAATACCATAATTAAACTTGGGTTTATGACTAATGAGCTTCACCACTATGTATATGTTTGGAACACTGGGAGCCACTTTGTCATTCTATTGTTTTATGTAGATGACATATTGTTCAATGAGAATGACAATGAGATAATTGTGAAAACTAGGTCATGGTTAAAGTCAAGGCTTGAAATGAAGGATACGAAAGAGACATCCTATATTCTACAAATAAAGATTTCTTGTGATTGAGAATCTAAACTCTTATACTTAATTCAAGAGAGAGATATAAACAGTATCCTCAAGAAATTTTAAGTGGTGAGTGGAAGCTTGCAACTACACCCGTTGCAAAAGGGGTCAAACTGATAAAGGATGATTGCCCCAGTGAGGAAGATAACAAGCCTAATATTTCTTATACATAAGTTATGGGAAGCTTGATGTATGTTATATTATGTACAAGACCTGATATCAACTTTGTTGTTGGTCTTATGAGTAAATATCAAAGTAATGCAGGTTAGTATCATTAAATAGATCTGAAAAGGATTCTAAGATGTCTTAAAAGAATAAAAGACTTAAAACTATGTTTTCAAGCAAATGAACTAAAATGGTAGGATACTCAGATGTTGACTTCACTAGAAGTAAAGATGACAATAAATCAACCTATAGATAAATATTTTTATTTGGAGGTGGTGATGTTTCTTGAGCTTCCAAAAAATTAGGTTGTATAGCATTGCATACACAAGAAACTGAGTATATTGCTTGCAGTATAATTGGAACGAGTAACTTTGGATAAGCCGCTTCATACTTGATTTAAAATTGGATATAGATAATGAGCATGTTGTCATTTATTGTGACTACAATGTAATAATTACTCTAATTAAGAGTAGAGTTGATAGCTTTAGAGGCAATCATATAATGGTTAAATACCACTATGTTCATGATATAATCAAAAGAAATAAGATATCTATATCTTATATACCAACTAATGATATCTTGGCTGACACAAAAGATCTTTTCTCAAAGCATATTACAAACATCAACTTGAGATTTGTTTATAGTTTACTTAGTGTATTAAATTACACTATGATGATATAATTTCATGAGATTTGTATTTATCAAAAAATAAAATATATAATTTTCATTAAAAGCACTATACATTACATCTCAAATAATAACAAACGGCCGGTAATGGAAAACCTAGAATGGTAAGATAGGGAAGACGAGGTTGGGCATTAATGGAGGTTTTTCCATTATAAATGACTCCAATGAAAAGAGAATGTATTTAATAAAGTAAATACAATGAAAAAAAGAGATCTTTCCTAGGAAAACCTTATGCGGGAAATCGTTCAAACACCCCATCTTTCTTCCTTCTTTTCCTGGATTCTCGGGTCATCCTTTAGCCCCTTTCTTATCTCCACTCCACAATTATTTTTTGGAACTCCGGTGAGGATGCTGCACGAGAATTACAACACAATCAACATGCTTCATTAAAATTTTGTTTTATTGTTTTGTATTTAAACATCAACACGACTGTTCCCAATAGCGATTATACCCCGAGTGTAGAAGGAGCCTTGGTTTTGATTGGAAAGGTGTTGGTAACTTTGTGATGATCAACAACACTTAGATACTTGCAATAAGCTGTAATTTTTCACTTTGCTAGTTAATTAACTAATTGTTGAGTCCAACATATATATTGACAAAGAAATATTACTTACTAAGTTTAATAATGCAGATGGCAAGCCTAGTTGTGGAGCTCTTCTGTATACATAGCAATGGTTGGGGTGCTGTGCTCAATTTTCCTCTTCTTTCCAGTATCTAGATCATCAGTTATACTTAAAGTTGCAGGTCTCTCTTTTGAGGAGAGCATAAGATATCACATATGGTTGGGGCACTTATCCATGGTCCTCTTCACTATTCATGGCATATGTTATGTCATTATATGGGCTGCCAAAAATGAAATGCATGAGGTACATGTATATCATCATCATCATCATCATAATTAATATACTTATGATCATATTCATGACGTGCCATGCAGATGTTGACATGGGTGAGAGTAGGGACATCAAACTTAGCTGATGAACTAGCTTGGTTCTTCGGATTCTTAATGTGGATCACAACATTCCCTTACATTAAAAGGAAGATGTTTGAGCTATTCTTTTATACTCACCAACTCTACATTGGCTTCATCATCTTCTATGCTTTCCACGTTGGTCTTAGCCACTTCTACATGTTTCTTCCAGGAGTTTATCTCTTTAATGTCGATCGATTCTTGCGGTTCTTGAAATCCCTTTAACGTAAAAATCCTTTCCTTCTCTACTTCTTCATTTCATTCTTTTGAACATGGAGTACACTTTACTCGCATGAAAAACTTGACTTTATCCCAAAGATCTCTTAGTTCTCCATAATACTCACTGATAGTGTGATTTGTCTATCTGCATCCTTTTATTTTGTGTAGTATTTCATATTCTTTTGTAAAAAGAATTTCCCTGGAGTAAGCTTCATAAACAACTTTCCAAATTTTAGTAGTTTGATCCTAAGTATGTAAAGGTTCTCCCTATAGAGGGAGTCATCGACTCAAGTAGCCGAAGTTACCAAGGCATCCTCTTTTCATCATTTGAGGAAGTTGGAATTATTTTCATATGTTTGATGTTGTTCTCTAGTTAAATAGTTCTAATGGCCTCAAGCAAGGACTGCTACTTCGATAGATCTTCACTACTCTAAAAATTTGTTACCATCCAGTTTAACATTAGTAAGCTAAAAATAATCAACTTTCTCATCTGCAAGATTTACTCTCCCTGTCTTATGCATGAATAATGGGTGAGAGTTGTATATAGTAGACGACACTCCACAAACTGCACGTCCAATTTTAGAAATTTCTACAAAAGTCCAACGATAACTCCTATTCCACTGGATTTTTGCCTTGCTTTGCTTGGAATCAACTATTCACACTGCTGCGTCACCCTTGCTCGATTTAGATGGGCTTTGTACAACAAGCAATAGCTCACTTCGCTAGGGGGTCGACTCACAAGTTGAAGGTCATGAGTTTGATACCAGAAGCACAAATCTGGTTTTCGCCTCCACATTTTACCATTAAAAGAAGGAACTTGCAAGAATATGCTTGTAGAGTGAAGCAAGACTTGAAGTTTCTTACACTGAAAATGCTTTTCATTATTTTCTAAAAAAAGGAATAAATAAAGAATTGTGCGGGCATATACTCCAATTATTAGCCATTGACACTGCCGACCATTCACCTTAAGGATATAAATTACATGTCCATTAGCCTCTATATGATGTACACAAGCAAATAATAATAATTAGAAGATGCATATGAACATCTCATATCTTAGTTAGATCCATGGATCTGATGTGGAGTGGATCCCACACCAAGTGCCCAGTTATCTTCTTTTAGGAAAGATTAGATCCAAGAATAAACCAAATCATCCAAAACCCACTTGCATTGGAGTCAGTGGTGGATCTATTCATGGGGGTGGTAAGGTGGCTGGCTGCCTCGCCGATGTCCAAAATATTACCTAAACTATCTACACAAGAAGTCTGATTTTTTCAAAAGATTATATATATATATATATATATATATATATATATATATGTATATATATATATGTATATATATATATATATATATGTATATATATATATATATATATATATATATATATATATATATGTATATATATATATATATGTATATATATATATATATATATGTATATATATATATATATATATGTATATATATATATATATATATATATGTATATATATATATATATATATGTATATATATATATATATATGTATATATATATATATGTATATATATATGTATATGTATATATATACATATACATATATATATACATATATATATATATACATATATATATATATATATACATATATATATATACATACATATATACATATATATACATATATATATACATATATATATATATATATATGTATATATGTCTCCTGTTAATTTCACCCAATTGGGCTCTGCATCACCCATGACGATTTTTTTTATGTATATATATATATATATATATATGTATATATGTATGTATATATATGTATATATATATATGTATATATGTCTCCTGTTAATTTCACCCAATTGGGCTCTGCATCACCCATGACGATTTTTTTTATGTTTACCGCTGATGCAAGTTTACCCAAATAACTATTTTATTTCAAATTGAGAACTTTTAGGGGTGAGAGTAATGGGGAGGCCGAAGCCAGATGCATGCCCTGGGTATTGAACTCATGACCAACAACTCATCCATACTAAAAACTTTGTAACTCCAAAAGGTCAACTATTAAATGTAATATGTTAGTACCTTTAGAATTTATTACCTTCATGAGAGCCTTCAATGGGCAGTTTTAGAACCGGCCGGAGGTTCCATCTTGAACCGAACTGGGTCAAGAACAGGTGAGAACCGGAACTGATCAAACTGTAGTAGGAATCAGGGACCACCCAATTGGGTTCCACTTCCACTTTCCATTGAACTGAAACTGACGGTAACAAACCATTGATTCTATAATAATTGTTTACTTTTAATATCTCAAATTTTTAATATTTTATTTGGTTCTGAACAGTTTACTAGTCAAACTGGAACTGGACCCACCCCAGTCCCGATTCAATGCAAGTTTTCTGTCCTAAAAAAACCGGAACCAGCCATGTCTATGAAAACCCTTAGCTACCAAAAAAAGAAGAAGAAGAAGAAGTGGTTCACTCCGGGTTCCAGGTTCATTCTTGTTTTAGCTCCTCGACAGGTGGTTTCTCTGGGATACAGTCAACTTTCCCTTACTCTCCACCAACCCAAGCAATAATCCAAGACAATCGTATGCACAAATTTCAAGAAATCAATCCTGAAATTTACGTGTGCACAAAAACAAAATCTGTTTCTGCAGAACTGTTTCGATTGTTGTGTTCTTCGCTCCAACAACAAAGATTTCTTTGCCAATGAGTCTACTCCACCACCAGCAGTCAATGATGGTGATTGACGGCTCAATAAGGCTATGATTCCCTGTTATAAAGAAATCTTTATTGATATGAATTTGTTCCCTACATGAAGTAGGATCGCCTCTACGGAGGTCGCTCTCTCATCAGCCACCCATACCAGTGGCTGCTTTCTTCTATCTTATTTCCTAGGTTTTCTTAATGATAGCTATTATAAGAGTATTCTAACTTTAAAGATTAATCTACCCTTACACTAACAAAATAATTAACAAGTTACACTAAAGGGCTAATAATAGGATCAGCGATCCGGAAGTAATCCACCGTTACTTCTCAACACTAACAATGTCAAACAATCATCAAGGGCTTCACATGGAGATGCACAGTGCAGTTGAAGGCCCTTGATGCATTGATTGACATTGTTATATATAATATACTTGTATACTCTTTATATACGCTGTTCATCTCCATGTAACTGCCTACTGCCCACTGTATATTAGTAGTCCAATAGTGGTGTCGATATATCTGCACTCATAATATTTTGAAATTGCTGTGTCCTGCACACGCCTGTACCCACACCCCATGTAACATAGCCCAATTATGTTTTGCTAACTTCCGATTCTGAAAATTGATGACTTCTCTGTGGCATATACATCTTCTTACGCGCAGACATGAACTATATGAATCAATCTGTCAGCACCCCCTCCAATTATACCAAGGCCTGCAGGCTCATATAAAACTGAGTTTGTGAACATACAATTTCTCAGTAAAAGGACTGCCATTGGATTAGGTTGTTAGGCCAGTCCCAGTGTTTCAATACAGTTTCTCCATTCATTAGGCAAAAAAGAAAACAGAATGACTTTCTTGTGTTTTTTTAGTTCTTCATATTCTGTTGCTGTTAGTTATTTGTTTGCATTATTTAAGCATTAATACTTATAATTTGAATGATTACCTTCTTTTTTCCATCGTCTTTATGCAGGTGAAGGATATTGATTGTTATACAGTTACAATTCAGGAGCTTGAGTATGTGACTGCAAAATATAAGTTTTCCTCTATGATGCAAGGTATGTATTGGATTCTGGGTTGATCTTTTCACCAGTGCTATTCTTGCCAGCGAATTTTTCAGCTGCTTCACATGTTTCTTGCTTGGATTAGTGTGTCCCAGTTGCTGACCTCTTTGTACCAATCTAACTTTGAATATAAATTATCTATGTTGGAGCTAACAAACAGATACCTTGAAATGAGTATGCAGCTCATACCATCCTGGGTATCACACCAGGTTAGAAAAAATATTTGGGCATGCCTATGTTTAGAGGAAGTGCATATTATGGACTTGAATATTGAATTGGACCCAACGAAGATAAAAAGTAATCTCTACGTGAGATTATTCCAGACAAGGCTAAGAATCAACCATGATATATTTCATTGGACCTGTCTATTTGTTTATTCTCTTGGAACTCATCAATTGCATTTATGGTATAAATTTATATATGGGATTGCTTACTCAGTGTTCGCTTTTGAAGATCATAGTGTACATAAGAGCACCCTCCAAGTGTATGCAGGGGGTTAGGATCTGTGGCTTCGGTTGATATGTTTGTGGAGAAAACTGGAAGGTTTGTAACTTGACTTCCTTTGAGATTCTGTTCCTTATCCATTTTTGCTTATCGAAGAACTTGAGGCCGAGTGCCCAATTTGTTTTACCCTTTCAATTCATCTATTGCATTTATCAAGTCTACCCACTCCCTGAAAATGCTTAAAACTTTCTGTTTGCATTTATAGTGTCAACCCCCTCGAGTATTGGCATTAAAAGAATAAATGATCATAGAAGTTCAGTGAATCTTGGATTATTTGCCGAACCGTGCGAAGTGTTATGGTAGTCTATCATGTCATGTCCGCACATGCCAAGCTTCCCGATATTGATTTCTTGGTACCTTCTATGATTGCCACTTGATTTACATTGTGGTGACAACGGTTCTTTCAGCATCTTTCGGGCTGGATTTGTTTCCAACCTTTTACAATTGCAGCACCATTTCATGGATTTGCATTCTGGTTCGATGTTGAGTTTCAGGATCCCAGTCTTCATGAACAACCGTGTTCAGGTTTCTCAAGAAAGTAATATATCTTTTGACATCATTGGAGCTGATTCAAATCAGAGGAAGAGACGTGGAAAATCTATTGAAACACTTGTACTCTCAACAGCCCCCGAGAAAGCCCCAACACATTGGCAGCAGGTGAGTACAGCGTTCTACCTCTGTATGGATAAATTGTTGCTTTCTTTTTTTCTTGTGCAATAGGGTTGAAGCTGAAACTTATTTCATTTATTTCCAGCAAAAAATGTAGTGTCACTGGTTACATTGGTGAGCTAGATGCTCCAGAACTGTGATTTTATAATTGCTGATCAGTGCCATAGATATCGTAGTATGTCTGTTATCATCTATAGAAAGTGAACTAATTGCTGTGGGGATGCTAGAAGATACACATTCTAATCACAGAGCAGCGGTCATCAGGCTTTGTCTCCTACTTATGATGAAACCTTTGTGTTGAGCATTAGGTTCTCTTCGCCTTTTGTTATTTGAGGTAAGAAAAAGTATGTTACATGATTTAGTGTTTCCTTTTTCTTTTTTGAGGGATCACGTGATTTGGTATTCTGCTCTAGTGGAAGTGAATTTCATAGTTGAAGATTGTGTTACTACTGTGACTTCGATTGACTTTATGAGGGTCTCTCATGCCATACCACCAGTTTGGTTTCAATGTCTGCTTCGATCTGGTGAGAAGCATATTACTTTTATTCATGCCTATTCCCGATTTTGGGTTTGAAGTTCCCCTTAGTTGGAAGACAGCTATTATCTGTTGGATTTAATGTTAATTAAGTTGGGTTTATTAAACTCATGTGCATTAATAACATTTAATTCATTTTGATATCTTAAATATTCAATTAAGTCCTAAAGTGTAAAAAGTCACATGTGATTTACTTGTGTAAGTGATGACTAAGAAGAGACAAAGTTTAGTCCCATATTGAAGAACGAGACAAACCCACATGTTCTTTTATATATCTAGTTGCTGATGAACCTTAGTTCAAAGGGCTTCGAGAGGACATGCCCACCCTTATGCGGGAACTCTTATAAGACGGAGAGGTGCGTTGTTTGAATCGGATTTACGATCCGTGATCGAACATGTAGTCTATAAATATGTGATTAGAGCTCCCTAATTAGTACGTCATGTTGTAACACATTCTCCTCCGAGCTAGGTACATGCCTTTTGAGTTGCTCTTGTGGACTTGCCTTAGAGAAATTAGTGTTATGCTATGAGTATGTATGGGTACTTATACCTTCCTCCTAGGATGTTTATATTTGTTGCATATTGGTTTATTATGCATGTGTTTCTACGGGTTTTGTGCATGACTGCAATCCTCCGACCTAAGGTCGATTTGACCTTGATGCCGAAAACGTTTGTCGGTCCCCATTTTAAGTGCTAGCATAAGTGTATTAAAATTTGGTTAATCATGTTAGGTTCCAATTGTATATTGAGTCGGATTATCCCCAACCCGATGATACTGACCCTATAAGCTCGAATAAAATTATCAAGTGGAGGAGAATGACACCATGAGCCATTGTTGTATTTTATCGGTACTATCGAATGTTTTATTCAACGTATATAGTTCTCTCATTCCATGATAACGAAAGATTTGTGGTTTGCCTTACATCAGAAATACAATACTTAAGACCTCAGTCTTGAAAAATATTTTGTAGACAAGTTTCTTAAGTATCAAATGTTAGAGGAAAAATATGTGATCAAACAGGCTCAAAGTTTCAGTTTTTATGCCATGGTCTGATGGAAGGCGAGATAGAGTTTCTTCACAAGTTTATTATTATGTCTATTATTGAGAAATTTCCTAAGTCTTGGGAGGGTTTCGGCCTAGATCTCAAGCATTAGAAAGGTAAGATGACATTTGATGATCTAATAGAAGACATAGCAATAGAGGAAGAGTGAAAGCCAGAAACCTATTATACTTGTAGACGACACCCTTAGGGTTAACCTAATGGTCAAAAAGAAACAATCTAATGATACTAAGGAAAAACATGCAAAGCTTAAACCAAAGGATAAAATATAAAAAAACCCAAAAGTAAATCGTGTTGGCTTTGTAGTCAGGTTAGACATTGGGTGAGGGATTGTTTCTCAAATAAATACAAGAAACTCGAAACCATTGAAGGAGATATGGTCAATATGGTAGTGACCACTACACCTATTAAGGACAGATATCTATCCCTTAAATTTCATCTTCTTTCTATTTATGAGCCACAATATTAGATTGTCGACACTATTGCTAATGTGCATATTTGTGCTGACCAGTCTTTGTTTGCATCTTACCAGGACGTTTGTGGGAGAAGAGTGACCTTAGGGAATCATTCAACTTCTAAAGTCAAGGGTGACGGGTGTGTAGACTTCAAATTTTTTTTAGGAAATGTTCTAACTCTTAAGCTAGTTAGACACATTCCAACAATTCGTCAGAATATCCTCAATGGTCCTACTTTAATTAGGGAGGGATTAAGGTTACATTACAAATGTAATAAAGTCGTCATTATACGACTTAGTACATAGTGTTTCTTTAGAAAGGGCTATCTCTATAATATAGAGGATCTATTTAAAATTCATGCAGAACCAATTGTTGATTTTTGTATGAATATTAATATTAATAAAACCTCTACTTATGTTTCATATTTTCTTCTTTATACAATGTTAAATCATCTGATGTATGATATACTAGGTTGGGTCACGTAAACTTTGATTTCATGAAAAGAATGATAAATTTAAATTTTATTTCTAAGACTGTTATAGATAGAAAATACAAATGTGGTACATGTGTGCAAGCAAAATAACTTAGGAAACCTTTTCATATGGTTAAAAGAAAATATAAGATTTTGGATTTGGTGCATACTGATATTTGTGAATTCAATTAAGTGACTACGATGGATAACAAAAGATATTTATCACGTTAATTGATTATTGCAGTAAATATTATTATATTTATTTACTTAAAAATAAAGATGAAGCTTTAAAAAAGTTTCAAATATTTAGAAATAAAGCACAAACTTAAACAAGGTACTTAAACAATTAAGGTCTGATTGAGAAGAAAAGCATACTTAAAACATTTTCGAAGTATATGGTCAAAACAAAAGTATTGTTAATAAAGTTACTACTTCGTACTTTCCTCAGTCTAATGGGATAGCTGAACAGAAAAATAAAATCCTATGTGATATAGTTAATATTTTATTTCAAAGTTTTGGCTACCTACCTACATGTGGGGGAAACTTTAAATAGAGCTTGCCAAATTTTGAATAGAGTTTCTCATCAGCATAAAGAAAGTAGTTCATTTGAGCTTTGAAAGGGTCGAAATACCACTATCAAATATTTCAAAGTGTTTGGGTGTGTTGCAAAAATACTCATCCCTTAATACAAGAGAAAGAAATTAAGACCTAAAACAATACATGTTATATTTCTGAGTTACGTAGAAATAAGTTATGCGTACATATTCTTGGTCATTAGATTTGATATTTCTAGCATAGATGTCAATATAATAGTTGAGCTTCATGATGCTACACTCCTTGATAATGTATTTCTCATAAAAACTGGAGTTCTCCAAAGTATATCTTCTACAAATTTTGACCCTACTATTGACATCATTCTCGATCATTAGAAATGATGACAAATGTGAGGGTGTTCCTGATTGTATTGTTTTTAGATCAGATGACTTTGAGGAAATAACTGAACGAAGGAGAAGTAAATAGCCTAAGATATCAAAAGACTTTGAAAATGACTTTATTACTTTCAATGTCGAGGATGGTCCTATCACCTTTAAGTAGGTTATAACTTCACTTCCTTAAGAAGAAACTAAATACAAATGAAACAATTAATAAGTATAAAGTTAGGTTAGTTGTCAAGATATACACACAAAAGAAATGAATAAATTATTTTGATACTTATTCCTTAGTTTTTTAGATGACCACCATCCGAATGCTTATAGCACTAGCCTCCGTATATGACTTCACAATCTATCATATGGGTATGAAGATTGTTTTCTTTCATGGTGGCCTCCATGAGAAAATTTATATGGATCAACTAGAGGGATTTGTGACTTGTGAGAATAAGTCTAACGTGTGTAAGTTTGTTAAATCATTA
Source organism: Brasenia schreberi (assembly GCA_036023115.1). Classification (NCBI taxonomy): domain Eukaryota; kingdom Viridiplantae; phylum Streptophyta; class Magnoliopsida; order Nymphaeales; family Cabombaceae; genus Brasenia; species Brasenia schreberi. The sequence continues at coordinate 7,501,126 of JAYKKT010000055.1, read as the reverse complement.
TATGGTTTAAAACAAGTCCCTAAATAATGACATAAACTTTGATTATGTGATATCATTTTTTGGTTTCGTTTCTAATGATTTTGATAAGTGTATCTACTATAACTTGATCAATAATGCTTTCATCATTATTTGTTTATATGTAATTGATATATTATTGTTTGGTTCTAATATGATAATAGTAAATGAGACTAAGTCATTCTTATGTAGTAAGTTTGAGATGAAGGACATGGGTGTGACTCATGTCATTTTAGGGTTTAAAATCACAAGGTTTACTAATGGTATAGTAATCTATTAGTCTCACTATATTGAGAAAGTTTTAGAGACATTTAGATATACAAACTTTAGACTTTTTAAGACCCCATATGATTCATCTAAGGTTTTGCATGAGAATGAAAGTGGTATTCATTTATCTCAACTATGATATTTTTAAGATTATCGGTAGTTTGATGTATCTAATCAACTGCATACGAACAGATATTGCATTTATTGTGTATAAGTTGAGTAGATACATCAGTTGTCTAGATAGAACCATTGGAAAACTCTAAATAAAGTACTTCGCTATGTGAAAGGAACGATTTTTCTTCTACTACATTACAGTAAACATCATTTTATTCTTGAATGATTTAGTAATACTAGTTAGATAACAAAGAAATTTGGGAGCAATGGGGTTACTAGATATGTGTTTATTATAGGTGGTGATGCTTTACTTAGAAATCTAAGAAACAAACTATTTTGGTATTTCTACCTTTCAGGCAAAACTATATGATTTGGATGAGACTGGATTAGAAGTTGAATCGTATAAGGGACTTATATCCAGTTTACCTATAGTAAAGAAGGCATTTCTTCCAATTTCAGTGCATTGTGATATCTTGACTACAATTATTAAGATCAGTAGTTTCAAATATAACCCAAAAGCAATGAAAACATATCCAAGTTAGACAAAAGTTTGTAAGGGCTCTCGTATCTAATGGGTTATGGTTGTATATTTTATTGGATGCACAGACAATAAGTTGATCATTTGACTAAGGGTTTATCAATAGCCTTAGTTGAGAAATTTAGGTTGGGGATGTGACTAAAACCTATTATTTATTCACAAGTAGTGGCAACCCAAACTAACTGAGTGAAGATCCGATGAACTAAGTTCAATATAGTAGTAACAAGTTGTTGGGTGAATAGGATGACACTTTGTATTATGTGATACTTCTAATATCTATATGGTTGTCCCCTATAAATCTAAAGTGTCATGACTGAAAGTTTAGGAAGAAATTATTCTCTCAATGGGATCGAGTCCTTGGACAAGATGGTAGCAGTATATCCTTGGAGATGCCCAACTAAGTGATTGATATTGTGTGATCGCGATAGGGAAATCAGGTTATTTCCTAAAGTAAATCAAGATACAGAATATAGATGCATGACCATTAATGCATCACCCCTAAAAATCATGTCATAGCCTTTTATTACGTTGTTACCAATCTTTCCACCCAAGGTTCAGGTTGAAGACATACGTTCACCTAGTTCTTGTAAGAATATTATTGGATAGCTGAGGTAACAATTCAAATTGAAAGGTACCATTACTTAAAGCATAATATGATGGTTGGTTTAGAATGACACTTTATACTTAAGGACTTTGTGAGGGATTGTTGGATTTAATGTTAATTAAGTTGGATTTATTAAACCCATGTGCATTAATAGCATTTAATTCATGTTGATATCTCAGATATTTAGTTGATGCATCACTTACATATGTAAAAGTCCTAAAGTGTAAAAAGCCACATGTAAGAGACTTGTGATGTGATGATTAAGAGGAGACAAAGTTTAGTCCTATATTTAAGAATTAGACAAACCCAAATGTCTTTTTATATAGTTGATATGTCATGAACCTTAGCTTAAAAGCTTGAGGAGGACATGCTAGACCCCGCAAGTGTGTGTTGGACTTGGGTTTGGGTTTGAGAATTGTCTTCAATCTATCATTTTAAACGAAAATTTGGTGATCTAATGGTCAAGAGTGTTTATACGAAAACGGTTATGGGACAGAGAGGTGCATCATTTGGATCGGATCCATGATCCATGATCCAACACGTAGTCTATAAATATGTGATTAGGGCTCTCTAATTAGTACGTTGTGCAGTAACACTCTCTCCTACTGCCTTTGTTCTCAACTCCCCTCTGCCTGTGGTATTCCCTATGGTGTGACTACTCTCAATCGTCCTTCCCTCTAAGCATAGGCAACTCAGGCGTGGTCGAGGTCGACTCAAAGCCAAGTACATGCCTTTCGAGTTATGTATGCATTTTATCCTATGAGGAAGATACATGTACCCATACATACTCATAACGGAGCACTGATTTCTCTAAGGAAAGTTCGCAAGAACGACTTGTATAGATAAGTTCTTCTTTTGATCCGTACAGTTTATTTATTGCTGACTTTAGATATGAGGTTGTTGTTGATTGGGGCATGTTTATATTTGTTGCATATTGGTTTATTATGCATGTGTTTTTGTGAAATTTGCCAACATTATCATCTCCCTGTCTCCATAGGCTTCCCATGTAAAACGGGGAAACCTTAAGGATTGACGGAGCTATCAACATGAAACCTCTTGAAAAAAACTAAAACAAAATAAAATAAAAGAAACTTGGTTGAGGAAGATAGCACACCCATGCATTCCAAAAGTATGGAGTCACTATGAGGAACGTTTTCATTGCTTATAATATCAGTTGTATGCATTCATGCAGACACTCTTGTACTTCTATGATTCAATAGAGGTGAAGTGAAGCAAGATCAAACCATTAAAAGATCTATGACATTATCACATAGCAAGGAGAACCCTCGCTTCTTAAATATTCATCTGGAATATGCATGAGATGTAATTTGCACATCAACTGTTTTGGTGGGCGATCGTTTGTCAAAGATTTTGTATGTGATAATTGCTTCATGTTTATCGACTCCAAGGTTATATTGCTTTGGATATCCTTTGTTGACGGATCCCCAAAGAGATCTATCCATGATTAATCACATATGCAGGACGGGATTGTTTTGGTTGAGGATCGAAGAGCATGATTCAGTTCAAAGTGCACGAGTGCATCATTGATGTAGATGGTAAGCGATGCCGTCGTGGTTTAACTGATGTATCTACGCATAAGGCTATTAAATCATTGGAGTGTAATCCAATCAAGAGGTGTTCTAAATTTGTCAATTGAATGGTAGAACTGTGGTGGTTTGGTGGAGGATTACAATTTTGCTTATTATTAACTTTTATTGTTGATTTTTTTACCCAAATTAGATATGCTAATGCAAATGATTCACATGAACTCATTAGCGTACTCCGTAATGCCAGCAATGTTTTGGAAACTTATCCCAATCGCCAAATATATTCCTTAAATGGCAATTTTTAACTTGGACCATTTTTTTCATTATTGATTTAACTTTCGTGCAACTATCATAAGAGCATAAAATTATATTATATATATGTATAGGTTTGTAGCAAAAATGAAGATGTTGAGATGGATGAGCGGTTACACAAGGAAATACCGTATACATAATGAAGTTATTAGAAACAAATTGGGAGTAGCACCAATAGAGGGTAAAATGAGAAAAAATCATTTAACATGGTTTGGACATATAAAAGATGACCCAATGATGCTCCTGTAAGAAGATATGATTGTGAAAATGTTAAATCCCGCAAAAAGATATAAAAAACTACATTGTGAAAATGTTAAAAGAGGAAGATGATGAATACAAAAGTGTTGGAAAGAAACAATAAAGAATGATTTAGTTTATATTGAGTTAACTGCTAGCATGATACATGATATGGCTCTATATAAATAAAAAATCCATGTAGCTGACCCCATGTATTATGATAAAAGGCTTAGTTGTTGTATATATATAGAGAGAGAGGGAGTGGTTTTTGCTCAATCGAGGGGTTTGCATAAGTGTAATAATATTGTTCTTCCTATTTTTTAAAAACCGTTCAAATATTTCAAATGGGCATATCATACATGTACAAGATCCAGATTTCCAAAAATTGAACTTAACGTCTAAAGGTCACAATTACCTTATTATCTTTTATTATCAAAATTGAAGAATTTTACTAATGATATTCTATAAGATACTGCAATAACAACCAAGTTTGTTTCCATATTAGATGAGGTCGGTTAAGTAATTTTATTTTTCTCAAAAGCAAGAGGTACAGTGGGATCTTGAGGGCGTCTTGTGATCGTAGGTAACATTTATGATCTTGACAACACTTTAAAACAAGCACACAAAATATATATATATATATATATATATATGTACAAAGTTTTTGTGTGTGCATGTGGCCTCTCATTTGGCCTTTTATGATATTCTCATCTCTTGCTGACATTGAAGGAAAGAGAGCTACAGTGAGATGGTTGGTGGCAAACTCCAAGTCCAGCAAATGAAGACTAATCCTGTTCCAAGTCATCCGAGTCAAAGGCAGCAATTCTGACTTACACGGTACCCTAAAGAAGACACGAGGAGTCGCCATTCTTTTGGACCCATTCCGATCGAAATAATTTTCATTTAATAACATCAATTAGGTAGATACCAAATATGAAAGTTCTTTTTAAATTTAGAAAAGTATCTTAGCTTGCCATGTTTTAAAGTTCCTCAACTAGGGTCCACAAATATCACAATTATAGAATGAATGCCAAAATTAATATTCATAGACAAAATACCAAGTTCAATCTTTAATCAATTATCGTCTAGGCCCTGATTCTCGTCCGCCCACACGTTGGGGCCTCCTTATTTTCTATTGTTATAAAACGTTTGAGAATTTCATTGGTATCAGCAGGGTGATCCGACGGCCTCGCCCCAGGCAGGAGTTCGACTCTTGGAGGGGTGCACACCTTTGGCCTCCAGTTGTAAAAACAATGTCCAAATTAACCAAATACATAAACTTAAATATAAATAAATTCATATTTCGGTACCGATGACTATTCACCAGACCTATGCAAGCCCGACTCTACCCATTCCGAATGGAAAGGGAAACACTCGACCAGATCAAGCTTGGGTTCACGTACGGTGGGTCCAGACCAGATTGATATCGTATCAAGCTGCGATCAAACAGGAGGAACAATATTGTGACGAGAAATTCAACTAGGTTTAGATGGATCCGGGTTGAAATTGGGTAAATGATATGGTCGAAATCCAATCTGACCCAAAAAACTCCCTGTTCATATGATAGTGAATACATCTTCCTCATTTCTTTGGTGCAGCACACAAATCGTGTGGATTTGAAATGTGTTGAACAAACCAAACAGGTACCCGCCCGTACATGGGATGGATTCTCAAGGAGTAAAACGTGCCCCACCCCATAGAACGGGGCAAGGCAGGAAAGAGTGATATCGATATCCTATGATCAAACAGGAGGAATAATATTGTGACCTTGGTTTATATGTTTCTAAGTATTTTACATGCATATATGTATATATTTTATATAAATATATATACACATCATAACTTCTATTTTAATAATATAAAATACTGTAAAAACAATTTTATATTTTATGTAGAATGTATAATATTAGCTGTTTTTTTCCATAAAATACTTTGGTAGGTTGAAGTGTGTAACAAAGAAGGTGCAAAGTAGTCACGGGGTGGGACAGGGTTGGGTGGGTTGTACAAAGAGACATCTAGTGAGGGTGAGTGCAAGTGGAGTGAGAACCGACACCATCCTGTGTCACTGCCCCCCTACCGGATCTATGAAAACAATTCCTAAAGGTGTCCAATGATGATAACAATTGCACTCGATTGCCTCAACCCGATTTCTCTCGATATGTAGTTAAATAAAAAAATTTAGAAGATCAATCTACTAAGCTCTAATCGATAGAGCTCTTTATAGCACGATACACACACACACGCCAAAAGGAGATAAGAAGAAGGGGAATCCGACCTTATTCTCAAAGGTGAATTCTTTATTAATGACTACTCTCCCTTTACAATAGCTCAAAGTGAGCTTAAATAATAAAACTTATTTCATGCATATATTTTGTTAAAGAATGAAATTTCTCATAATTTAAACTACTCTTTTATTTTATAGTTTTAATTGTGAAATCGAAGTACTTCCACTAATTAAAACTTTGCAAGTGGAGTTGTGAACCATGTTAAGTCATCTAATTGAGTGGAACAGTGAAATATTTCGATTTTCACTTGCAACTATATAGTAATTTAACTTGACTTGTGAGAAACATCATTCTTTAACCAAATATATATATGAATTTAAAGTTCAACTTTTGGATTTAGTGAGAGCTTGCACTCACACTCACACATACACATACATATACATATGAGAGAGGCATGTGTATAAACACAAATATCACATATGCTTAATTGGATGAAGTAAATATAAGCCAAATCTTATTGAACATGCAATGGCTTGAAAGCGTAACAAGCTAACTTGTTAAACTTAATCAATCTCATGATAACTCTGAGTTATCGGTGGCCTTAAGGCCTCTATATAATGGTCATGGAATAGGGAATGAGGGTCCCCTTTCATATTTCATGAATTACTTTCTTATTTTAAATAAAATGGTTTTCAATATATAGTAACAATTTTTATTTAGTAAATAAAACTAAAAGAAGCATGAAATTGTTTCTCCTAGTTGTAAAGAACATCCAAGGAAAGAAAATAAATTATAAAAATAAAGGTAGTAAATACAAAAAATATATAATGAAATCTCCTATGAACTCATTTCTTCTTCTCTCATCTATCTTCAAGAAGTTGTAATAGACTATTAAAGGTCAATGACTACTTTTATTGTACTCAAATTCATTATTAGTATCAGAGCAAGATTGATAACTATCATGTGCCTCTCAATGCTTGCCAAAACATTAGAGCAGTCATCTCGGGCTAAGAAAAAGGTACGCATCCTTTTATATACTTATAGATAAAAAAACAATTTTATTCTAATTCTTCTATTAAACTTTCTTACACAATCATAGATCTAAATTGAAAATTTTCGATTATATCATTTATGAGATTCTTCTCTCAAAACAAAAAAAAGTCTCCAACGAAACAAAATTCGCATGAGTTGTCCAAGCAGGTTGGATACCAATTCAATTAGACTCTTTTATGTGATTTCTTCCTTTCTTACTTTCCTAATTACAAAAGACAATCTATAATCTAAAGAAATAATGTATAAAATCAAAATAAAAGAGAAAAGTAAATAGACAAAGAATTGAACTTAATCTCATCTGTTTAGGGCAAACATCCTTTCTATGGCCAAAAATAGGATTGATTACATCACCTTTGGTTTTAGGCATTTATACATCAAATCTATATGTTTACATCTAGTGCCTACATAAAGAGAGAACAAAGAAAACAAAAAAAAAACATAAAAAGGAAGAAAGGAAAGAAAATCAAACTAAAAAAGAGAAAAAACCATGGTGATCAAATGTGATTGATCGATAAGTTTTTTGCTATTAAATCTCTCTATTTTCTTTATAATTTTCTCTTGTAGACAACTAGACAACTGAAAAATAAAAAATGAGAAAGAATCTTTGGTATGTAATAACAAAGAAGGAGAAAACACAACCAAAGAGATTTTAGTCTACAATAAAACTCAAATCACACTTTTCTCGGGGAAATCCTGACTCCCTCGCTCTCTTAGTAGTCTCTATCTTTGTTTTCCTGCCTTCTTCTTGTATGCTTTTTCACACCCTCACATTCACTTGCTCTGAACGTCTCTAGCTTGCAAACTAGAACCAAACTAATTTTGGTTCGCGATATCCATTAATGGAAAATGGAATCCCACAGTTTTCCAAAACCATTAGAGCTCGTGGTTTTCTCAAAACCGCAGGTGCAGTTCTTTTGAGGAAACCCGCATATCACCCATGGTTTCAAAAAACCATGTTGCGGTATTTAAAAACCACAATTTTGCATGACTCTACTTTTATTGTTCTATCCTTTCTATTTTCAAGAATCACATTTCAATTCCTAAAGTATTTACAATATAATTAAAGTTTTTGAGATATTTCAAAAAAGAAGCTAAAACAATTGATATTTCCTTTAGCAACATATTTTGTTCATGACAATTTGATTTGTTTTACCTTATAGAGTTACACAATAGGGCTTGCTAGAAAAAAATGGTTTGCCCATAGACTTATCTATAAATTCTATAGTAGTTTAAGTTTAATTAAATACTAAAATCTTAGGTATTTTCATATTAGAACCTGAATTGACTAATTATTTGCAGAAAGGTGTTGTTTACCATTTGCAAATTGCTACAATTGTCTTTTTGAAATTGTTGTTTATGGCTTGGCTTTGTATCAGAATATTTGTGTTATACTAGTTTTAACCTTTGGCTTGAACAACTTGATTATTAAGCAAGTTCGTTTTCTTCTTGATTGTAGACCATCATTTCGAGAAAATTTGCCAAATATTAAGATTAAATATGGCTTTCAGAGTGTGTGTGCTTGACTTGGCCAAAACCCATATAGATTGAACTTTGAGACCTGAAAATGGTGTATCTCACTAGCCTTAACATTTGAGGTTATTGATTATAAAATAAGCTATGATTGAATCTACTACATAAGTATTAATTGAAGAAAGAGGAAGTTACAACATTTTTTCCAAGAATGACATTCTAGTTGACATACCACAGAAGATGACCTCATTAGGATCTTTAAAGAGTGTAAGAGGGCAAACAAAATGTTTGATGTAGTCATAGGCAAGTACGATATTGTGGTTGAGTTACAAGTCTCATTACTCTTGTAAATAATACAACTCTTATAGAATGAAAGAGTCGAACAATATAATCAAGCATATGAACAAGATGCTTGTCATAGCCAAAGATTTAGATGTGCCTAACACAATTATCACAAACCAATATAAATCTCTATACTACCAAACAATACACTCCCATCTTAGGATATGGCTATCACTATTCTTAGGGTTAATTATGTAGTTACCCCATCTTGAAACTAGCAATTGAACATAAGCACATTAAGAAAGGCAAAAGGAAAAAAACATTGCTTGCTAAGGATGATTTAGGCTTCAATTCCGAAAACTGCTAGAAGAAAAAAATCAAATAAATTTTTTGGCAAGTTTAACAAAAAAGGTCAAACATTCAAGAAATTATAGGAATATGCTTTTCGAGTAAAGTGCTTTAACTATAAAAAATAGATACTATAGAAGGAACTTCTACAATCATGAAAAGGGTGATGGCAACACTGACTAGGGTGGCAAGAAGAAAAAGCGTGAACTAATATGTATGATTTCCGAATGTTTGCACCTGGATCATGGTTGTTCTAGTTGGTGGGTTAATTTTGTGCAATGCTCCATATTGCAAAGAGCATAGACAGAGCAACTGACCTCAAGAAGTTTTGACCTGAGGAACATCATGCGTACATGGGAAACAATTTATACTCAGATGTTTTGGGAGTCAGGTCCATTGTGATTGATGTCTCACGTACTTTTGTGTTATTTACTAATATACCAATTCTATCTATTATAAAGCACATTTTAACGTGTGTGTCTACCCTAGTTAAAAAGGGTTTGATATTAGTTTTTTTTAGAAGGTGATTATATAGAAACATGGCCATGTATACTTTTGTGATAATTTATATTTTGATCATACATTGTTTAAACTCAATACTATGAATAATGAAGAACCCTCAACTTACTCTGCCTATATTGAGTGGGTAATGATTATTGATGTAAATACATCACACAGAAGGTTAGGACATATTAGCCTAAATAAGCTAAAAAAATTAATATCCTTTGACTTATTACCTAGATTTGATAAAACCGTATTTAACAAATATGACGCTTAGATTGAAGAAAAAATAGCGAGAAAACTATTTCTCAAAGATACAAGGAGAGCCACAAGTTTATTAGAAATTATTCATATTAGTATTTGTGGACCTTTTAGAATAAGGTTTCATCATGAAAAGGTTTACTTTATAATCTTCCTTAATAACTACTCAAGGTATAGATACATATACCTCTTGTTACATAAATTTGAAGCATTAGACACATTTTAAAAATACAAACAAGAACTTGAAAATCAACAACAACATGCAATTAAAGTGTTGAGGTCCGATTGAGGTGCAAATACACTTCAACAAAGTTTTGCAAATATTATCAAGAGTATAAAATATCTAAGCAAAATACAATACCTACAACACTTCAACAAAATGGTATAACTGAATGATATGAGTATGAGACCTGATATCAGCTTTACTATTGATCTCATGAGTAGATACAAAAGTAGTCCTAATTGGAAACATTAGGTTACCATAAAGAACACTTTGAGATATCCAAAAGGAACCAGGGATTTCAAATTATGTTATCAAATAGATTAATTAAAAATAGTTGGATTATTCGTAAGCTGAGTATATTGCTTGAAGTATGGCTGCAATAAGTGCTATTTTTATAAATTGATTTATTCATGATTTGAAGCTGGATGTAACCAACGAGCTAGTTGTCATTTATTATGATAATAAAGCAACTATAACTCTAATAAAGAATGAAATTGATAGCTTAAGGAACAAGCATATAATGGTAAAATATCACTATGATATGGTATACAATACACAAGAATGAAATATTTGTCTTATATTCTTACTCATGATATGATAGCAAGCCCCTTGGAAAAGAAAATATTTGAAGATTTGTTTGCTAAGATATGCTTAGAGTTTTTGACTGAGTGAAAACACATACGTGGGTTGTTATACTATAAAAGCGTATTGATTATGAAAACCGCACTGTATAACTAATGGGAGTTAAACTTTAGTACAACTAAAAAGTGATATAATTGGGGAAGACACTATATAGCTGGAAGAAACCATTGTGTCATGATTCGACTCATATAGCCAAGTTGGAAATGATAACTTTAAGTTATTGTTTGGCCATAAGGCCTCTGTTGCATAACAGTCGTGGAATGGGAAAAGAGGGCCTCCTTCCATATTCCATAAAATTTTTGCTTATTTTAAATAAAATGGTTTTCAATAAAAGACAACAGTTTCCATTCACTAAATAGAAGTAAAAAGGCAGGGAGCCATTTCTCCTAGTTATAATGGAATCCAAAAAAAAAAAATTTACAAGAATAAAATGAGTATTTGAGTTGTAGAAAAATATACAGCAAAATCTTATGTGAACTCTTTTCTTCTTCTTCCCTGTGTTTAACCTCCTTGTACAACGCAATTCAAGCCCAACGGTGATCGGTTTCACTGCACTCAAAATCATCACTCGAAATCTGAAAAATTCCTTAGTATATAAAGAAAAAATGCTTTGTAGACTTGAAATACCAAGAACACTTCATCCGAAATACAAGACGCCTCACCCAAAAGAATTTGTTGTCTCTCAGTGAAAATCAAGTTGCTTTTGTATATTTAGATATGGTCGGTTTCAAACTGGCCCGGCAGTTCGAATCGGAACCAAACTAGCTTCGGATCTACCAGTAATCGGAACTGGGTATCTTCCGGTTCAGTTATGAATCATACTTTTAGGAATCAGCTCAAAACCAGAACCATAACAAGCCATTTTAAACCATTCGTTAATAATATACATATACATATACATATACATATATACATATACATATACATACATATATACATATACATACATATATATATATATATATATATACACACATACATATATATATACACACATACATATATATATACACACATACATATATATATATATATATATATATATATATATATATATATATATATATATATATATATATATATATATATATATATATATATAAATAAAACTAACGAGCAGTTTAAAACCATTGGTCTTGGTTTTGGTTCTGGGCCGGTTCGGAAAAAGTATGAACCATAACAGAAACTGAAGGTACTCGGGTCCGGTTTGGTCGGTTCCAAACCGACCATGTCTACCGACACTGCAAAGCAATATATGTAGACGTGTCCAATAACGATTCCAAACCACCGGTTCTGGGTTACCTGGAACCCAAAACTAAAACCAAACCTCCCTAGAGGCGGTTTCGAAATTGAAACCGAAACCGTTAAAAAAAGTTCTTTATATATATATATATATATATATATATATATATATATATATATATATATATATATATATATATATATATATTGACACACATTGAGGCCTGACTGAGTGGTAGAATGCTTTCTACTGTTTGAGTCAGGCGGAAGTTTGACTCTTAACGGGTGCCTGACACCCCATTTACAAGAAAAAAGACTTTTTTTAATGGTTTCGGTTTCGGTTCCGGAACCGAAACTTAACAAGCTAACTTGTCTTCATGGTTCATTCACGGACTTCACAGTCTCGGACAAATTTCATCCCTCAATCACTCATTTTCAAACAGGCCCCTTGAAATGGTGTCGATTGATGTTGTATAACTGACGCTGATGTCGCAAAAATCAAACGCTTTTCTTTGTGGGTTTCCATCTGAATTGCCGTGGAAGATGCGGAAGCTTGACATACTTCCAAAAGGAATTCCAAGTCGTCGTAGGTGAATGAAATGATATCAGTGCTTCCTTCACAAAAAAACGAACTGATATCAAGTCCTTCTTTCACACTTCATCGTAACCGGCAAGTGTATGATGTCAGGCGATCAGGCTTCCCTACCTACCGTATGAGTGGATCCACAATGACATAATGCTGACATCATCTCCGGCGACGACTGTGTGACCCAAGGCCGGAAAATTCATGGCCAAGGTCATCTGTGAGTGTTCTTGGAGTTGGTTTTAAAATCAATTTGTTTTCTTAAAAGGGTTTAGAAAATTTATACAGTGATGAATCTAGAAATTTTTTGAAGATGGGACGAATAAACCTATGGAAATAGGGTGAAGCACAATAGCCCACGGGTTAGCTGATTTCTCAGGATACATGGATTTTTAGTCGTCACTATGCAGAAGCTAAGAAACTTAGTTAGAGATAAAAATGTTTCGAACAGATTCAGTGGCATATTAGTTGTGCTCTCTCTCAAATTCCCATGATTCGGTGACGAGTTCGATTCCGAGGGGTGCATGCATGTGCGCGTGTTAGGATTTGGCCTCTCATTTAAAAAAAAGACTGCATAAGATGTTAGGTGTCCGCCTCACTCGAAATGTAATAAATACAAAGAAAAGATATATGTATTCTTCAAACTTTACATGGACCAGTTATCTGCATTTCACCAACTAAACTTTGCCTTGCCCGAAAAGAAAAAAAAAATCTAGCTCGGTCGTGGATCGTAGATTATCTGTAACTATTGATTATATGTAATTATCAAAAGTGCATCAAGATGAATTAAGACGAAATAGCATCTGTGTCACCCGAATTTTGGAAAAGCCCACAGCTAAAGCCGTGGGCTCTACGAATAGTCCATAATGTAGAGGATTCCCTATTGTCTGAGTTTTCACTACAAAAAAAGAAACGCGGTTATAACCATAGATGACCTTGCAGAGCTAACAGTGAAACCGTGAGATATTTACCTCTAAAGAAAAATCTAGATCCACCCCTAAACATACCGTCCAACTAAAAATGCATCTGAAAGATAAAATTTTTGAGTAATTGAAGGAAAGCCCAAATAATTCAAGTTGGAAGTTCAATATCCTATACAGAGACCCGGGCACCAATATGTAATCCCTCTCTGGTCCTGGTCAACCATGGCAGGCTAAATCATTTCATTCACCGCTTAATATATATATATATATATATATATATATATATATATATATATATATATATATATATATATATATATATAAAGAGTGAGGGAGAGAGAGAGAGACAATGAGGTGAGCGTCCACCTTTGACATGTAAGCGCCTTCCTGAATCACCCATCGAGGTGATTGGACGAGGGTCCTGGGGGAGTACCTAGTTCCGGAAGACATTATTCCTCGTAACCCGTCCCCCCGTCCCAAAAAAAAATCACACACATGCGTGCGTACACACGTAGAGAGAGATTGGTACTATTAAAGATTTTTACCATTGTACTTTTTTTTAGTTGGCATTTAATAGACATGATGCGTTGATTTTTTTTATTTAAATCTCTATGAGTCATTGACCAAACTGTCAAGATATTTAAGTGGGTTTAGATATGTGTGTGAATGGACTGCGTAGATAAAAATAATAGGGTTATCTAGGAGTATATAATATGAAAATGTATACTTTAAATTTAACATACAGGTTTAAATTTAAATTGTCTGTCGCTCATGATGAATGATAATTCATTCACAAATCATCTATCAAGGTTAAGATCTAGGAATATATACTTTCGACAGACTACCATATATATATATATATGAAGAATAATAATACATAATCTTACATATGCATTTTTATGATTCGGCCTTTGAAATCAAGGGTGTTGATTTAAATTAAAAGCATTGCGACACTTTTGTACTTTTACATGTGTATTAGATGCAAAAAGTAATTCAAATCTCTACTGTCGATCTAAAAAATGGAATGGTGAAAATATTTTTGTAAAATCATGAAATTTAAACATTATGAACCCAATACTCCTTATATATACACACACACACACACACACATATATATATATATACATATAATATATATGTATATATATGTATGCATGTATGTATAAAGGCGGGAATCGACTTAAGTTGACTCATTACAATAAGTGAAAGCAAGACGTGTTTTTTTTGTGGTTGTGGTGTTGGAATATTTGAGTGCTGATAACAGTAAGATGTGTGGTGGCTTAGATCTTTTGTGTTCGATGAAAAAACCCACAAAAGCAGTTCTTTGCCATCAGTTGTGGTGGTAGTCAACGTAAGCCAGTCCTTGTTCTTACATAAAAATTGAAGTTGTTTTTAATAAATTACACTTAAAAAAGTATAAGTGTAGTTTTTATTTATAAAGTTTAAATACTAATCATTTATATTTAAAAATTAAATATTTGAGATTTGTTTGGATATATTATCATGCAATGTTGAAAGCATATACTAAACTTATTAAATATACCTACATATATAGATAAATATGTAAGTATAAATTTATTTTTTAAATTGAAATATTAACTTTCTATATTTTAAATTAGATGATTGAGATTTGTTCTATAATGTAATATTGTAAGTATATACCAAGCAGAGAGAGAGAGAGAAAGGGGGAGATCCGAAGAGGACTTGTTATTATTCTCACACCTGTTCCTTTGTACCAATCAACCCTATGCCAAAGGAATTGACATGTTTATATCCGAAATGTCTATAAAAGGGGCCTTCATATCCTAAAAACCAAAAGGAGGAACCCCAAAGCTGTAAAGATGGTGGCGGATATCCTTCTCTTCCTCCTCTTCTTCTTGGCTTTCATTGCATGTCTGCTCTTCGGCTTAGTACAAAGAAAGAGAGGACTGCGACTTCCCCCAGGCCCTCCTAGCCTACCTCTCATCGGCCACATGCACATCATGGACCAACTCACCCATAGAGGCCTGGCTAAGCTTGCCAACCAGTTCGGCGGCGTCATGTATCTTCGGCTCGGCTTCATGCCGACCATCGTCGTCTCCACGCCCGACGCAGCAAGAGAAGTGCTCAAGGAGCAGGACGGCATCTTCTCAAACCGGCCGGCAACTCTCACGATCCGGTACCTGACCTACGACCGAGCCGACATGGCCTTCGCGCACTATGGGCTCTTTTGGCGCCAAATGCGCAAGATAAGTGTCATGAAGCTCTTTAGCCGAAAACGAGCCGAGTCGTGGGCTTCGGTGCGGGAAGAGATCCAAGGCTTGGTCAAGACCCTTGATGCAAATGCTGGGTCAAGAGTCAATCTGGGTGAGCTTGTGTTTGCACTTACTAGGAACATCACGTTCAAGGCTGCATTCGGGTCCGAGTTTGAAGATGATCAAAACATTTTCATATCCATCCTCCAAGAGTTCTCCAAGCTGTTTGGTGCCTTCAACATCGCCGACTTTGTGCCATGGCTGGACCGATTCGACCTACAAGGCTTGAATAAGCGGCTCGAGAAGGCCCGAGGCTTGCTCGATGGGTTCATCGACCGGATCATCGACGACCACATGGCTCGAGCCATGAGCAAAGTTGATGACAATACCTCGGATATGGTGGATGACCTCTTGGCCTTCCTTGGTGACGCGCCCTCTGGTGAAGCTCAGGAAGTTTCAGATGAAGCTGCTCCTTCTATAAAGCTTAGCAGAGATAACATCAAAGCCATCATAATGGTACACACACTTTGCCTTCCATCAAATCTACCTTTTATCACCTCGTTTTCTTTCTCCACCATGAGATGATTGATTGGCTACTAAGATAAGATGGTATTTTTGTTTTTTGCTTCTTTTCTTTTTTAATTAAGGTTAATCACATATAATTAACAATAATTACTACCAACAATAATGGTGGCTGCCACCACCACCACCTTATGTGTGTTTGTGTAAACTATTGAGAAAGAATCAGTTCAACAGTTTAGAGTTTTCTTTTGGAGGAAGGGTCATAGAGCCCTAACATATATGTGATCGTGTCTTATGTTCAAACATTCTCAAAGATTTAAACCATTATATTTATAAGATCAGTCGTTGAAATTTAAATTTTAAAAGAAAAAATACTTAGATAAATTTTGCATGTATATTAAATGCATCCAATACTATTTACTCTTTGTTTTAAAGATTTCATCTTAAAAGTGAAACGGTTGAAATCTCCTTTTACGAGGATTAGAACATGATTAATGTGTGATGTATTATTCTCTCTATGCAAGTTAATTTAATATTATATCTACTAAAAAGATGAGAAAGGGGTACAAGTTCAATAGGTCGGCAGTAGGTTGGGGCCATTTTGTTCTCCCGCTAGACAAGTTGCATCATTCACTACGTGAGCTGGTGGACTATTTGGTTATTCACAAGAACAAAATTCATAGTACAATTCTCTTTCTCTCTCTCCTTTTTTTAATTCTTTGTTTTTATTTGATTACCAGAAACAGACAAAATATTATTAAAATAAAGACCCTTTTTTATATTTTCAAATTTTAATTATAATGTTCAAAAATCAGGTTTGCAGCTAGCTGTTGCAGATGTAAATGAATCTTGTCCTCATTTTGGTATCAGGATGTGATGTTTGGTGGAACAGAGACTGTGGCGTCTGCAATAGAATGGGCCATGGCTGAACTCATGAACAACCCCGAAGAGATGCACAAGTTGCAAGATGAGCTAGACAGAGAAGTGGGTCTACACCGCCACGTCCATGAAGGAGACATAGAGAGGTTGGTGCACTTAAAGAGGGTCCTTAAAGAGACCCTGCGCCTGCACCCGCCCATTCCCGTTCTCATGCACGAAACATCCGCCGAAACCGAGCTTATGGGCTACCGTGTTCCGGCTGGGTGCCGTGTCATGGTTAATGCCTATGCAGTAGGCCGGAACGAGAAAGCATGGCCCGATGCCGACAAGTTTGTGCCGGACAGGTTTGCAGTTGATGGTGCGCTCGACTTCAAAGGTAGCCACTTTGAGCTCATTCCCTTCGGGTCCGGACGCAGGTCTTGCCCAGGGATGCAGCTCGGTTTGTACACACTGGAGTTAACTGTGGCTCAGATGGTTCATGCGTTTAATTGGGCACTGCCTGATGGGTTAAAGGGAGGGGAGCTTGACATGGCTGACTCGTTTGGCTTGACTGCGCCCAGAGCAAAGCAGCTTGAGGCCATACCAACACCCCGCCTACATTGCAGCCTCCTTTGATTAATATTTGCATATGGCAGCTTTTATTTCACTCCTGGATGTACTCAATCATTTTAAAGTTGAGAGTAAAAAGGCCATTTTCACTTCTATTTGTAAATCGGATTAAGGTTTGTGTGATCGAAACTTCTTAGAAATAATAGAACCACAAATATTGGTTTGTTTAAGTACACAAATATATGATTCTAATGAAAAAAGAGCGTGTTTGTATATTCTAAAGAGAGTGACTGTGATATCCATTTCTTGAGACAGGATGGTTGAGATTTTCATATGGCCATGTGCAAGCATACAACATAACAAGCATATATAGAGAGAGAAAGAGGAAATTGAATTCAGCCTACACTAACACTTGTTTACTCATTGCTTTTGGGTGACACAAGTATAATTTCAAAAATTTTAAGGGGCTTTGAAGAATCATGAAAGGTATTTTTACTATTCTTATGTTACCCAAAAATAATGGGTGAGTTTGAGTAGGCAAGTGTTAGTGTGGGTAGGATTTTGGATCGTGCCTATAATTGATATATGTTTATCCATTGCTTTTGGATAATATGAGCTTAATACAAATATCTTTTATGCTTTACAAAATCCTTTAAAAATTTTGAAATTATACTCTTGTCACCGAAAAAGAATAGGTTGGAACTTGTGAGCATGCCAAAGGTGGACATGATCCAATTTCCTATATAACATAGACAGAGAGAAAGAAAGATTAAGGTACTTCTAAGATATATATTCTAAAATATAGACTTTTGGATCACTTTGATGGACAATGGGAATAGTGCCAATAAGATGCTACCCTTGCCACATGACAGCCCCAATGACTAGCATCCAGGAATGTATAGATCTAGAATGTAGTTGCATTCCTAATAAAGGGGGGCTACCAACTCTGTAATGGCAATGGTATTCGCGGTGATAGCTTTTTATATAAGTGTCACGGCTAAACTAACATCGTGCAAGTCGACAGGCTGGATCGGGACCGGTGCTGGGCCTCACGGTCAAGTAAGCTTTAGCGGATTTCACCTAACTATTGCAGTCGATCACCGTCAACCAAAAGCGGAATGTGAGAGTCCCTCCCCAAGTGTTAAGCTTACCGAAGATACCGATGCTTGGCCTCAAGGCCAAGCAAGCCTTAGAGGATTTCACCTAATTGTTGCAGTCGGCTAGAGTCAACCTAAAATGGAGCATAAGGGTACCTCTCTCGAGTGTTAAGCTTGCCGAAGATATTGGCACTCAAAGTCTCACACACCCAAATGACAAAGGCATGAGGAAAATAGATCAAATGTACCTGTTTTAACTCATACAACTTAGCTCAATAAACACTTAAGAGAAAGACACTTGACACATGAAAACCATTTCTAAAACTAACATCTTTATTAATAGCAGAAAGGAGTGCACGGCTCTATCGTGCAACATGGGTATTTGGGGTACTTCCCTCAAAGAGGGTTTCTAATTAGAAGTGAAAAGTCAACAAACAATTCACATTTACATTCTCCCCACCCAAATCCATTGTTGTCTCCAGCAACGTCATGACTTCGCTCTCACTTGGAGCACTTGGCACAACCCATTAGATTTGCTTCAACTCACCGAAGTAATTTGCATCATCGTTGTCGGCACCCCATCTTTCTAGGCCTATGGACGGTCCTTCCAACCTGTGGGACACTATCTTTCACGTTGAGACAATGTTGGCCACTACGTGATGATGCCTTACATGCAACGCAACATTTCTCTTCTAGTGTTGGTAAATCACATCTAGCACGTTTAGAATCTTCTTCACAGTATCCTGCATTTTCAAGGCAACCGGGATACTAACAACAACATGAAGACTCCTCGCTTGTCATAAAGAAACTCACACCGGCACTACCTATCAAAGCCTTATCGAGAACATCTTTGTTGATGATTGATCAAAAGTGGCACGGTTGTGGTAGAGTCTTCATCAGTAACTGGCAAACCATCCTTAATGCACAACCTTTGTTGTGAACGACAAACTTTCTCTAACTTGGTATACTGTATGAGTCATCATCTCTCATTGGACACCTTTTGCAACTAAGAACCGAGCACGACTTATGGTGCCGACTTCAAATAGAACTAAGCGTTACATGAGGGTCCCCACCTGTCTTTGAGATTATTGTCTCGATGTTAAGCAATGTAAATGACAATCTTTATGGCGAATGACAAATAGTCTACTTGATGGTACTATTGGGTGCTACTTCGAATCACTAAAGTAGCTACTAAAATCATATCAAAAGGGTTATTCATTCTTGTGTGCATTTTCATCACACAAGTAGGATCACTTAGATGCATTTGCCATTCTTGACAAATAGTCTACTTGATGGTACTATTGGGTGCATTTTCATCACACAAGTAGCTGCACAAGTGTTAAGCTTGCTAAAGACATTGATACTTAAAAACTCAAACACCCAAATGACAAAGGTAAGAGGCAAAGAGAGAAAATATACAAAAACTTGAAGGCAACATGAGTTCTTTTTAATAAAGAGGAGTTCACGTAGTTGCGACACGTAATAAGATTTTCTTTGAAACTCTTTCCTCAAATATGAGAGTTTTTATAAGGATTAAAAGGCTATATACAATTCACGGTTGAAGGGTCACCTTCTCTCCTACTGAAGTAATTGTCATCCTCGACAATGTCTTGGCCATCTTCTGCATTAGTCAGTGTTTGATCATGATTTTCTACTTTGGAGCCTGTTGTGTTTCACATAAAGGCATCACGATAACTTTGCACCATTAGTGGCCGAAGTTAAATCCTTCACCCACTTCTCTCGAAGTTAACGTTTCACCTCACACTATAATTCATTCATAAAGAAGAAGAAATGATTTGCTTTTGCCATACTTAAGATGTTCAACTTCAAGAAAGTGAACCGATTAATGTACTCATGGATAGACCGCTCATGTTTCAACTTCATGAGTTTTTTTTAGGTTATGTACTTCGGGTCCTCAGGAAGTAACTGTCTCTATATTTCTTGCTTGAAGTCATCAAAAGTATCGATAGTGTAGAGTACTTCATTGACATCTATGAAAAGTTATCTCTATCAAAGAAGGGCATCACCCTTGAGTAATGATGTTGTACCGATCCTCCTATCCTTCTATCTAATCTTCCTGACCCTGATGGACTCATCCACTTACTATAGTAAATTCTTGAAGTTCTTGACACTTCGATTCTCTGAGTAGGCATCCAGTTTAAGGACACTATCATTTAGAAAACAGGTAACTTTAACTTCGCTAACGATAGCTCAGTCGAGTGTCTTGCAGTTTACTTGGAAGACTTGTAGCCTTTTCTCAACGATTGTATTGTTTTCATTGTGGTTGGCACAATGGATAGTCCTCAACCCGTTTTTTTTATATTCGTTAAAATTTTATCCCAGTTTTTCTTAAAGATGTTAATGACACCATACATCAACTCAAATTCTTGTGTAACAAAGTTTTTAATGTCGTAGACATCATCTCTTAAGGTCTTGAGACTAACTTCGTAATTAACTACTTCTACTTTACCTAACCGACTTTCGATCGTGACATTTTTTGCTGAATGGTCCCTCCTATATCCTTTATTTGTTTTAGGAAGTATAAGTTTTAATAATAGGGCAAGGCTTTTTGGAGACATTGGATCCATCGCAACTAAGCTTAATGACTTTAAGGTATGATCATATTTACTCTTATACTAATTTTGTGGCGATCAAACTGATGTTGTATAAGCCGATGAGCTTAATTGGGATTGACTTTTTGCCTTGGGACCAAGAAAGTCTTAGCAGATTTTACTTAAGTGTTGCAGTTGACCACCATCAGCCCAAAACGGAACATGAGATTTTCTCCCCGAGTGTCAAGCTTGCCGAAGACGTTGGCGCTCGAAGACTCACATACCAAAACAAAAGAGACAAAAAGCAACGAGAACAAGTACACAAAAACTTGAAGGCAACGTGAGTTCTTTATAGCAGACATGAGTTCACGTGGTCTCAACACAATAAGATTTTGTTCATGACTCTTTCCTAAAAAACAAGAGTTTTTACAATGGCCAAAAGGCTATGTACAATTCACGATTGAAGGGTTACATAAGTACATAAATACAATATATGTGTATATTCTTATGTATAAAGAAATACATAAAGCAAATGCCCAATTCAGTCAACCCTATAATTGGTGCTTTTCTTGAAACTCTAATCAACCAATTGTTTAAAATAAGCTAGTTCTACGCATTTTTTAAAGGTTTTCTTCTTAAAAGAAGCTACATTTTTTGTCATAACTTTTCTACTTTTAATTTTGTTGATATTTTTAATGAAGTTTTTTTGTAAAGAATTTCAAATCGGTTGTTGTCTTATGCCAATTTAAAACCTTTGACACCAAGTGTCATGAATGTCTTACTAGGTTCCTCTTTGTATTTCAAGTCTAGTCCATATTATTCAAGAAAAAATGGTTGATGGTAATATTCATCAATGCCCTCTTTATGAGAAAGTTGGCGATAAGCATACCCCTACCAGATATGCACAAAGACATGGCCGACATGTTAAGAACCGGTCGGTCGGTAGGAAATCACATCGTCCATGGAACCAGGCGACCAATCTCAAAACCATACTGGAACCAGAGGCCTTCTAATCCGGTTAAAGTTCATGATCTATTGAAACCGAAACGGACGGTTTCAAACCATCTCTAACTATGTTTTAAATATTTTATCAAAAACCCTTTATCATAAATAGGTCGTTAGATGAATGGTAGGGCGCTCCCTACCATTGTAATTGGTAGAGAATTTGACTCCCAAAGAGCATATTGTCCCTATTTTAAAAAAGAAAACTTGAAACGGTGTCAACAGTTCTGAAGCCAAAACCAACTCGGAAACGATTCGATTCCAGTTTCAAGTTTCAAGCAAACTAGAACCAGTGGTTTGATCGGACATGTCTACTCCTGTGTATCGATCTCTGGATCTTCCACTCCTAGCATAGGAGAGACATCTTGTGTTGTGCAGCGACCCTCATCAATGATACTAAAGCCGGCAGGTAGACTTGCTTTGAGAAGGATATACGAAATGCTACTTTGAACGTGTCGGTGCTGTTGAGATAAATGATAGGTAATTAAGTTATAAAATAATACGGGTAATTCTATAAGATGCACATTAATCGAGTTGATATTCATGTATTTCTCAATTTTTAGGATATATTGCAAAATGTAAATCTAAAGGAATAAATGTGAATTGTAGCTTTGAAACTAATTTTATTCTAGCATGTGTGCATCTTACCGGCGATTTTTGACTGTCAAGAGATTGGTGAAGCCGAGGGGTTGGTGCTTTTCGAATTTACTTTGCTTTACGTTGAAGATGAAGCCATGCATTCTAATCCATCTCGTGCTTCACCCGTGGGTAGGTGAAAAGTAGGATGGTCCACACTCCACTCAAGCTCGGTGCAGTGAACTGACCCGACTGGGCCAGTGCTTCGAAAGAACGGCAAGATCATGAAGAACACGAGCAGGGGTCTACATTGACGTCTGGTGGGGTGTTTGATCCACTCAAAGTCACAGTATTACCACCCTTTAAGAGAACAAGGTATAGCCCATAGTTGAATCCGTGATCTATATATATATATATATATATATATATATATATATATATATATATATATATGAATACTTTTGTGGTCCTCAGTCTCTTTCGTAATGCATGCATGCACGCGTGCATGTGTCTGCATGTTTACGGTTAGCTCAATTCATGTTGGCCTAATTAGCATTCCATGAAAAGCAAAATGCAGCTTTGCTTTATATAAGCGAGCTGGAGTTACGTGAAACTTTGTTAAATGTGCAAACCTTGCAAATGAATCTCAGGGCCTTCAACTAGAAGGTTTTTTAAATCGACCCAATAAGAAGAAGAGCTTTGGCTCCTGCAACAACACAAGGAAATGCAGGAACATTTAAGATAGGGATGACAATTACAATCCGACTTGAAGGTACCAGATCCACTCTACCCTTTACTGCTACAAACACAAACACACACACACACACACATATATTCTTAGGTTCATAAAAATACTTCTTAAACATTTCAATCTTTCGATCTTTAATATCAACCGTGGATATTTCATTTAAAAATATCATTTATATTTTATATTTTTCATTTAATGTATTATATATATTAAATATAAAATATTTTAAATCTCTATTGTTGATCTCAAAGGCCAATGGTAGAGTTGCTTAAGTATTTTTATGCACTTAACAATATTATGTGTTTTGCACTACTCTTCTCTCTCTCTCTCTCTCTCTCTCTCTCTCTCTCTCTCTCTCTCTCTCTCTATATATATATATATATATATATATATATATATATATATATATATATATATACGGTCAATGCAGGGTGGGGTTAAGTGTTGGAAAATGTGTTGTTGGAAACTAGGTCATAAAGGGATTTTTAGTCTTATATTGAAGAAACGTAAGAAATAAGAGGGGAAAGCATTCTTTAGAAAAACGGAAACGTCCAAGAGCATAGGTATAGGCATATTTTTAAGCCTTTTGGCTAAAATCCTGCAAAGAATGCTATATGTTATCATTATATAAATTAATTTAATGTTAAACATGTGTTTCATGTGATCACATGACATAAATCAAACTTTCTAAAAGAAAATTGATTTGGAACGGTGGTTGGTATTGAACATGGGTTTTGAAGCTTGAAACACGTAGGATGGGTTGAGCCCGGTTCTTGAGTGTTTGCATGAATGCGAGGCGGGTTCAGGTCGGGTGCAAATGCACCCTCATTTCCATCTCTAGATTAAGGTACGATTTCAAAACTCCCTTTTGTTCTTCTCTTCTAACAAGAACTTGTTGATATAATAATGCTTATTGACGACAAACCACACATCTATCACACACTCCATACCAATGAGCAATGGCGGATTTAGAAACTCTTAGAGTGGGGCAAATAACCCTTCGAATGATTTAGGATGGGAAAAACTAGGTATTATATGTTATAGATAAGGTCTAGCCATTCTCGGCTCAGATAATGATTGGACTGGCCATCAAGTTCGTTACCTATTACAGATAAGCCAGAATCGTAAGGGTAGGACGTTATTGAGATTCCCGGTAACGTTCCCGTTATCGCTCCGGACGAAAGAAGCCATAGGTGGATTATCCGGGATGAGGGGGGAGCGGGCTGCCTATAAAAGGCAGCCATTACAGGTCAGAAAAATATACAGAGATACACATACACAGATAAACAAAAAAATAGAGATGACCTGTAAATCTATCCTCGGGAAACCCTTGTGTGGGAACCTCGCACAAATCTGCTGCATCAACTCAGGCGAACATGGAGGTGGCCGGCAGACTCAGACGAGCAGCAGCCTCAACAGCTGACAGAAGAAGATTCAGGCAACAGGCCAGAGCTTTTCGCCGTCGATAGAGGCCGGAGTATTCGCGCCATCACTGGTATCAGGGCTTGAAAAACCCTACAAAGAAAAAAAAGGAGGAGGTAAGCATAGAAAAAAAAAAGAAAAAAAAAGGGAAAAGGGGGAAGAAGGAACAACGAGACAAAAAGAAAACAAAAGAGAGCAGAGAGCAAAAGGCGGTCGGCAAGCCGAGTCTGAGGCAGCCAACGGCCAACAGAACCCCAGACAGGCCGACAGGCCTCGAATGAGGCAAAGAAGATAAGTCGTAGAAGGCAACCGGTAGGCCAGAGGCCGGAATAGGCAGCCGGCAGGCCAGAGGCTGGAAAAGATAGGCAACAGGCCCAGATAAGGCAGTCAGGAATGCCAGGGACGTCGCCGTATCGCTTCCCCCTCTCTCTGCTCTCCCTTCCTCTCTCCCTCCTCTCTCCCTCTCTCCTCCCGCTCTCTTTTTCTTTTTTTAATGTACGTTGTAAATCCTGCGTTTTGTATTAGGGAGGAGAAAAAAAAATTTTGAAATCGCGGTTTCTAGAAAATGCCTGTTCCCATTTGTCAAAATTATTGTTCAGATATTTTTGGATAAAAGACTATTTTGCCCTTACTGAGCAAAATGTTTGTTTTACCCTCTAGCGGCTTGTAAAAATTACCAAATATCGGGTTGTTACTTTACCTTTCTACCCTTCCCAGTTTGGATAGTTTCAGTTCTGCCATCTAGTCAAAAGACAGATTTATCCCTATACTTTTTGAAAAATTATAGATTTGGCCTGAGGGTTAAAATTACAATTTTAACCCCGATCAATTACAAATTTTACAGAAATACCAAAGAGTAATTTTACGAGTTTGTACTCAGGTTTTTTTTACAAAAGTATAAGAAGGGGACAAATAGATAAAATTACTATTTTGACCTTGGTATTATTTTAGGGGTATAGATGCAGAAACTCCTTGGGAAAAATTTCGAATTTCTCCCAAAAAGATTATGAAATTATCATTAGCTTATTTGCTTGATATCATGCATAATACTAACATGATTCCTGCTATGTATGCTTTTGTTTTTGTGTTGGTTTCCTTTTTAGACCACTTAATTGTTACTTTTGCCAAATACATAAAAATGAGTTCTAGGATATGTGTGTGTGAATTGGCAAAAACTGAAAAGTTAACGGTCTCAACTTCCAGACATGGAAGAGAAGAATCCCTTTGGCTCTAATACTTGAAGGTGTTGAGTACGTATTAAAGAAAATCATGCGTCCACCACCCCCAGACGCAAATGAGCAACAATTAGAAATGTATAAAATATTTTTGAAAGATGATACCATAGCATGGACGATCATGTTGACTTATATGGAGGATGACTTGATCAGGGTCTTTGAAGAATATGAGACCGCTAAAGAGTTGTTTGACTCAATAACAGCTAAATATGATATAACTGCAAAATTGCATGTGCAGTTGTTACTATAAAAGTATAACTCATTCAAAATGAATGAAGGAGACAATGTAGTAGAGCATGTAAACCACATGCTAGTAATGGCCAGAGACTTAGCCGTAGCAAAATCAATCATCTCTAAATCGATACAGATATTAAAAATACTGAACAGTCTACCCCTGTCATGAAACATGGTCACCACTGCCCTAAAACTAGGGTATGAGATTAACCTTTTTGAGTTGCCCCTTAAACTAGCAATAGAGCAAGAACACATGCTCAAAAACAAGAAAGAAAAAATGCTAGTAGTTCAAGATGAGTTAGCGTCTAGCTCCAAAACCAACTAAAAGAAAAAACCAAATAAAAAGTTTGGCAAGAATAACAAGAAAGGCGGTTAAAATTTTAAGAAATCACAGGAAATCGCTTCTCGAATCAAGTATTTCAACTGTGGAAAGATGGGACACTACAAGAGGGACTGCAGAAATAAAAAAAGTAGAGGAAACAATGCACAATGCAGACAGTTAGAGAAGCAGGACATAATCTACGTAATTTCTGAATACCTATATTTGGACCGCCTAGTGATAGGTTGGTGGATAGACTCAGGAGCTACACGACATATCTCGAAGACCAAGGAAGGGGCAATGGATTTGAAAGAATATCAACCTGAGGAACATCGAGTTTATATAGGAAATAGTACTTTCTCAAATGTTCTGGGTATTGGGTCCTTCAGGGGCAAACCAATTGTATTGACTGACATGTTAATTGTGCCATCAATAAGGCGCAATCTGGTCTCGGTCCCTGCCTTAGTGAAAAAAGGTTTTGAGGTTAGGTTTATTCCTAACAAGGTGACTATGGGTAAGCATGAGATAATTTTATTCTCTGAGGAATTTGATATGGAACAAGGCCTGTTCAAACTTTGTAATAATGAAAATAGTGCATCTTCTGCTTATATTGAGAGTATCGTTACTATTGATATGAATATGTGGCATAAACGACTAGGGCATATAAGTTTGGAAAAGTTGAGGAAATTATCCAACTTTGACTTATTGCCTGGATTTGAGAGAAATACTTTTAATAAGTGTGAAGCTTGTATACAAAGAAAAATAACAAGAAAAGTTTTTTCCAAGTAAACAATAAGAGCAACAATCCTGTTGAAAATTATTTACACAGATTTATGTGGACCTTTTAGAGTAAAGACACATTGGGGAAAGGATTATTTTATAACCTTTATCGATGATTACTCTAGATATATGTATTTATATCTTTTGGCACATAAATCTGAGGCACTTGATGCTTTTAAAGAATATAAGAAAGAAGTGGAAAATCAATTAGGGCATTCGATCAAAGTCTTAAGATCAGACAGAGGAGGTGAATATACCTCGGTAGAATTTTTGGAATTTTGCAAAGACTTTGGTATTACAAAACAGAATACAATGCCCAAGACACCTCAACAAAATGATGTAGCTGAAAGATATAATAGAACCTTGTTGAATATGACAAGGTCAATGTTAATCGATGCCTCTCTTCTAATGATATTTTGGGGAGAAGCAGTAAGTACAACTATTTACATACTCAATAGAGTACCATGTAAGGCTATATTCACTACACCGTATAAGATGTGGTTTAGAAGAAAACTCAACCTAAGTCATCTCAGGAGGTGGGGATCTGTTGCACATGTCAATATCCTTGATCAGTTTAGAGATAAGCTAGACAGTAGATCCTTGAGATGTATATTTATTGGATATCCAAAAGGATCAAAAGGATATTGGTTTTATCATAAGGACCATGGACTCATTGAAAGCATAGATGTTGAATTCTTAGAATATACTAAGAATGACATCCTGGAAAATGATGAGGAATGTGTTGATGATTTGGTAGACTTAGACCAATCATATTTTGAGCCTATAGAAGATCTTTCTGAAACTATCAATACCTTAAGTGGACATAAGAGGCTAAGAGTTACTCCGTCCTACTTAAACGATTATCACACTTATCTTGTAGAAAAAGTATGTAATTTGGTAGATTTAGATGAGTTAACTGATAACTTGACTTATCAGCAAGCAATGAACTCATCAGAAGCGACAGACTGAGAGAAAGCCATGGATGAGAAAATTGAGTCCATTGAGAAAAACCAAGTCTGTGAATTAGTTGATTTGCCAAAAGGAAGAAAAGCTATAGGTTGTAAATGGGTTCTGAAGAAGAAATACAAGGTTGATGGCACAATCGACAAGTTTAAAGCGAGGTTCGTTGCAAAGGGTTTTTCACAAAAAGAGGGGATAAATTATGTTGAGACATATTCTCCAGTTGCGAAATTTGCATCCATACGTATAATCTTGGCAATATCTGTATGCTATGATTTAGATTTACATCAATTAGATGTAAAGACAACTTTTCTAAATGGAGATTTAGAAAAAATCATATACATGCAGCAACCCGAAGGATTTGTGGTTGAAGGCCAGGAAGATAAAGTATATAGGTTGAAAAAATCCCTATATGACCTGAAACAGTCACCTCGCCAATGGTATTTGACTTTTTAAAATGTCATTATAGAACTTGGGTTTATGGCTAACAAACTTGATCACTGTGTATGTGTTTGGAACAGTGGGAGCTACTTTGTCATCTTATCATTGTATGTAGATGACACATTGTTGACTGGGAACGACAACGAGATGATTGTCAAAACCAAGTCATGGTTGAATTCCAAGTTCAAAATGATATCAAGTGTTCCCTGTGTAGCATTGCATATATAGGAAGTTGAGTATGTAGCTCGCTATATGGTTGCAACAAGTATTGTCTGGATAAGCTGCTTTATACGAGATTTGAAGTTGAAAATAATAGACGAGCCGATAGTTATCTATTGTGATAACAATGCAGCAATTACTCTTATTAAGAGTGGAGCAGATTGCTCAAAAAGCAAGCATATAATGGTAAAATACCACTATGTTCATGATATGGTTATGAGAAAGGAAATATCCATCTCATACATGCTAATAGAAGATATGTTGGCAGACCCCTTAACAAAAGGCATAACAGAGGATCTCTTCTCCAAACATGTTACTAACATGGGTTTGAGATATATTTGATTGTTGTATAGGTAAACAACCATACAACGGATAAATTATTGTGTAGGGAAATAACCACACAACAGGTTCTGATTGCGATAGTAATCAGGAAACGATATAACTAGGAAAAACCCTGAAAAGTGGGAGGAAAACCAGTATGTCGATACACTTGGCTCGAATGGCCAAGTGGGAGATGTTACAAATAAGGTCTGGCCATTCTTGGCTCAAGTAACGGCTGGACTGGCCATCCAGTTTGTTACCTGTTACAGATAAGCCAGAATCGTAACGATAGAACGTTACCGAGATTTCCGATAACATCCCCGTTATCGCTCCGGACGAATTTAGCCACAGGTGGATTA
This sequence comes from Brasenia schreberi, assembly GCA_036023115.1. Classification (NCBI taxonomy): domain Eukaryota; kingdom Viridiplantae; phylum Streptophyta; class Magnoliopsida; order Nymphaeales; family Cabombaceae; genus Brasenia; species Brasenia schreberi. Next base: position 7,471,290 of record JAYKKT010000055.1, on the reverse strand, counting down.
TCCAGGATGAGGGGGGAGCGGGCTGCCTATAAAAGGCAACCATTACAAGTCAGAAAAATATACAGAGATACACATACATAGAGAAACAAAAAATCAGAGGCGACCTGTAAACCTATCCCTGAGAAACCCCAGTGTGGGAACCTCACACAAATCCGCTACATCAACTCAGGCAAACAGGAAGGTGGCGAGTAAATTGAGGCGAGCAACAGCCTCAACAGCTGACACAAGAAGATTCAGGCAACAGGCCAGAGCATTTCGCCGTCGATAGAGGCCGGAGTATTCGCGCCATCATTATAGCCCATCAATCATACTACGGGCTAAAGACTTGAAATTTGGATCAGATTAGACACTCCACCTCGGCTGAATGTAGATCCGTCACTGCCAATGAGTATATAGGCAGAGGGTATACTTTTGCTGCAAATCATATTAGTGAATGATAGCTTTTTGACCATTTTATGTCATGCCATAGAATGTAGTAAAAGAGAGATAGTGACTACGCATGACAGTCCCTAATAGCTAAAACTCATAGGTGGTGCATGCTTGATTTGAATAATTAATCCAACTTGCATATGCATTTCGAATGTTATTTTTTCTTTTGAACAGTAAAATAGAGCAGCTTTTGGCGATTACAGAACATGGCTGTGGGCAACTGGATTCCCTTCTTGACCGGTTCTCTGTGTTCTGGGGTATCTGTACTTGTTGGCAGAGGGTTGATCCAGCAGAGTCTATCGAGTAGTATAGAAGGGAAGTTGAGCGAGACACAGAGGTTATCGAATTCTGTAGAAGCTCTAGCGAGGTTATGCAATGCTATGTTGGCTTTGCGGTTGACCACTTGAAACTAAAATCAGCAATCCATTGGGTGTCATAGAACCTGTCCACGTAGACATAGGGTTTGTCTATGCATGTCGCACAATTTTAAGGACCATTTGATGGTCATTATTGCCCCTTATGGGTCCAGTATGGGCCATCACTTAATGCATCATGGTGACGCATGTGGACCATAAGGAAGACGCATTTTGGGTCTTGAGGCTTTTTAATGAAAAAGCAAAAACCCTAAGGGGTGGTGGTAGCTGCACATCACAGTGGCTACATTGTGGAGAGAGAGCACACTAACATTACGGGTTCTTTATGAGAGATCGAACGTATGAGAATCATCTTTAAAGGCCAAAGTTCTCAATCGTAGGTTATTTCTTTTTCAGTGTTTTCTACTTTCATCGATTTTGTAATCAACAATTGGTGAGATATTCTTCAACTCTATTTTGAGTGTTTGGGTGATATTTACCGTGGTGTTTGACTTATTGATATTTCGTTATTATTATAGCCCAAGCTCTCTTTTGGACCATTTGTTTGTATTCTCTCTTTCATATAGTAGACTTTTAGGCCTTCGTAGTCTCATGATTTTTCCCTCTTTTCACATTAGATCTAGTGATCAATCTTTTTTTGTTATTATTTTATATTTGATTGCAATACGTTGCTATTACCGGATTGAAGTATCTGGGAACAACACTTGTTTTATTGTTAGATTTATAGGCTCAATCTTTTGTTCCACTTATCAGTGGTATCAGGGTGTAGTTGTTTTATTTGTAGTACTAAGGACCAAGATGGAAGGGCATATGAGTCGTATGATTATCTTGAATAATTCTAACTATTATTCTTCAGTTCTTAAGATGAGAGATCTATTATTTGTGAAGTCTATGTATTTGGGACTATTTGAAACGAAAAAATTAGAAGGTAAAACAAATAAAGAATGGGAGTTTGTGCATGAGTAAGTGTATAGCTTTATTCGCTATTTTGTAGATGAGAATGTTTATACTCATATAGCCCATTAGAAGAATGTTCGGGTTCTTTGGGAGAAACAAGAGTTAGTCTATGCTTCTAAGACGAGCAACAAACAATTATTTTTATTGAAAAATACAACTGAAATATAAGAATGGGAGTATTATAGTAGACCACTTAAATGAATTTCAAGCTCTTGTGGATCATATGACCACTAGAGTTATGAAGATGGGCAATGACCTTTTGGGCCTTTGGTTGTTAACTATTTTGCTCGATTCTTGAAAAACTTTTAGGGTTACTCTTTTCAATTATACTCCTAGGGGTTCTCTTATTATTGAGTCTATAAAAAGACTTGTTTTAAGTAAAAATTAAAGCACCAAACACAAGACTGATCTTTAAAGTAGATGTATTGGTGACAAATGGTAGAGTGAGAGATAAGCAAAGAAGAAGTGGTAGTGAAAGAAATAAAAGCAAAAGTAAGTCAAGAGATAAATTCAAGAATATGAAATATCATCATTACAGTAAGAAAGGTTGTATCAAGAAATTTTACTATAACTTTAAAAGAAAATAAAAATAAGGAAGAGAAGAAAGAAAATAAGGACAGTAATGAGACAATTGCAACAGTTGTGTCAAAATGGAAAAATAAGGTTCAACTAAAGTTCTTAGTATGGGAGCTATTTAGTTAAAGATAGACAATAATACTATTTTGCCTCTTCAAGATGTAAGGTATATTCTTGGTTTGCTCCTGAATTTATTATTAGTGAGAAAGCTTGATGTTGATTATTTTACGTGAAAGCTTACCAGGGGTAATCTTATTGTAGGAAAAGGTAAGAAGAGTGTTTTTCTTTATTTGATACATGAAAGTATTTTTCAAGTCTTTGATTAGTGCTATTGAGGCCTCTAGTGATGTGAGATGTAGTATAAGCAACTTGGTCATATGGGTAAAAAAGGCATGGGTTTTCTTAAGAAGATTTTGATTTCTTGTCCACATAGAGTGCATTAAAGAGATTGTGAAGATTGTATGACTAGTAAACAAAATAGAATATCCTTTGCTTCTTCTTCTCCTTCTAGAAAATAATATGTTTTAGATTTGGTTAATTCATATGTGTATAATCCTATGCATACTCAAATACTTGATAGCTCTCTTTACTTTGTGGTATTTATTGATGATTATTGTAGAAAATTATGGGTTTAAATTTAAAATTAAAGGATTAAGTGTTTAATGTTTTTAAAAAAATTCTTGTTATGGTTGATAGGTAAATAGGAAAAAGGTTGAAATGCATAAGATGAGGTGAATATTATAGGTCATTTGGTTCTTAATATAGAGAGCTTAGCATAAGGCATAAGGCCTTATAAGACTCCTCCCAAGACACCATAGTTGAATGTTGTAGCAAAAAGAATGAAATGTACCTTAATGGAGAGATTTAGAGCATTACTTTCTCAAGTCAAACTATAAAAGTCTTTTTGTGGTGAAGCTTTAAGAATTGAATTCATATTTAAATCTCTTACCGTGTATTCTCTTGAAGTTTAAAGCTCCTAATGAAGTGTGGTTTGGCAACAAAGTTTACTACAATTACTTGAGAGTATTTGGGTGTAAAGTGTTTGTGCTTTGAACATAAAAAGTCAGAACTTGTGTGTTATTCAGATTCACATTTGGGAGGTGATCTTAATAATTATGGGTCTACCTTAAGCTACTTAGTTACTTTTTTAGGAAAATAATTTCGTGGCAGTCTAGACTTCATAAGTGTATTGCCTTATCAACCACTAAAGCCAAATATATTGCTATTAATGACGGTGCCAAAGAGTTAATTTAGATGAAGGGATTCATGAAAGAGCTTGGTTTTATGCAACCAATGTATGTTTTATATTGTGATAATCAAAATATTATTTGCCTTACAATGCACTCTACTTATCACTTAAAGACAAAACACATCAATAAGAGATAGCATTGGGTCATATCGACGGTAGAACAGAAGTTGAGAAGGTATCCACTGATGACAATCTCTTGGGTATGTTAGACAAACATTATTACCATTAAGAAGCATCGACTTTGCAGCAAGTTGGCGAGCATAAAGTTCGCCTATTCTTCTAGTTAGTGAATATTGTGGTCCCCTTAACTAGAGGAAGAGTTTGAGGGGCATTATCGCCCTTTTTGGGTCCAGCATAGGGCCCACCACTTAACGCATCATAGTGATGCATGTGGACCATAAGGAAGACTCGTTTTGGGTCTTGAGGCTTTTTAATGAAAAAGTAAAAACCCTAAGGTGTGGTAGTGGCTGCATATTGAGAGTGGTTGCTTGTATCCGCTCTATTCCATATTGTGCAGTTTTAAGCTTTTGTGGTATTATGGTTTTGCTCTTTTTTTATGGTTTTTCATGTTAAATATGGTGTTTAATTCTTTTTTGTTATTATTTTGTATTTGATTTATCTTGTTGAGCAAACGTTATTATTTCTGAATGGAAGTATTTGGAGACGACACTTGTTTTATTGTTGGATTTGTAGGTTCGACCTGTCAATTTGACTAATAATGATTTGTATAGCATAAAAAAGTTTTAAAAAACAACTCACAGTTTATTATTTTACATAGGTGGTATAAGTATTCATATTATAGATCCACAATGAGGAAGAGGTAAAAAATATAATAGCCTATCATTAATATCATGTTGTAACGGAAGCATCCAATCAACTGTTCTCATCTCTATGGGACTTCTCAATGCTTCTGCCAAAAACCTGAAATGACATTTAAAATGGAGTAAACACCCAAAAAAATCATACTCCATAAGTAGATGTGATCTTTTCATAGCTACCAGTATCTAAAAATGTGCCTATTTCAAATTATACATATAGGGAGAGAAACTTGATTCTTTGACATGCTCTTGTTTAGTAGAACAAGTATAATTTCAAAAATTTAAGGATTTTAAAGAAAGTGCTAAGAACAATCTTATTACACTCATGCCCTAAAAAAACAATGGTCGAACATGAGTTGATAGTGTTGGTGGTGAGAAGGATCTCTCTCTCTCTCTCTCTCTCTCTATATATATATATATATATATATATATATATATATATAAGCTAACTTAGAGTCCAAATCAAATATCAAAAACTCATTGTAAACATGCATTGCATAGCGATACACTCATCAATCAATGATGCATTTTAAATTGTTTATTAAGACCTATATTGTATCTAACACCATTGTCATGCCTTAGTAGGTCCCCAACCCATCCTTTTTAACCAGTCGCGTGGTTTCTTATATCCATCATACGGGCCCACCAGACAGATTTCCCTCGAGTATATAGTTGAAAAACAATCTCCAAAGACATACATATACATGTAAGGCCACATTTTTGTAAATTACATTTGCAAATCAAATCTCTCATATGCTCTATTGTTCGAGTATCATATATTTCACAAGAGTCAAAAAGGCTTTATTTTCAAATACTCGCTGCTCTTACTAGTTTACTAGACCGACATATATTATCAACTAAGTTTGCCATATGATATGGCATGAGTTGTTAAAATTGAACTCCGTCTCATATCCGTCCCCCTCCCCTTAATGACCACTCATCCAGAAAGCCAAGATATAGACTACAGCTTTACTGAAATCAATTAAAATTATCTTTAACAAGTATTCAAAGAAGAAACACATGCGCACACCTAATCCCCCAAGTTTGATCAGTCTAATGAGCAGTCCTCAATCACCTTGATCTAGACCATATATTGTCATAAAAACATTGTATTGGTATTTTATATTTAATTACAGACCCAACAATTCAAATCCCATCGATATCATACTCCAAATGGACTTGAAAAGAGCTGAAACCCCTATCTATATCCATTATCATAAATTTGCATAGATTTTATTTTAAATCAACTTCTATGGACCCGATTTAGGCTCGAATCCATATCACAGATTCCTGTCTCTGGTTTGGCGTTATATCTGACCAACATGACACGAGGGGAGGGGAGCAGACCTAACACGACACGGAAAGTCATGTCCCTGTTGGTCGCCACTTTGCATGCGGAAAATGCCATTTTCTAGTATTTTTCACTACTATGGGCTAGTTCGCCACCTCAAGACTTCCCTCTTTCAATCACCACCGTTTGGTGGCGGTTTCAACGAAGAAGAGACGAAGGTGCTGAAACCTAAAACTTTGAAAGCATGATTTTTCAGTGGTTTTCAAGCTTATTAGTACCCGAGGATGGACTTAATCAATCCGTCTCTCAATCTATTTTCGATCGAGCCCAAAACCCCCTGGTTTGATGTCGTCTTTGTCAGAAAACTTGAGACACAAATGGAAATGGGGTTTACCATGAAAATTCGGTGTTTCGATTGTTGATTCATGTGTTTTCCGACGACTGCTTTTTCTATTCAATGTCGTACACACATTTGCTCGAAGAATGCATCGAGTGACTGCCTGAATTATGCATTTATTGCATGTGAAGCTGTCTCCTAGACACCTTCATGGAGCACAGGCAACAGGCACCCCCTGCATGCGGGTCAAGTCTGGATCCAATTCCTACTTGGGTTGATCCAACCTAAGCGTGCAACATTGGACGATGATAAAGCCTTCTTCAGATCTTGGTCAAGTGAATTATGGTGCTCTGCAACATCCCGTTTGAGAGTCTGAAGCATTGTTGTTGCTTCTAGATTTCTTAAGTTTTAGTAAACTAGAAGCATGTCCGGGGACACCTCCAAGAGACTTTCCAATGTGATCGCTAAGGGTAGCAGCATAACCATGTTTGCAATCCCAACGTTGCACTTGAGCTTGGAGTGATCTTGTAGAGGTTTAGTTTGGGGCGTGTGTATTTGGTTAATCTTAAGTTCCTTCTCTTTCCTCCATTCTCAAGAACCTTGGTAGACCTAAACACAATCGACGTGGTTGGGGGTTCCATGCAACCATAAACTCCATGCTACACAGAGATCCTGGTTGTCGGTATGAATTCATGGTACATTGAAGTTCTAAGCAGATGGAATTGGGAACTCGGAAAATGCCCATACAATATGTGGGAATCGCTTGAGCAATGGGATTTTAAGCGGATCACTTTCTAGCACTTGTCAACAGTTTGTGTCACCAGTTGTTTACTCAACCTCAGAGACGTTCCTTCGAGAATGCAAAAACTTGCTACCATTGATGGAGTGGTGCACACCAGTGATGTTCGTGGTAGTCGATTGTGCCCCTGTCAATAGGTTTGGACTGAAGAGGATGTTGAAACCGATTCCACGAGAGAGAATGCCAATGACGATCGAGTTGAATCATACCATCATTCTTGATTAAATAAATTTGCACATAAAAAGCAAACAACAAGCAAGCAAAAAATATTGTGCAGGTGTGTGATGCTTCATACTTTTCTTTAGGCTTAATTTGCCACCATGGATTCAACTTTCTCGATGCAAGCGGCTTATCACGAATTTCCTGCAGATATATTGAAGACCACTTGGTTAGTCTTGCACGAGCATAGTAACACCTAGACATCGATAATGGTAACATAACAATAATTATCTAATATTCTTTTTGTCCATATAAGAATAATAGAGATGAATTTAAACTTATTTGAAAATTGTGGAATTTGGGCAACATACCCGGTTCGGTGCTTCATTTCACATGCTTCATATTTCTACAAGATTTGATACCATATAATCTCCTCATTAAGCAACTATGTTGGCTTGAACCATCTATTTATATTTATAGATGGTGAAAAGGCTCTTTTGAAGAGTCATCGTACTCCTCGTTACGTGCAACATTGCCTTTTTTATTTTTGTGTACATAACATTTTGTTATATGTGCACATTGATAAGCATACCATTTTGAAGAAATACAACTCTTCAAACATTGTTTGGTATTTTCATTAACAATAACTAAGCCTTTTTCCATACTAGATGGGGTCAGCCACATGGATTCTTTGTTTCCACATAGCCCTATGGTAAATAAGTCCAACAAAGTTTTACGCTGACTATCGGAAGCCTAATGCAACCCTCTTTCTTTATCCGGGCTTGGGACTGGCCATGCAAGGGTGATCCCTTAAATGTGTGGAGTTATTGTTTGATATTTTCATTATTTTTAAAATTAATCAATAATCCTCTATCATTTTCAAAATAATTCAAGTCCTTATCATTCCTAATAATTCATTTTTTAGTAAAGGTATCTCATAGCATAAACTTTCACATAAGTCATAGTTGCTATTAATCTTAAAAAAGTGATAAATCAGCTTTAAACCATTTTATCCATATGAACTAGGGTGCATGACTTATAATAAGATTTCAATACTATAGAATGTCATTTTTAAATATGGCATTTATTGGCTTGTGTCATGTAACATTACACTCATAATAGGTATACTTCATCAAGAGCACCTCATAATAAACACTTCAACACACATGTTTTGTAGGTCTATTAACAACAAATTAAAGCTCAACCTTCCCATTTCATGTCCTTGTGGGATGTTTAATAAGTAGGTACTTGCAATCACTGTGACAATATACTTTTGCTCATTAAACTTAAGACTTGAGGTTATCAAGTGTGAGTTAAGTTTTTACCATTGGTGATTTGTAGGTGAGCTTGGCATATAATTCACTTGTCAAACATTTCGTCAAAGCTTCATAAGATAACATAGATTACTTTGTTATTTATAAAATTTGTCACATATCACATCCACAAGTCTAAATTTTATTATATAGAATTCATCGATATTAACAACTATATCGTATATCATGAAATAGGTTTGTAGGTTATATCACTTTCATGCAACTATAAGTGGCCTTGATTCTTTAAAAATTCATTGATCTTGAGCCCTATATTGGATATACAGAAACAAACTCCAAACAAAATTACAATCATGGTGAAACTAATAATACTTATTAGTTTCTTAATTTATAAGAAACTATACTCCCACCATGAGTCAAGACCCAATGTCTCATATGAATATGGTTTACCCAGTAACTTATCCAATTGGCATATTATCTTTCTTCTAAAATTAAATTATTATTACTATAAATCAATCTATAATTAATCATTTCTTTCAGTACTGAAATATTTATCATGCCAATTTTCTTAAATTGGATTGCTTGGCTATATCGACTCAACCAACCAACAATATATGTTATGATTGGTCATAAATATTATAATATGCATCAAGCATCCAGTTATTTAAGCATACTCATGTGTACAATTTGACAACTTTTATGTGTAATATCATGTTATTTATATCTTTCTACATAGACATGATCAGTTCCAACCGGAACCCAATTGAGCTACAAACCGGCTGAAATTAGAACCGCCAAACCAAAACTGGGTGATTCTGGTTTTACCTTTCATGAAACCAGAATTGGAATTAGCTTCGAGTCAGATAGGTTATAGTTCCAAGTTCTAGGGAAACCAAAACTTGCAGTTTTCAGCCGCCAATTCCAGTTACGCAAAACTGGACATGTCAATTTCTACATGTTAAACAAAGCATGTCTATATAAATATAAATGTTTATATACATATTAAATGCATATAGCATACATGCATGTATAAATAGATCTTGCACATATTGATATCTAAATCATTCAAACAATTGTAAATCATGATACCATTTACACACACACGTATAAGATCCAACTTGTGTATGTTGGATTTAAATGATACATTTCATGTTGATAATTTTCACATAAAAAATGCATAAATATGATATCATATCGAAGCCCATTTAATGACAAAGCCAACCCTTAGACTCCACATTGACAATCTCTCTACATAACTAGCTCTAACAATCTTTAGGCTCAACTTCGCTACAAAATAGCTCCTATATGATAGTATATTTATGCATATATATATAAAGATAGATGAATGGTTGATATTTGAATTTTAAAAACAAAAAGTGTATTTGTATCTTTTGCAAGTATACCTATCTAAAAAACAACTTTTTGCTTTTTGAATTCAAATCTTAATCATATATCTTTCAAATCAAATTGTTGATATTTGTTTAAATATACTAGTACGTAATGTTGTTAACATATATCATACACTATATATATACATCCAGCATGGCTAAACCCAAATTGGGATCCAAACTTCCAAGCGAGCTAAAACCCAAATTAAGACAGACTTTTCAGGTTGGGTTTGAGATTACAAACCGTAATCTTTTATATTCTAAATATAAAATTAGAATATATTCCATTAGATTTTGTATGATTTTTTTTTTCAAATCATCTAGACACATAACTGTGATAGAGGGTTTACCCTCACATAGCATACCCTAAATCCTCTAATTCATATGGAAGATTTAATATTTATGAAAGAATGGCCAAACTTATGAAACTTATTCTTTTGGTACAATTATTGGTAACCAGTTCAAGTTGGGTAGCCCGCTTTACCGCAAAACTTTCCGGCACTAGTTTTGTCACTCAAACTTACACTTGCTTCAAGGGCACAAGTGCCAAATTACTTGAACCAGCAGGCTTTGGCTCTCATTTCTTCCCAGGAATTCAGAAATTTCAATTTATTCATTTTGAAGTTTTAGATTGTTATCTCATTTAAATATATAATGTAACATTTTTTCATATATTATTTGTGTCTAATCTTATAATCAACACAAGGGTTAAATTATAAATGACAAGCTGGGGTTATTTACAAGGTTGTTGAAAAGGAAGAGACAAATTTGGGCATGTCTAAATGGGTATGAGTAGTTTGGAATGAACACCTAAGAAAAGCTTTGAAACCACTCATTGCAGCATCTGCCTTTGCGGTAGACTTATTCATGAGCAAGGTTAGACCTCACCGATTACACCAAGCTTGGAACATGAACTAGATCGGACCCTCCAGGATCCAGGTCCAGGTCCAATTCCACTAATGATGAGTCTAGTTCTAGGCCACTTTGGTCCTAGTTTGGTTCATGTTTCATATGTGGCAGATCTAGAAAATTTAGAGTTGGGGGCGAAAATATAGGTCATTGGTGTGTACTTTATTATATGTGAGACTGATAGGTATAAGAAAGTTACAATACCAAGAGTTCTTTACAATGTATTTTTTTTTTTTTATGTACAATCCACTTTTTAAGAGTAAAAAACAATATAAGTACCAATAATCTTTAAATTGATAAGTAAACTACCAAAATATTTAACAACATCACTAAGATTCTATAAATGCCACAAAGATGAAATATCATCAATGATGGAAGCATGTGTCACATACCTACTCATATAATACAATAATTATAACAAATAATTATTGAAAATGATCATTTGTTAACTAACAATCACAGTCACTTCATTCACCTAATAATATAATACAAATCATCAAATGCACATACATGCTAAATTCGTAACAAACACACTTTCAAAATCTCTTTTAATCTTAGGTGACGTTTTCAAGAGCACTTAATATAAGCCTGCAATATAAAAAAGAGTGTAAACTTACTCTTCCAAATAAACTCAATACTAGAAAGCAAACTACAAAGTTAAGAACACTTACATAAGTATATTGATCAAGTATTATGAAGGATTTGTCGTCAATGCTTCATCTTTTGGAAGCATTGCATAATTGTCTTTTGTTAATATCTTATGATATGTCACGCTCAATATATGTAACTAAACAATCATTCATGAATTCATCACCAATTTTGTTTCTCAAGTGACTTTTTGTTATCTATGATATGTGACTTTACAATGGTCATAGCAGAAAATAATCACTCCACACTTTCAGTGGTAATATGTAAAATCAATATTAATTTTATTAACTAATACACCAAAAGTAGATCTTATCATTTCTTTATTGTACTAGCACCTCTGTAATTTCAATTATTACCTTAAGTTGAAGTCTTTTATCATCACACATATTCATAATATAATTATCAAGTTGATATTGAAGTTGTCAAAGATCATTAGTATAAAAATTATAATAATAAAAGCTTGCAAGTTGAACCAACTCCTCTTTATTGAAAGAAGCAAAATTATTACTTCAATCAAGACATACAACAAAGATAATCAATTTGGTATTTCTCTTATTAAATCAATTACCAAGTTCACTAACATAATCAATGATAACATTGAATACCTCATATTGATAATGATGCAAATTTGTTGTCTTATTCTTGCTCATGCTACTGTTTTCTATCCTTCGTTCTTTTGATCTCAATATCATTCTTATCATTAATGAAGCACTCTCATTCATTAGCTTCAATTCTAAACTTATTTAAGAGTTTCTTTGACAACTTCACAAGGTTCAAAGTATTGATAATATCTTGATCTTCTTTTTGTAGAACTAATGATAAATCATTTGTCTTTCCTAAAATTTCTTCCATCAAATGTATAATAATACGAAATCAAATATTTGTATATTGTATTGTCTTCCACCAACTGTAAGCACTAACTTTAATATCATCCTCACAACCATTATTAATAATATAAAATACATTCATAATAGATTAAAATATTGTAATTAAGGTTAATAAAGTATGGTAATTTGAACCCAATGTGTGTTTTCAGTCCTTTTAATTCAAGGGGTTGATTTAATCATTTACCATTTCCAATATATCTAAATTTGAGTTTCTTCCAAATTTTATCAAGTTCTAATTATCTAACCTTTTCAAAATGTTTACATGAACTTCCAACACCATTCATAGCATCAAAAAAATAACTTACTTCTTGAAGTTTCTTAGCAACTACTATAACAACTAATTGGAGTTGATGTGCAAATGAGTAAATATAAAAAGCATATAGGTTTTTCCTTAATATCAATGCTTTTAATCCATTAAACTCACCTTTCATATTACTCGCTCCATCATATCCTTAACCTCATAATTAACTAATACTTGAAGCAACTTTAGAGAACATTTGCATCACAAGTGTCACAAGTGATGTTGTAGTATAATGGACATGCACCAAACCAAGTAAACATTCAGTAATATGACTACTTATATCAATATACCTTAACTCCATCATCATTTGTTCTTTGTTAGATACGTCATGGGATTCATCAATTAAAATAGTAAATGCATCATCATGTACCTCTTTGACAATAATTTCAAAGGTCTCACTTGCAATAGCACTTATAATATCTCTTTGAATTGAAGGTGTTAGTTTTGAATTTTTAGGCATATTATATAATATAATATTATGAATCTCTTCATTAAGTTTGATTAGGAAGAAAGGATAAAAGCTCAAGAAAACTTACTTTACTCGGACCTTCATGAGACTCGTCATGTTTCACTTGACAATGTAATAGAGCAAAGGTGTGATTTTAAAACAGAATGAAAAAGAATTGAAACCTCTAGTTCCAAACTATGCTGGTTCTGTTTTCAGACCAGTTCCCTAATAGGTGGAACCAGAACCATACCACAGGGATCCCGAGTTAACCGACTACCTCACCTGAAATCCAAAAAAACCCAAATAATCTACAGCCTGAATTTTTATGGCAAGCTATATTGGACTACCACATGAATTTCATCCAAATTGAACTTTGGTTCATCCCTCCTGCTCTCACTCCTCCCCCCCAAAGAGAAAAATCTAGATCCAAAAATGTTTGCCCATAACAGCAAATGACCATTTGAAGGTTTTGGTTGTGGGGAACTGGGTTCGCAAGTGAAGCTTTATTTAATATCTTCAATTTTTTCATTCGGTGCTCAGAAATTTTTTTCAGGGGATCGAGCTCTATGGTGAATAAGGATCCATTTAGTCAACCCATTCTGGGTAGAACATAGAATTCTCAATAAACATTTTCATGCCTTCTTGAGTTAAACCCTAACGTGACGATCGCTCCGACAAAGAATCCATTCAGCCAACCCCACTTAGTATGGAATAATGCTTCAGTTTCATTGGAAAGATCTCCGAGTAATGTAAGCGGCATCCTCTTCTCGAGAAGTAGGAGGAGAAGACAGAAGAGGTCAAGGAAGACCAAGTCCCATAATGACAAAAGATTCCAAGAGTTTTGAGTTCCTGCCTTTCCATGTTAGAACTCTATATATCGTATTCCTAAAGGAGACTATAAACGAAGTTCAATGCATGTTGCTGAGGAAGATTCTGCAGCACGCTGCAGAGATTAGTTCAATGCCTCTAAATGAATGTGATAGAAATCATGCCTTGGAGAAAGTTCTGCATTAATGGAACCATCACCAATGCACTGCTTCAGTGATTGCTGTTCTCAAACAAAAAAATACTTTGCCCAGGCAGAACAGTCGGAAACATCATTTTCATTATTCTGTGTTGTTCCCAAATGCAGATCAAGAGGAATTCCAAAATTATAGAAGTGAACTCTAAAAGAGCTGCTCTGAGTGCATTGAATTCCTTTTTAGTCAAGGAGTGGATACTACTTCAATCAGGTTTATAACTGAATCTCCAAAATAGCCTGAGCAACATCTGCATGCTCGGAAAATGTTGGAGCACAAGACTGACAGGCCTGGCTTGGTTGCGTACAAAATTAAAAACTGTACCAACACAAGCATAAATGGTTCTTTGGATTGTCAACGTTCCAGACAGTGGTAGCCATGAAGTAAAGCATGTATTCTTTTCATATTGAGAGAGAGCACCAACTGAAACAAAGACAAGGCCACCCCTATCTTAGGTACAAGTTGAGAATATAACTACAAATCTATTATATAATTACAAACATAGAAGTTCCTCTTGTCACGACTTATCTAGCAAATTCTCAAGGTACAAGTTGAGAATATATCTAGATGCAGACTGCACATCCAATCTCTTTTCACTTGGCTCATATCTCCCTTTGCGAAGCTGATATCTGTGTGTGACAGAAGAAATGGTATAATATTTCCCCTCTATTGTGATGGACTCCCCACAATGCATATTCTGTCAATGAAATCACCAATCATCATATTCGTGAATAAATTGGTCGCAGTTCAAAGTTGATAGTTTGATACGAGGTGGTAAACTTTCGTTATCTATTTATTACTTGCTTCAAAGTGCCCCACTCAGACATAAGTGCAGATACACGATGTGGGATCCGTTCATGCTAAAGAAATTGCAAACATGGCTGTGCGAGTGTAAGTATGGATGGCAATGGGGCGGCTCTGGGTGGGTTTGCACCGGGTTAAAACACAACTTGCAGTTCTTTTTTGGGATTACAATGGGAGGCAGAAGCCTTATTATACACATGTGCATGCAGGCCCTGGGAATCGAACTGACCACCTAAGTCATGGGGATGAGAGAGCCTTGCCAGATGAGCAAACGCTTCTGAGTGCAAACCCACCTTGCATTTTAAAATGATGTCAAAACCAACCCAGCCTTGTGTGTCTTCGGGTTCAAAAACCAAACCAAACCCATGAGAACTCAGTGTCCCTGCCCTAACCCATGTTTGTTATTAAAGAACAATTTTTATAAACATAAATTTAATAGTATGTAGTTATATAGATTACATACTGTATTAGATTAACCAAATGTAACTTGGTCAAATTATGTGGTCAGTTATCCCCGATTAACCCTACTCAGACATAAGCGCCAAATTACATGCAGATACACAATGTTGGACCCGTTCATGCTAAAGCATTGGTAGATGGAAACATGGCTCTGTTAGTGTAGGCCTTGCACTTTAAAATGACGTTAGAACCCAACCCAGTGGGTCTTAGGGTTCAAAACCTGCACCAAACCCATAAGAACTCGACCTCCCCCACTTCAACCAGCACTGATTATTAGAAAACAATTTTCCTATGAAATAGTAAATTTAGTAGTTTTTATGTAATATATTAAAATAATTAAAGGTAACTTGGTCAAATGGACACTTCAATGATAGTCCTTAGCTAAAAGAGCCAACAGGTAACCCCCCCAAGTTGTGTTATGATCGTACACATTCAAGCTGACAAAGTGACCCAATGAACCCAATTGCCAAAGGAAAATAATAAAGGAAATAATCAATCGGTAAAAAGAACTAACTTGTCAAACTAAAAGAAGTTTGCACTTTGCATTATTTTCTTGTTGCCAAACCTCTATCTAATTCACCACGGAGTTTAATGTAAAGAACTTTGTGAAGTGCCCAGAAATACCTCAGAATCGACTAACAACTCCATTTTCATCTTGCTGTATGAGGTTTGCAAGGGACTTAATCATAAAATGGTTACTATAAGCCGGGCTTGCCAGCTATTTTTTTCAAGATAAAAGCATTTACCTACAGACTTCTCTAAGAACTTTTCTGTTTGGACATTAGATTATGATATGAAAGCCAATGAACATGAAACGTGGAATAAAAATATACATCAACAGTACTGTAAAATGTGGCATTTTACAGCAAAAAATTGATGAGACTATATCATGACACCCCATGTTAAAGTCCATTTCATTTCACCATGTTGGTGTGGTTCGATCAAATGTGAATGCAGATGGATTCAGAATGATAAATTTGATATAAGTCAACCTTTGCATTCTGCATTTTGAGGGAAATTTTGTTTTTGAAGTGCTAGATTTTCTAAATCCCTGATATTCTCTTTTTTTGAATTATGCAACAACAATAAAACAAAATGGCTCTGACAGAACTTAGGATAACCACGACTATAACGTTCCAGAAGAGACGCCAAATGTTAGTCATATGAGAATGTGGGCGTGGAACAGACAGACTCCATGTGGTTAGAGAATATCGACTGTGTGACTAGCATTGATTATTTTTCCTCATTTCAGATTTACTTAACAATTTGATCTATATAGACACATCTGAAGTTCTTACGAAATAGGGTTCCGAAAATTAGGACATATTTCATAATACCGATATATTATTGGAGCAAAGAGAACAGCCAAGATTTGGAAAACAGATAATTGAATCAGATAGCCCTCTCAACAAATAATAACAGAAATAAATGGCATGAAGAGTGAAGGAGACAGCAACAATTCTGTATAGACAAGAAACGGTGGTTTCTCACCGAGGGGAAGCAACGAACGCCCAGATTGGTGGGAGGTGGAGTGATTTCTACCACGTGGTAAGGATGACGGTCACCACCATCTCTCTCTTTCTCCTTCCTCTTACAAAATACGGAGATTCCGCTAGACTGCAATTCCCACATTCGCCAAATCTCAATTACTAATTCGGTAGCTTTTTTTGTAAAATGCTTCAAACTATTAAGAAACAAAAGGCACCATCTAAAGGTTCCAAGAGAAAGAGAACACAAAGATGAGGATGGTCAGAAAACAAGTATCGACGGAGAAGAAGAGGAAGAAGATTCGATGAATACCTTGAACGACAGATTTCCACCTGTGGATAACGCCATTCTCTCTCTCTCTCTCTCTCTCTCTCTCTCTCTCTCTCTCTCTCTCCTGCCTTGAATCAATCCATCGTCCGTGCGAAGGGCCCGCACTCGTCCACTAATTACAATGATATCCGACAATAAAAATAAAAATTACAACGATATCCAGTGTAGCCGGGTGCCCGGAACCTGCAGTATTTCAAAATAAAAAATGTTTTCTAATTAATTATAATGACAAACGGTCCCTCATAGATTCAATCTCCTTATTACAAGAGCACAACCATTCAACAGAAAACACATGCGCACCCATCCTCTTGTGTGTTTACACAAACACACGCATGTAAGAGAGGTTTCTTATACCTGGCCGATGCTCCAACACCTCGTACATACTCATCTATCCGCATGGACGCCCCTCATGCCGCTTGAAGTCATCCCCACGCTCCGCGTTAATCCTTGTGCGCCGCACCATGTACGTTCATTCACTCACACTCGCTCCCTAAACCTTCATCCAAAGCTCCCTTGCATGCCGCACCGCGTAAGTCCATCTTCTCGCACTTGCTCCCCTAGCGCTACATCGCAAGCTCCTAGGTGCGGTCTCATAAGATGAGTTTACGAGTTCTACACCCAAGGTGTGGACACGCTTTAGTCTCTCCATTATAAGGAAAACAAGAGTTACAAGAGAATGATAAAACATGATCTTGCTTTTCTGAGTTAATTGCTAATTATGCATAACAAGATTAAGCATGGGAGACAATAAATATATATGTCACTGACTCAGTTGGCATGGGAAAGATTTCGTTTTGATTTTAGTTTTTGATGATTTGACTTGCAAATCATGTTTCTTTGAAGCAGGTGCTGCTCCATTAGGGATATACTTGAAATTGTTGGGAAAAAGAATGGCATTCTTCTAAGTATACGGTTCCTACGTTGTTGCATCCCTCCCACAAGTTAGAGATCTTTTTGTTTGGATTTGTCCTCATAAGGCAGATTCAGGTCCAACTCTTATCTTAGCAGCATAGTACCAAGCACTGGAGGATCCACATTGATGTGAGGTGAGCCGGCCACCCACCCCACCTGAAATTTGGAAAGCCAATGAAAAAGTTACAGGAGACAATGACCACTATACATAGTTCACCCCACCTGAAATGATCGAATAAGCAGTTCATCTTATCCCATAAAAAATTCTAGATCCGCTACTGATACGAAACCCAGCTTTTGGATTTAATTGGGTCTACGACAAGGAAAACCATATTTACATCCTATAAGAAACTCCTAACCAATACATGGATCATCCCCAAAAGTAGTTAAATATTTTCAGATTGAAATTTTGCCGAACTTAATTGACTAACCAGGTTTCATATATTATTCGGAGCTATGAGTCTCAACCGGATGCTTAGATGGACCTATTCAGTCATTATTTCCAAGCCAAAAGACCTGCGAAGTGAGAAATTTTTTTAGGGTTACAATGCAAGCTCGAAGCCTCACAAGTACATGCATTCATTCCGAAGAATCAAACTCACCACCTGCGACGTGGAATTCAAAGAGCCCTACAAGATGAGCAAACACTCAGCATGCTGCTGAGCGAGATTTTCTTCATGTCAAACTTGAAATCTGCCAATCACGATCACTTCATGTTCATCTTCTGACAGATTTGCAGACCTTTACGGTGACCGCTGCTGCATCATAGTGCTGCCATATTCTTTTTCGTGAAATATTACTCGTCTTGAAAATGTTGAAGATGTTGAGGTATTGTGTAAATCGCATGATATGTATTGTATTAATAGGATTTTAACGAAGTCATTTGATTTGCTTCCAAGACAACAGTCAGCAACCTGCTTCTGAATGAGGTAGCTTAGTAGCTCAATAGTTTGGGCGCAATATTTCTAGGGATCTGAGATTCAAAACACCAGGATGGTTATCTCATCATCTTTTAAAAAAACCCTTTTCGTGCTATTTGGGATCAGCTACATGAAGTCTTAGTCACCAATCTGCAATTTAACTTGGGAAGAGACTGATGCTGCTTTTTGATACCCTTCCAACAGATTTAGATCCTTCACAACTTGATTATGAGACTGATGCTGTTTTATGATTCCCTTCCAACAGATTTAGGTTCACTAAAACACAACACTAAAATGCTCTCTCTCTCTCTCTCTCTCTCTCTCTCTCTCTCTCTCTCTCTCTCTCTCTCTCTCTCTCTCTCTCTCTCTCTCTCTCTCTCTCTCTCAACATTGCAATTCAAGCCACAAATATGGATGAAATGCAGCACTACGGGGATGACATTTTAGCTTACCCAGGAAGCTAACCATCAAGATTTGGGTAATTATTTGCTGTACATTCACTCCGCAGAGGATTCACCAATTAGTTGGGCCGCCTCCCGTAAGGATAAAAAACGACATCGAGGTTATCTTTGATGTAATTGCCCACCTTATACAAGTTTCTGGCCACACCAGAAGCAACTAGACTAGCATTTCTTGCGAACCTGCACATTGGAGAACCTTTAGATTATAGAATAATAGAGTGCGAAACATGGCAACCAAAGTTAGAGCAAGAGCTTCACTTTATACCTGTTCAAAAATTCCTCTCCAATGAAATGTGGTGGTTTATAAGTTCGATCCTCGGGAAAGGTTGGGGAACCTAGCAGAAAAATATAATAGAAAAGGAAAATCTTACCGCCATCATATGGATGATGCTAATTACTTGCTCTAATATGCTATAACAAAGATGGCAAGGTTCAATCGCACAGAGGGCAAGAGGAATAGAACTGCCTCATGCTCCTTAAAGCTTACACTAAAAATTCATAAGACTAGCAGAAGTTATAAGCGGAAATCATCAAAGCATATGATGCTCATGGAACAACCTAAACAGAGACTGCTATAGACGAAAACATGTGGAGTAGAACATACAGCAATCGCACTTCAATTTGGTTAGAGACCATGCTGGTGGTCTCATTGCTACACTCCATTTGCAGGATTAAATGGTATGAAGAAAAGTCAAAACTCCTGATTTTGTAAGCACACAGCTACGAAAGTCTAGATGATTGATATACTTCATCATTTATCAGTCATACAACGGCAGTCTTTGGCATCTTTTCATGCTTAGTATGGAGTAATGTTATTAAAATCGTATTGTACGATACAATACGATTTTATCGTGTATTGTTGAAGATAACGACATGATAAAGACACGTGTATCGCATTGTATGATTTATTGTATCATGTTATATGATTTATTGTGTCGTATCGTATGAGTCAAAGCCGCTTTTTCAGGATATATATACCTAGAATCTGAAACTCAAAATTTTCATATGCTTTTTCCCAAACTCTTTTTCACCCCAACTCTTTGCTTCCAAACCCTTTCTAGAGGAGGTTGTGGTGGATGTGTATATATTGTAGATTTGGCTAAACCATTCGATCTTTATTTTGGTTCTATGTCACTCCAAAGAAGATTATCTAAGGTTGCTTCTACGAATTGTACAATTTGGTCTGCTGATATTAATTATGATGGCATTGTGCATAAAGTAATTGTACTCTAAACAGAATCACAAAGATGGCTAAGGTTTCATTGACTATGAGAATGTTGTCATCACCCAATTCTCTTTCTTTTTCTTTCACATAAAAGTCTAACTATTGATAGGGTTTTCACCCCTTTAAATATGAGCATTACAAAAGATTAATTTACCTCATTGTCATTAATGAGGCTTATTTAAAGCTACCTTTAAAAACATACTTAAGAGACAAAAAACAGAAGGATTAGACAAAAACACAAGAATAGAATCAACTTTGTATGTCATCCACTCTCATCCTTCAATGCAGTAGACTCTCTCATAAGCTCAAACATTCCCCCTCAATTTGGGTGAAAGATGTATGTTATACCCAACTTGCTACATAATTTGAGTAATAAATTTTTTTTAAGAGCCTTAGTTAGCATGTTTGCACATTAACTATCTGACTTCATATATTAAAGCTAAAATTCTTTAGTATGTATGTTGTCTCGTATAAAGTGACAATCGATTTCAATATGTTTTGTTCTCTTGTCATATACCAGATTAGAGGCTACTTATATCGTTGCTTTGCTATCACAAAATATAGGTATAGAATTATTTGAAAATAGACTGATTTCTATCAATAGAAAGTGCAACCACTTGTCTTTATATATTCATGATACAATTGCTCTATATTCTGCTCTCGTTGTAGACCTTGTCACAACTAATTATTTCTTACTTTTCCATGACACTATATTGCCTCCAACAAGAGTTATATATCTCGTAGTTGATTTTTTATCTTTTATAGAGTCTGCCCAATCAACATCTGTATAAACTTAAATTTTTATATGACCATTAGCTTTGTACATTATTTCATGTCAAAGAGTTGCTTTCAAGAATCTTAGTAATATGAAAAACTACGTTCATATGGTACTTAGAAGGTGACTGCATGAACCGACTAGTACTTCGAAGGTGACTGCATGAACCGACTTATAATGCTCACTGCATATGCCATATCTGGGTATGTCTTAGTCAAATATATTAATTTTCCAACTAATTGTTGATATTTGGTTACATCCACTTTATCAGTTCCATCCTCCATTTGCAACTTATGGTTAACGTCCATGGGAGCATGAATCAGTTTACAATTTTCCATCTTAATATCTCACAATAAGTCTAAAGTATACTTTCTTTGATTTAAACAAATATTCGAACCTGAGTAAGCTACTTCAATGCCCAAGAAATAATGTAGTTTTATGAGGTCCTTGATATCCAATAGACGATGAAGATCTTGCTTTAGCCATTGGATTTCTTCAAAATCATCTCCTGTCACAATAATGTCATCAATATATACAAGTAATAATGTCAACTTTTCTCCTTTTTTAAAGAATAATGTGTGATCAC
The DNA here is from genome assembly GCA_036023115.1 of Brasenia schreberi. Classification (NCBI taxonomy): domain Eukaryota; kingdom Viridiplantae; phylum Streptophyta; class Magnoliopsida; order Nymphaeales; family Cabombaceae; genus Brasenia; species Brasenia schreberi. The sequence continues at coordinate 7,449,470 of JAYKKT010000055.1, read as the reverse complement.
TCACACTCTTTTGATAACCTAAGTTTATAATACTATTGCTGAATTTCTCAAACCAAGTTTTAGGAGACTGTTTTAATCCACAGATTGCCTTCTTTAATCTGCAAATTTTATTTTATGGATTCGAATAACTAGGTGGTAATTCCATATAGACTTTTTCTTTGAGCTCCCCCTATAAGAATGCATTCTTTACGTCAAGCTGCCACATTGTTCAATTTTTCTGAGCAGTAATACTAATAATGACTCCTATAGACATGATATTTGTCACTGGTGCAAATGACTCCTCATAGTCAATACCATACACGAGCCACTAATCTTACTTTATATCTCTCCAATATGCCATATGCTCTTAATTTTATAGTATGCATCCACTTACAACTAACTGCTTTTCTGCCTGGTGGTAGATCACTAACCTCCTATGTCTGATTCTTTTGAAGTACATGAAGTTCATATTTCATGGATTCTAGCCAGTGTTCATGTTGTGAAGCTTCAAAAATTTTTTTAAGAACTTGGTATAATTCAACTTTTAACATAAAATTATGATAGTCGGATGATAACTGATCATATGAGATAAATTACGAAATTAGATACTTACCATACAATCTTTTTTCTTTTCGAAGAGCTATGAGGACATATAAATCATGACTACCTACTTCTTCCAAATTTTGAGTTGAATATGAGGAAGATTCTCTCTCTTGGTTCGTAGTGTGTATTGGATTGAGCCTAATTATATTTCTCTTCCTTTTTTTATATCTTCTTTTCTTCTTGAGAGTTATATATATATTATAAATAATTGTTTTGTTACAAGAAGAGACTGAACCCTGACACCCACATCCGCAGCAACAGAGTGCCCTACCGTTGAGCTGTCACTCTGAGTGCTATACTATAAATTAATATTATGATATATTACATTTAATATGATATGGATCGGGACAGGGCGGACAAGCTATAATCCTGGCGCATCAAAAATATGGGCCTCCCTGGTCTAGCTTGCTTTTTTTCCGGCAGACTAAGGCTGTAGTAGGACCCGGCCGGCCCCGCGCAGATTCCAATTTACCCGGAACCGAACATGTATATATATATAATATATATTATATATATATACATAGGACCGAACACACCCCTAGGAGGGCCAACAAGATCTCAAGCTCGCTTCTTTTCCTATTCTCTCATATCCATGGTTCTACCAATTTCTCTTCAGACCTTCATAGAGTCATCTAAATTCCGGTGTTCAGCTGCTGCCTTTCACTCTTCCCTCCCCCGTTAAAATCATCTCTCTCTCCCCTCCGGTGGGAGGACTAAGAACGAATGCATGGTCGCGTGATCCCATCCAGCATATCGCAATGCAAGCAACTCCACGCTCGTTTGCTTGTCTCAGGAGACGTCCACCAACCTGTCAACGTCGTCGAGTTCATCAGCATCTTCATCAACCAAGGATTCTCTGCTTATTCCCATCTCATTCTCGATCATGTCGAGCCCGTCTCTCTCTTTTCATATAATGGCTTAATCAAAGAGCTGAATGGTGCTGGCTACTTGCTGGAATCGATGCGACTCTATCGCAGAATGCGCGCTTCCATAAAAAAACCCGATGCCTACACGTTTTCCGTTCTAGCCAGATCTTGTGAGACCCTTGTCCATGGGGAGCAAGTGCATTGCGAGTTGATAAAATTTGGGTTTGGATCAGATATGTCTGTTGGTGCATCCACTGTTTCGATGCATGTGAGACTTGGTTGCCTTAACCATGCGCGGAAAGTGTTAGACGAAATGCGGAACAGGGACCCAAAGTCATGGAACTTAATGATCATCGAGTATGCTCGAAATGGGTGTTACAAAACTAGCTTGGATATGTTCTGGCGCATGACGGAGGCCGGTATGGAGAGCACAAAAGTCGCCATGGCGAAGGTACTTCAGGCCTGTTCTTGTCTTAGGGACCTCGAGCAAGGCAGAGCCGTGCATGATTATATCGTAACGTCTGGATTTGAGGTAGATGATTTCGTTGAAACTGCAATTCTAGACATGTATATGAAATGTGGTGCTGTTGATGTTTCCGTTAGATTGTTTGAGGAGATGCTGAAAAAGGATGTGGTCTCATGGAATGTGGTTCTTGCAGGATGCGCAAATGGTGGGCTTTACCATGATGTATTGAACTTGTTTCAAAGAATGAGGAAGGGAACAGATTTGAAACCCAATGAGGCAACACTCATTGCGATCCTTCCAGCATTGTCGGAACTGAAAAATTTGCTTGCTGTCATGAGCTTACACTGTTACAGTATCAAAGCTGGACTCAATGCTTATGTAAATGTCTCGAACTCATTTGTGTCAGTGTATGGAAAATGTGGGTCTGTGGATTCTTCTCGCCTGTTGTTTGAGACAATGCAAACAAATAGTGTTGTGTCGTGGAACTCAATTATAGTCACTTGTGAGCAAAATGGGTTTTCGGAAGATGCGATAAATCTATTCATCATGATGCGGAGGGATGATACAGTGCCACCCGACTTTGTCACTGTTGTGAGCATTCTGCAGGCGTGTGCGCTGATGGCAGTGCCAAGGTTATCAAGCACCATTCATGGATATGTTATAAGAGATGGATTTGCAGCTGATATTCTTGTTAGTACAGCACTTATAGAGGCGTATGCAAAATCTGGACGGCTGCATCTGTCACAGTCTGTCTTTAATCAAATAACAGATCCTGATTTAGTAGCTTGGACTTCCATGCTTTCAGCATATGCAATTCACGGTTGTGGAACCAAAAGCGTCCACCTTTTTGAGGAAATGCTAAGTGCAGGCATAAGACCAGATCATGTTTGTTTTACTCATGTTCTTGCTGCATGTAGTCATTCTGGGCTTGTTGAAGTTGGCAAGCAATACTTTTATCAAATGTCTGCTGATTACGGGATTGAACCAAGAGTGGATCACTACTCATGTATGGTCGATCTTCTTGGTCGTTCAGGGTTTCTAAGTGAAGCTCATCAGCTGATTAAGAGCATGCCTTTCGAACCCAATGCCAGTGTATGGGGAGCATTGCTTGGTGCTTGCAGGATCCACCATGATATTGAACTAGGTAGATTAGCCGCAGGAAAACTGTTTATGCTTGATCCTTTGGATCCTGGCAACTATATTATATTGTCAAACATATATTCAGCGGCTGGTCAGTGGCATGAGGCATCAAAAGTAAGAGCGTTGATGAAGGAAAAAGGGCTGAGAAAGAACCCTGGATATAGTTTCATTGAATCAAACAACAAACTGCATGTATTTTCGGTGGGTGACCAATCACATCCTGAATCAGCAAAAATATATGCAAAATTGGAAGCTGTTACTAGGAAGATGATACAAGCAGGTTACATGCCTAAGACAGAGTTTGTGCTTCATGATATAGATGAAGAATTGAAAGTGGATATGCTCCACAGTCATAGTGAGAAACTAGCTATTGCATATGGGCTTTTGACGACCACTGCTGGAGCTCCTATCCTAATAACCAAGAACCTCAGAATCTGTGGTGACTGTCATACTGCAGCAAAGTTCATATCAATGTTAGAAAATTGCGTGATCATTGTCCGAGATTGCAAGCGGTTCCACCATTTTGAAGAAGGATCTTGCTCATGTGGGGATTATTGGTAAATGATCTTTGATCAGTGAAACATTCTTGTAGTTGTGGTCTTGGTTGAGACTTGCTGTGAGACTATAATCTGGGAACCGAATTGCAATCAACTTTGCTGGAACCCCGAGTGGGCATTATCCCTTATTGAGGCCAAGTGTTATACCCCAAGCGCACCAGGATCACTGAGACTATGATGGGCTCCAGATTAACCTACTTGAGAAAGGTTCCCCTTGATCAAATCAGGTAAAAAGATAATACGATCACAAGTATTGTAGCAACAACTATTACAACAACTAAGCCTTTTCCCATACTAGATGGGGTTGGCTACGTAGATTTTTGGTTTCACATAGCCCTATCATAATTTGTAGAATCCATGGTAGATAAGTTTCGACAAAGTTTTACTCTCTGGCTGTTGGAAGCCTAATGCAACCTTCCTCCTTTATCCGAGCTTGGGACCGGCCCTTACATGGGCAGAGTTATCACAAGTATCTTATAACTGTTATTTTATTCTGTGTTTTCTAAGGTGAAAAACAGGGTTTAACATGTGATCAAGTGGGTTGATTCCAAATGTTGCATATTCTGTCATTTGCTGTCGACCAACCTGTGATAACCAGTTATCAATCTTTATCTTTTCCAATGATGGGGTATAAGGTGTGCTGGAAAGCAAATCTTCGGGAGTTGGTTTTATGTCTGCCAGTGAGGTTGTTTTATATTTCTGCTGAAACTGGTGTAATATGCAGCACGCTGACTATGGCGCCAATTCATGCTTGATTACATGGATATGTTGAGAAGAACATTAACAAGAAATATTGAGAAGCCTCCCTTGTGTTTGAATTTTTGTGCGCCTTTATTAAGCCTCCTACAAAAGTTATAGGAGACCCAGTGTCAGAAATATGCAGCTAAGTTAGGGCTGGTGGGAAAATGACTTGATTCGTCTCAGATATTGCAAGCGGTTCGTCACCTTCAGGATGACCCAATTTGAGCTGATTGGTGTGCTATGAAGTTCAACTATCTGTCAACTAATTTCTTGCGACCTTTAGTCGCCATATTTCAGATCTAATGTGCTCATCTTGATCATCTACGGATGAATTCCTGTGTACGTCAGTGATGTTACCACATTCAAATAAAATGATTATGAAGATGGCTTTATTGTGTCAATTGGGGGGAAATTACTGACATAGGTCATGGAGTATCCTATCACTGTTTTGTTACGAATGATTTAAACATACTTCTAAGAATGTTGGGCAGGAACCCTGTCCTGTTGTTCACTTGAATAATTCAAGAACAGGTTTTTGTTGAAACATGATAGATGACTTTATTGTGGATTTTCCCACAACCCTTGTCCTCGTCCCCATTTCCACACCTCGAATCCGTCACGTTCGAGGTGGGTCCCTGCAGGGAGGGAAGGATCTCCTCCCATGAACATCCTTAGGGATGATCACCCCCAACAACCACAACCATACACCACACTATACATGCCATAAAAGCCGTTGCTGCATCCGTGCATGCATGCAATAAATTAAGAGACAATCTTGAATTGGAGACCAATAAATTGGGATATTGAAGGTTAATCTTAATGAGTCTCTTGCAAAGTTTACACCTAATCAGTCGTCATATCATGTAACAAAGAAAGAAAACTTCCTATCAAAACATGACCACTGCAACAGATGTAAAGACTGGCGAAAATAAACCAAGAGCACCTGCAAAGGGTCAAGGACAAAAATCAAACATCAACTCCTTGATCTAGATGCAGCACGGCGTAGTTCCTCTGGTGTAGAGGGAAACAGTTCCACATATCTTGATCCGATCGTCATCTTGTCTTTGCTCATGGCTTTCTCTGAATCTGAAGCAGATGCAAGTTCCACAAAAGCTTCACCGGTTGCTTTCCCGTCATGCCTACTAACGATGTGTATATTAGCCTCAGTCAGGTCAAATTCCTTGAAGAAATCTATGATATCGGATTTTGTGGTTGAATATGGTAGGCCTCGAAGCTTCAGAATTTCAGTATGCTCCATGTGCTCTTTTTCAATGGATCTCTTGGGCCCACGAGGCGGGCTGCGGTAACCACTAATCCCTTCAGAGTTCACCTCATCGGCAATTGCATTGTAGTAATCTTGCTTGTTGCACCTGAAAACTTCAACGTATCTTCGGCCCATATTCTGTCTATCCCTTTGAAGAGCAAATTCTGCCTGCATAGAACCAGCAAATACAACAAATGCCTCGCCGGAGAATCGCCCATGTTTATTCGTCAAAAGAACATCAACAATGTCCAAACCAGCAAAGAACTTGAACACATCTATATCACTGCAGTCGTAGGGAAGGCCTCTCAGACGAACTACAGGAAAAGATTGAATATAGTAGCCGCCACCAGTTCCATAATATGGGTTGGTTTCCATTAACCTTGGCCTCTTTGAACCAATCTCATAGCCATTTGAAAAGGCCCCAGCTCCAAACATATAGCCCTTTAGTTGTTTATAGCAGGATGGACTGGTGAAAATAACACTACAAGTACGCGTAGATCAAATTAGAAATAGCAAAAAACAAAAAACAGAATGCATATTCGATGTGGTACACGAGCAAAGCAGCAAAACAGAGAATATTTTATTAGAACAAGCGGACAATTTAGATAGCCAACTGAACACAAAATACTGAAGTAATAATGAATTATGAAACAATAAAAAATGATCTAGCTTATTGGGAGTTAACTGCTAACATGGCACAATATAGGGATCTGTGGAAACAAAGAATCCATGTAGCTGACCCCGTCTAGTATAGGAAAAGGCTTAGTTGTTGTTGTTGTTGTAATAATGAATTATGAAATTGCTCTGATGACGCAAAGACAAACGCCAAAAAGAGTTTACCAACTGAAGAACATCTCACTCGAGTTTCCCATCCTCCAGTAGAAAGCACTGTTACTAATAACGTGTTTACGACTAATTTGTCCTTAGAAGTTAGAACGCTTATTCTATGTCTGAAGCTGTATTTAGTCTACTTGGAGAAGCAAGTGCAAGACTGAGTAAAATGACTATGCACCAATAAAGTAGTCAGGCAGTATCGCAACAGCATTTATTACTTTGCCTTGCAATCGATATGCACGACCGAATCCATCTCTCCTTGGAGGCCCAAAATTATGAAGGTAACAATAGAAAATTCAAGGGCCCTTCATTCCCGCATCTCCATTTCGGTCTATTGTTATCATTATTTTCAGCACTACCATCTCCCATCTGAATCCAAAGTTAAGCATTCTTGGCGTGTAATACAAGGATAGGTGACCTCTCAGGATGCCCTGGTGTTGCAGTGTTCAGCCTAACCCACCTTCGACTGGGAAAAGGCTTGCAGGTTGAGGTCGACGTAACCGTGATCATGAATAGTGTGTACCCTTACCTCTTAAAAAGACACATATAGATAGAAAATGATTTTCTCACGACTGTTGATCTCAAAAAGGCACACTTAGCTAGAAAATCATTTTCTGACTACTGTTAATTGAAGTTGAAGCTTGAAGAAACTGTCTGAAAAAATTATCTGCTTGAATGTCCACTCATTTACTTTCTTTCGTGATTAAGAAATGCTAGAGAGAGTAAAGACTGGTGTCTCGGCAAAATCTTCTTACCGTAAAAACAAAAGTTTAACTTCTAATTTTCCAGAGATCTTTCCAAGACATTCCACTTGAGAGTGATAAGAAAGAGACGGCAGATGTGTTAAACCGGCAGAATGCATTGCACACTCTTCTTGTCCAATGACAATCGTATTATATATTTGAAAAATAATTATCAACAATTCATACAGCGCTCATGTTTGCACCCTTCAACCTCAATTACATTCCCCATAAAGCCACACATAGCTAGAAGAAGAGCCCTATGCTAAATTTAAACATATTGTTCTAATGGCAGGCAGGGAAGAAAAATTCACTTTGAAGCCTACGCTGAGGATCCAATGAACCATATTCCATTTATGATACAATTTCTAGAACTCATGAAATGGACAACCAAGCCAAACAGTTTATGAAAAACATGAAACACCATATAATTATGTATAAAACACATGCAATTCATATTTTGCGAAAAAATTGAAATGACAGACATGTAAATAAACATAGTAAAAACTTAATGATACCCCAACTTAGATATTGATCAGTTTAATCAGTTGAGCCCCATGATATGCATATCTGTATCCACTAAAACCATTGAAATCGGACAAAGAAGATAAGAAAACACAGATTCACTGATTCTCGTGTGTGCACCTGAACTCCCAAGACCATAATAATGTCTGGATAAGCACTCCTGACAAGGAAAGCTGATGTTGATCAGTGATTTTTTATCAACCACATTCATCATACAAAAATCTTTTAGAAATATCTAAGCTAAAAGAACTCTCCCAAACAAAATATTCCAACTCTTCATGTTCTAAAATCTCATATAACCAGAAATTTTAGTTCATTTAACCAATGTTATAAAAATTGTATCGTATCGTACGATAAGATATGATTTTATCGCGTATCGTATGAAGATACCATACGATATAGAGGCACGTATCGCTTATCGTGCCGTATCATACTGTACAGTACAATACGGAGGTGTATCGCACCGTATCGTATGATACGCCCCGTATCGTACGAGTCGATGCCGATTTTTTTGTTATAAATTCCGAAAATCCGAAACTTATGGATTTCATTTCTCTTTCTTCCCAAATCCTTTTTCACGTCATTTCCTTTCTTCCATATCCTCTTCTTACCTTGTTCTTGTTGATTTCGTAATTTATTCACAAGATTCTCAAGTATTTCACCCAATTCAACTCCTCATCTTTAGGGTTTTTGTCAAATCCGTTTCATTCCTCTTTCCTTTGCTATTCTATCCAATTTTTCACTTGAAAAATTTAGAGCTTTTGTAGATTTCGTGATTCTTAACATCTAAAAAGTCTTTTTCTTATTGATTGTCCACTCTTGTCTTAATGACTTTCGATCGAGTCGATCCGGCTTGAAAATATTGCACTTCTGTGTATGAAGGTAACAGGCTTGTGAACAAGTGCTTGTTTTGCAATGCTGTAAAACATGGTGTTTTTCGTATGAAACATCACATTGCAGGAACCAAAAAGGATGCTAGTGCATGTCTTCGGATTTCCGAAACAATGAAGTATGAGATTGAGAAGGTATTGGAAGCTTTGGAGGAGAATAAGAGATTAAGGGTAAGAGAGGGCAGAAATAGGTGGTTGGGATATGTCTCAACTTTTTGAAGATGCTACTGCTTAGGAGATGTATGGTGATTATGGTAATGGTGGTGATAAATTTCATGGTGCAGCTCAGATGAAAGAAGAGATGGTTGAAGAGAGGAGGAGAAGGCGAGAAAAGGAAAAAAGTGTAGGTTCTGGTGGTAGTAGAAGTGGAGTTGGCTCTTGTTCTATTGCAAGATCTCCTACTCGCCCGATGCCTACGAGGGGCACTAGAGGAAGAGTCGGATGAGGTAGTGGCCCTAGTGGGATGCCTTCATTTTTTTCTCCCATGTATGACTCCTGGAGCTCAGCCAGGCATTATATCAGCTATAGCTTCAAAGGAGGTAATTGAAAAAGTAGATTTAAAGTGTGCAGAATTTTTTTTATGAAAATTGCCTCATTTTCAATGTTGCAAACTCATTTTCTTTTTCAAAGTATGGCGGATGATATTGCCAGTATGAGATCAGGGTATAGAGTCTCTACTTATCATGCTTTGAAGGGCATATTATTGTAGAAATGGGTTGATATTTTTAACACATAGAGTTCTGAATTTAAGGAGTCGTGGAAGGATAAAGGATGTTCTGTTATGGTTTATGGTTGGACAGATGGTCAGCGTAGGTCTTTGGTAAACTTCCTAGTCAATTGTCCTAAAGGTACATTATTTTTGAAATCATATGACTTGTCCCATATTGATAAAATTACAGATAATTTACTCCCTATTTTTGAGGAAGTTGTTGAGAAAGTCGGTGTTTCAAATGTTGTTCAATTCATTACTGATAATGCTACAAATTTTAGAGCAGCTGGTAAGATGCTTGAGGCAAACCATCCATCCTTTGTATGGACTCCATGTGTTACACATTGAGTAGACTTAATGCTTGAAGATTTGAGTGCAATGAATAAAATAAGAGGGATTATAGATGCATGCACAAATATTAAAAGTTTATTTATAACCATTCTTCTTTATTGCATTTGATGCGAATTCATACAGTTGGAAGGTTATTGATTAGGCCTTTATTGACAAGATTTACTACAAATGTCATTACTATGCAAAGTCTTGTCCTAAATAAAAATGCATTAAAAAAATTATTTGCATATGATGAATGGGCTCTATTAATTAGTCTAGAAAGAGAGAGGCAATTGTTGTGGTTGATGTTGTTTTCAATGCTGATTTTTGGAAAAGTGACAGCAAAATTTTGAAGATGATTGTACCTTTAGTTAAGGTAATAAGGATAATGGACAGTAAAGATAGACCTGCTATACCTTATATATATAATGCTATGGATAAGGCCAAATTAGAGATACAAGCAAACCTTAAGAGCAAGTTGTCACTTCTAAATAAATTTTGGAAGATAATTCATGCACGTTGGAACCGTTAAATGCATGATGATTTGCATGCTGCTGCATATTTTCTTAACCCTTCTATTCGATTTTCTCGTAACTTTGTGGAGGATGATGAAGTGAAAAAGGGTATCTTAAATGTAATTGACCTTATTGAAGATTCATCTCCTCATTGTAATATTCATTTAGAGTTAAGCAAGTATATACAAAGTGTTGGAGATTTTGGAAGGCCAATTACAATCCAACTCCGCTCCCAGATGCGACCAGGTATTGCGTTTTTATTGATATTCATTTAAGTTATTAATTGATTGACTTCATGTGTTTCTTATTAATCATTATCGTGTTTTATTTCAGATGAATGGTGGGCTCATTTTAGTGTAGATGCACCAAATTTGGCAAGGTTTTCTCAACGTATATTGAGCCAAACATGTAGTTCGAGTGAGTGCGAGAGGAATTGAAACTTTTTCGAACCCATTCACACGAAAAAGCGAAACATATTGGAGCATGCTCGACTGCGTGATTTGGTATATGTTGCCTATAACATTAAGTTAAGGCAAAGGTAATAATTAAAAAATATATATTGTTTATTGTTGCCTAGTTCTTGACTTCTTTCTTAATCTTATTAATAATGAATGCTTGATGTGGTTATATTACATTTGATATTCTTTATAATTTCAATATTCTTTTTTTACATGCAAATACAAAAGGATGCAAGAAGGACAAGGAAGGTGCCATATGATCCATTGAAGTATGGAAATGTTGATATTCTTGACAATTGGGTCGAAGAGGAGAAGTCCCCTATCATTTTAGAGGATGAAAATTGGAGGACACTCAAAGCTAAAGCAAAGCTTTGAGTTGGAGACAATGAAAATGAAGCCGAAGGTGTTGGATGGGCAAATCCTACTATAGAAGAAGAGGGAGGAGATGGTGATGGTGGTGATCCTGACTACGTTGATTATAATGCTTTTGTTGATTATGATCCACATTATGGATGATTGTAATTTGTTTGAACTTTTATTTGTAGGTTGTAACTTGTAACCTCGATGATTATGGATTCTATGGAATATGGAATATGGAATCATGGATTATGGATTCATGGAATATGGAATTATATTATTTATGGAATATGGATGATTGTAGGCTTGTAGCCTTGTTATGAAGATGTTTTTGTTATAGTATGAATACTTCTTCATTGTTTTATACATGTTTTGTTCATTAATTTTAATTTTTAAATTTTTTGAATTTTTGAAAAAAAATACTGATGCCCTGTGATACGGGCACCGATACGGTTTTTACAACATTGCATTTAACTCTGAACCATATTTATTGTGGAAAATTACAAAAGTATTATTTTTGAGTTTTAACTCTCTCTAACATCACCAAACCACATGCTTGGTCTGCGCAACAAAGTCAAGCTGCTTTTGATGATTTTGTTGAAGAATTTGTTGTGATTGCTGATTTTGTGTTAGTTATGTAATTTTTGATATTTTAGTATTACTGTAATTGCCTATAGTACTAAGGGCATTTTGATCTTTTTCTGGTCCAACTTGTAATTGGTAAGGGTTGCTTGATTAATAGAGAGAGAAAGAGGGGAGGCGGCCCCCAATGGAGATTGCCCTCCCCTCTGATCTCACACTTTTTTCTCTTCACCTTTTTCCTCTGTGGTAACTGAATTAAGTCAATCAGCAGACCGAGCAAGGTTCTCTATGTAAAGTACATGATAATCCCATATTTTGTCCTTATTAGGTTTTGCATTCTCTTATGGCACTTCCACGTGATAACACCATATGTTGGCACTCTCTTATGGCACTTAAAAGTTCAGTACTAAAGGGACAAACTGCATAGCGTACAAAAGCCTATGGGTTCGAAACTAATACTAGTAGCAAAAAAATATAAGAAGAAAATTCTAGATATGAAAAAGCTTAAACACGGTCTTATAATTTACACAAGACCTGCGATGCAACCTTCTGGAAAGGTCCACCAAAATGTCATGTAAACAAATGGGTAACCAAATTGGCTTAGCTGCAAACGATGGTATTTGAATATGCTTGTTGCAGTATTCGAATACTCACGAAAGAGAAGGCCAGAGGAGGCAGTATTCAAATATCTCATGTTTGGTATTGAATACTCAGAGAAATTTGACAGCGAAAAAGATCGGCCTACGAGGTATTCGAATAACCACGATAGTCGAATACCCCTGAGTTTTAGAAAGGCGTATTGAAGTAAGGTGTTCGAATAACCATGATGGTGTTTAAAATAGTCTTATCGGAAAAGCACAAGTTTACACATCCTCATGACGTGGTATTGAGATATCATGTAGGTATTCGAATAACTAATTAATGCAAGTCACATATCTATGTCGTAGATTTAGCATCAATTGAGTGTACGAAAGCATTGACATATTGATGGAGTACCATACCTTCACAACCATTGATTTCCCCACAGGAGATTAAATCAAAGCCTTCAGACGGTCTTAAAAAGTCAAGAAGGATGAAATCATTAATTAAACGATTGACGGGCAAATATTTAATTATATGTATGATCTGATCAAGAGCTCAAGTATTCCGGGTTCTATATTCTTAAGTTAGCAATGTCTGTTTCAAGCATAGACATCGACTTGGGTGCTAAGAAGTAATATTGCACCTTAGGATTTTGGAGATACATAATAATTGCTAAGAATTAGAAGTAGAAGATCATGCATGGCCTAGCACTGATTTAGCATCTATGCATTCATGACAATTAAAATAAATACTTAATTATTCATTTAAAAACATTTTGAAAGCAATCAAGGATTATATTTAGATTGCGAAGGCTTAAAACAAGATAAAACGCATGGAACACAAATACTTATTTTAAGTTATGATTATTGCATGCATAACTCATGGGGACGTTGAAAGAGACGCTGATAAGGATAGGATAATTAACATGTCATTTTTGCACAAGAAGCATACTTTATCTAGCATATTGATATGTAGACGCTTTGACCAATTATTAGTCACATAAAGCTAGAAAAGCATAATTCAAGTTTTCCTTCCTTTCTTCCAAAGTGCAAGGTCTATGACGGTTTCACTCCAAATGCAGCAGGGGAAAAGAGCATTGGAATCACACTTATGACTCATTTGTGGCTCTCTTCTCTCTCGCTTCCAATTCTGTCAAGTCACTTCTTAGCCTTGGCTGCCTTTCAAGCACACCATAACACCATTTTGACTTTTTGGTACCTCGAACCATTCTGGCCACCACCCATGGAACCATTGTCTGTTGGATCTACCATAATTTTATCTAGCTATCTATGAATCCTCTCATAAAGATCCAATTTTTCATAATATCATGTTGGGAGCATTTTCAATAAATCATTCATAATTCAATATCACTTAAGCACAAGCCATTGATATACAAACAACCATTTTCCTTTCTCTCCATATGATCTCGTCAAGCAGCCCATATACACCATCCATCAGCTTTATAGATTTCATATCCGAACTTGATTTTCTAAATTAATTAATTACCATATAATAGAATGAACATAATCATAGTGTATAAACATAATATTCCAAAATCATTCATCTTGAAGTCAAATTCAAGATTCAAGTTAATCTAATCAAGGCTTACAAGGAATAATACCTCAAATTTATTGACTTTGCATGTGAGTGTGCTACAAGAGGTAAAAGGCTTCGGTCAACCTTGGCCTTGGTAATCACTCTCCAATATACTTTTAATCTTCATCCAACCATAGATCTTGAATCTCATGATATTCTGAGTAACTTTGCATGTTGGAGATTTTCTACAATACTTAGAAGCTTTGGTTATAGCCATCTTCCTTCTTTGACTTCAAGGTCAAAGTTCTTGGCCATTTATGGCTTTAGAAGCATTACTAATCTTGATCATTTCTCTTTGATTTAACCAAAGTTTGTCCAAACCATGTTGAGAAATCCATGGTCTGCATAATTGAATCAAGCTTAGGATAGTTCTTTGGTATTTCATGTCATTTTGGTTCCTTGAATATTGAGATTGAGGCCTTTAGGAAAGAAGGACTTGGAACCAGAAGCCGTACAATTTCAAGAAGCTTCTGAGGATTTTCTTACATAGATTACATAAATGAGGGAGATCCATCTTAGATACAACCAATTATGGTGGTGGAGAATGGTCTTAATTTGAATGGATGACTTAATCATGTAGGAATTCCATATCAATCCATGGTCATGTAATAACTTAAGCATTTGTTGCTTATGTATATTCTGAATTAATTTTCCCATAAGCCTTGATTATTTTTGTCTATGCTTACATATGCTTTGCATTAATTTATGATCTTATTAGGAAACATATAATCTATGCATGATGACAAGTCATTAGCTTTGGCAAATTCAAAAATGTGAAGTATTCAAGAAGAAATCTATATATGTAATGCACACTACAGAAGATGAGGATTTCAAGAAAATTAAAGACATTTCCTTCCAATGGCCAAGGAAGGATTCGGTATGATTCACCCTTCATTGTAGTTAATGTTTGAAATTTTTCAAGAACAAGGAATATTGACTGATGTCCCTGTAAACATGATAATTTTTGATTTCTAAGACACAATCAAAATGGTGGTGTTTACAATTCATTAATATGCACTTATGCAGAATCAAAATAGGATGGACTATTGAGATAGTATGGAATTATTTACCTAAAGGTTTATTTTTTTTAAGAAACATGAACACAAATTTTAGAATGAATTAGTTGATTAAATTTGTAGGGTACCCAAGAAATGAGAATTTATTTAAGTTCTTCCCTCGTCCAATATTGTTTTGTTTTGCCTCTTTTTCAAATTGAGCACCATTGTCACAAATGGCATTTGGCTCCCTTCAATATCTATAAAAAATATCTCTTTGAGGATATTTTTCATGATAAGCTTCCTTCAATGGCGTTTGCTCTTCAAATAAGGATTTGGAATAGGGACAACATAGTGTTATCGATTGTTAGCAAGATAATTAGCATTCATAAACATCCAGCACTTATCTTGCTTGCCTAAAGCAATTTTGAACTGTAGCACAATTATCATCATTCAAAGAGAATCTATTTTTGTAGTGAATTTAGCATAACTCTAATAGTAAAAGAAAACCTGCTTCTTGTCACTTAGGCAATTTACCAATGTTTTGAATTTATTGAGTTTCTAGGAAAATAAGTTAGGAAATTGCGCACAAGTTCCAGAAATCCAAATCAATAAAATCCATATAAAACTGTGATTGTGTGTATCAGATCAATAAAAAGTAATTTTGAGAAGCAATACCATCGAAGGAATGGTGGTATTAATTTATTTTGTGTAAAAAGTTCCATCTTGAAAAACTTTTACTAAAGGTTACTGAGCTTTAATGGATCTTTAGTACTCTAATGTTGATTTTAAGGATTTGACCCGAGCTCTGGCTCGAGAATTTGAACCAATGGATTTGATCTTAGTGACCATGGAAGATACACGAGGGGGGATGAATTGGGTAGCCAAAAGGGAATTTAGAGCAAAACCTGATTCACTTAAGTAACAACTATTAAATAATTAAATAAAAACGGAAGGAACTGAAGAGATTTTTAATGAAAGCGCGATTCACACTGTGACAACATCGAATAAATGTACGATATAATATTTTAAATTACATTGATGAATAAAGACACTTGATTTGAAGCAGTTTTACCTGATATGTTATCTGGTTTAGACGACTTGAACCCACTGATTGGTCGCACCTGCAGTCCTCAATAGGAAAATTTTTTCATAACATGTATGAAAATGCTAAATATCAGGTGCTTCGCGACATTTGAGAAAGATGAATGAAAATTTTCACACACGGAAACTTATCTTTACTTGTGCTATTCACTCGAAAACATATCGATACGATCAAACGCACTCATTGAGCGCATTGATCACGAGTGCTTCAAAAGAACTTTTACATACAGTCTTGAAGGATTGACCTCACCATCGCTATAGAAGAACCAGCGCGACGCAATATAGGCTTACGCGAGCTTCTCACTGAAAAAACAGGAATAATACAATTAGAAGTGCTAAGAGTTTCTCGGACTATCTGCAAAGTTCGACAAAAAGAGCCTGAGAAACGATCACGCATAAAATACAAATCCATTTTTACTGAGCATCTGGCACAAATGATAAACGCACGATACGTTGATTTATAAACTTGACGGATGAGACCCGTGCGCACCAGCGTCACGATGGCGGCAATGTTGCGCGATTATGCGTCCTTAATTGTAAAAATAATGAGCGAAACCTTACGAGCTTGCGCGCTTAGTGCATATTTGCAGCACAGGTTTTATGCTCAGCAGCGCCCGTAACAATGTCATGGAAATACCTTCCTGGTATGTCAGCCAGAACCATTTGTACGATATTTCGTTGATAAAAATAGTAGATTTAAACGCGCAGCCGAGGCATCTTGGCGCTGATGGATATGTACGATTTTGCGTCAAATACAAAATATCGATCATTAACGCATGACACCGCCAGCGTGGAGGGAACGATGCGTGGTTTGCATTTATGAGTTCCACGCCGTGATGACGCGTATTAAATGTGCACGTTTTATATTTAGCGTCTCGGCCCGGCCATGCGTATTAGCGCCGATTCGCTCACGCAGCAGTAGTGCACTGAATATACACGATATAAGTGCACCAGGCATCGGCGGGCGAAATGAAACGAAGAGCCTTGTCTCAAGCAGTCTGCATCCACTATATCTCAGCTCTCGGTTCTCTCAAATGAAAGATTTTCGGTTCGCCAATGTCAGTTTTGTCTGTTTTAGACAGAGCCTGCACGTACAATGAAAGATTGCATCTAGACCTCCATTATTCCACCGAGATGGCACCGTGGTTCAGCAGCGCGATGGAAGCCACTTTCTCTTGAAAGCAGGATCCCAGAGTCAAGACAGCGGAACGGAATGAGCTTTCGAGAGGTCCTTGATGACTTTTCTGCGTTTCTCTTCCTCGTTGCTACTGGACATGTATTTTGTACCATTTGTTCACCAAATATCCAGCATGTACCTAAGGCTGCACCATTTATTACAGGGATCACTTTGAACACGATAACATTAATGATCCAGCATTTGTCTTTATTATTATCTCACGAATTTATTCTGGATCTTCAAATTCAGCGTCCATGGTCACGTTTTCTTTGTAAAATCAGCTCCTGAAAAAGCAGTGCATAATGCCAATATCTTAGTGAACTGTGGATAAAATCTAATGAACATAGACATATCAAGCACAGTGGGTTTGAGATCGTAATGTAATGGTAAAATGATGCATGATGATTCTATTCTGTATATATCAGTTGAGACACAGTTACATTTAGCTGATGGGATAGACATGATACCTCTATACAGCCATCGTATCAACACGTGTTTGATATTGATAGATGCTCTACATGTTGGATAGTTCATGCGTTAGCTCTCAAGAGACACTTAGAGAGTTGAGCCAAATAACATGCGTTAAAGATCTCTGACCTACACATAAGCGTTTAGCTAATGTAGATTCACCTCAATTGAAGAGAATCATTGCATTGTAGCTGTATTGTATGCACCAGGAATATTAAAGATGCGTATTGTTATTTGATGTAAAACGGGTGAAAGATGAGATATTCCCTAGAACTCTAGTTTATCCATTGTTAGCGAAGACCAGACCTGGCTACTTTCGTGATTGCTTACAGCATCCATTTTTATGTCCATTGACAAGAGAATGTAGCGCAGCAAGAACTAGTCCGTTATCTTAGCATTGGAATGGCATACTGTGTCCTCAGTGAACGATCTCTTTACTACGCTAGCGTATTACTTGTCGACGTGCATTTGCGGTTAACAAATACGACAGCTCATGAATATACCCTTCAACAGCTGAAATGTCTCAAAGGTTACATCATATAGAGTCGGATAAAAATAGCCATTGGGTGTAATTATAATCGTCAGTCATACCTAAACGAGCAACTTATATCACATTGGTTTCCAGTTCTTTGAAAGACTTACCTTTACAATCAACTAAAACTATTTTTAATATATCTTAGTCAGACATGAGAACCCAGAGGTACATGTTTCTTCAGGTGAGATCACCAGCCTGTGGTTCGTTCATCCGATGCCTTTTGTACCATAAGTATCCTTCCTTATCTGGTGGTATTAACTTTTCTTCATCGTATTTCAGATCTCGAGTTTTACAGGGATCAGCTTCTCCTTCCTAATCTCAGCTTAAACTGGTTTATTTCTGGCTGCTCAGCCTGGCACTTCTTCTGAGGTACCTTCCTTCTTCCAACAGTTCAAGGATCAAGCTCTTCTTCCTTCTCATCGTATTCCTTCAAGGAATGTCCATCTTCAATTGTCTTTCCCAGCCTAAGAGGAAGACCAGAAAAGAAGCAGGAAAAATAATCAAAAAGAAAAGAAGAATAAGAAAATAGGAAAATAGTGAGATAAACAAAGAAAGAAGAAAAAGAAAGAAGAAGAAAGAGGAGGAGGAGGAAAAGATGGAGAATAAAGAAAAGAGTAAGTTGAAGAAAGATGAGGACATATGGAAAAATGCCCTATTATAGGAAGTTGGGTCGAAAAGCTTCATCTATGGCTCATCGAAGCGAGAGCCTTATGACGGTCTAGTAGTGGACCTAGGAATTTTTAGGGCGAGGCACATTCATATGAATTATGATTGCTTATTTACTCAATATTATTATTTAAAAGTTTTTAATGTGCTTGATTAATTGATTTTATAACACAATCACATATAATACTTATCTATTAAATACTATAATACTATTGTAACTTTTAAAGTTTGTTGATAGTACCAACACATATCATGCTATGCTCCCAACATATTAACAAACATGCGTCACCTAAAAATCATAAAAACCTAGCTTGAGAAAACACACTTCTTTTTGCAATATTTTCTTTCAGAAAATTTGTCGAATAAGTGGTGTGCGACATGGCCTTTTCGTAACCATCCCAACAGTTTGAACTGGAATTGAAACAACCTCAAAACCACTAGGTCCCGGAACCGATGGTTCTGAGTTGAGAATTGTAATCGGAATAAGGGGCCTCCCGATTCGATTACAGTTCATGAATTTTAGAAACTGGTAATTTTAAACCGTGAATTATTATTTATTTATATATATATATATATATTTTTAAACACTTTATATTAGGTGTATATAGGCGTTCTCATGTTTTCAGTCACAAAAACCGTCTTTGCCCAATGAACAACATAAGGCTATCATTTTCAAACTAAGCATAAAGGGTTCGAGTTGCATGGCTTGCAATCATGGCTTTTCAAAAAAAATCTTTTTAAATAGGTTTTGTGGCCATTCTGGATCTGAAACCGAAATTAAAACCACAAGTGGAACTACCCACCAGCCGATTTGGTTATGGTTTCAGGTAACCCAGAACCATTAGTTCTAGACCTTCGGTTTCGGTATACCTGAAACCGGATATGTCTAGTTAAAGGTAACACAAGAAAGATATTTGGATTAGTTCAACATGGAAGCGCATGAGTGACTTACTTAGGGCTCAAAAGGAATGATCAACACTATGTGTCTAATAGGGAGAAAACTACAAAGAGAAGAAATATAATTATTTACAAGGAAGTATATACATTACGTATATCTTAGACCTTTATTGTAACGTGGATGTCATCCACCACCTGAAGCAGTTAGTGATCATATGGTGGTGAGAGGCGGTGACAAACGAAGGTCGACGGTCATGCATTATAATCAAAGAATGAAAACCCATGTGTTAGTTCCACCTGCAAACCAAATATGAAATAATGGTTTCTTGGAATCGTGGTTATAAGCTTATAGTTTTAGTATTAGGAGTTTGATACAAAAAATCATGGCATCATATAAACAAGAAAAAGGGACCTTTAAAAGTGACTGTAAACACCATTTTTTTTTTCAAAACAAAAAATTTGATCTTTTAGAAGTTCTGCCTTTTTCAAACAAAAATTACAGTTAGAAATTCCGCACCAAACTTTTGTAGCAACCTCAAAATAAAGGTATATTGCACCTCTCTAAAAAAAATTCAATTTTGATAAACTATAAAAAAAGTAAATATTTTGCCCTCAAGGCCACATTGGCACAATTATGCTATTTCAAAATATTGTATTCAAAGAAAGAAGGGTTTTAAAAAATTTTCCTCAAAGAAACAAATGAAAATGAGACATTGGGAACCAAACCTTAAAATGTTTGCAAATTGACAAAATTTACAAAATTCCAAAAGAACCATGAAATTAAAAAACAAATCAAATTCAAATCAATCCTCAAAAACTTGCTCAATCAAAAATAATTTCATTGAGAGACCCTATACCAAAGGGTTAAAGATATTCGATACCTTATATCCATCCAAAGGATTAAAGTGGTTCGATACTCTATACCTCAAAAGGTTAAAGTGGTTGAAATGGTAAAGACTAACTCACGAAGCGAAAATAGGTCACCCGTGCAAACAAAAATTGGGAATAAAACTTAGTGTTTTTCAAAATGAATATTTGAAGATTTCATTAAATTTGATGTTTTCAAATATAAAAATGGTTTTAAAGAAAACGTTTGAAACCATACCTGCCTTATATGAAACTCGAACCGAAATGAGGCAAATTCCCTAGAAAGAGGAGATGGTAAAAACCAAAAAGGCAATGACAAAGTACCTGTCATTTTAGATCCAAGTATTAGACAAGTGATCTAAGGCAGCTATCAAGAGAAAAGAAGGTCGACATTAAAGAAGGAAGGTCGGCGTCCAAGAAGAAAGGTCGTCATCTAAGGAAGGTCAGCATCCGAAAAGGAAAAGCCGGCATTCAAGAGAAAGGAAAGTCGATGCTCAAGAAAGGAAAGCGGCCAAATTTGGCAAGATATGAACAGTAAGAACCTTGCCAATTTCAACATTATTGGACCAACCAACTTACCAAATCGCACCTTGGTGCTCGATTTAGTAAGTCATCATCAAGGTGGGCTGGCCGACTTCAACATGAATGAATAAAAGGACTTACCATACACAACCATGGTGCCCAATTGGGTAAGTCATCCAACTGTTGGCTGGTCTATTTGAACAAATTAGGCAAGAGGACTTACCATGAGCAGTGCTGGTGCCCAATTTGATAAGCTATGAACCCAAGCCTTGCCGAACTTCATGCATAATCGATTGGAGAAGACACTTACTATTGCAAGCCTTACCGACTTTAGCATGGACAGAACAAGTCAATTGCGGCAGGATTGGAAGAAGACAACTTGCCACATACAATTCAACCGATTTCAGCAAGTGGATGCAACACCTTAACCTAATTTGGTAGGCTAGTAGACAACACAAGTCCAACCAATTTCAGTATGACTTCAACAAGGCAACTTACCATATTGCATTAGGTAAGTTGACTTTCAAGGAGCAGCATCAAAGAGGTAGTTTATTATCTATAAAAGGCCCCTTAAGGGGGGTTGCAAAGGCATCAACCCACATCAACCAAGATCGAATTCAACCATCTCACGATCGAAAATCAGATCCAAGAGAGGGAGAGAAAGAGAGAAAGAGAGAAAGAGAGAGAGAGAGAGGAAGAGATAAAGAAGAAGGAGAAGGAGGCTTGCCGCCACTAACTGCTGGCCACCATCCTATTCTTCTGCTACAGATCCCTTCTTCCCTTATCTTTCAGTAATATTTTCTCCTCTTTCATTAAATTTAAATAGGGTTGTAATTAAGGAGCTTATATCTCCATTCTAATGTAATAGTTAAGAATCTTATGTTGTCCCGTTTCTTTTACATTCATGGATTACATGCTATGAGTTTGATTTTTAATCCTTTCTATTCTGATATATAATATAAAACCTTATGCCTCCTAACCCCATTTATGCTTAGGATATAATTATAATTTCATTCATTTTAAATTGTTGTATATTTTCTTTTGATTCGGACAAAATGCACACACGTATCCTGAAAAACTAAAAATTTGTTTTGTATACTCTACACATGTCTAATAAATGATTTTTATTTCCTTACCGTTGCTTCAAATGCACTAAAAATTTGCACACCTAATCTACACACATAGATATGTCCATAAAAAGTTCAAGAATTTTAGAATGGTGTACCACCTTAAATAAAATCGAAGAATATCGAATGAAATCGGAACAAAATCTGTAAATCCAGAAGTTTCTGCAACAGAGGTTGGGTCATAATCCCATATCTTTATATACAGTGAATCGTCTTGATTGAAAATGGTTCCATTGGAAAGCTAAAATTGATAGCTTTTCAAAAAACCAATTTCATAAAAATCGGAGATCTGAGTACCAAGATACAGTTGCTTTTCCAAGCCTCTATTACAAATTTGTCTCGAAAATCTGAGTGGGATATATTCTTAGATTTAACTATATAAATCTATATTATTTAAATACAAATAAAAATAGTTTCTGAATATGCATATAAGACTATATCTTCTATAAAATTTTAAGAATTTTTTGAGATCATAAGTTGTTCAAAAAAATAAGAAATAAGTCTATGAAAATAAAACCAATTTCTGTTTTTCAAGATTTGGAATGTTTTCAATTAAGAAGTAAGTTCACGATTTTGTTAAGCTTTTGAAATTGAAATTTGGTTTTGAAAATTCATCAAATCTTGAATGATTTTCAAAGCATCTTGGCTAACCCTTGATCATCGGTTCAAAAAGGCCTACGTAAAAAAGAATTCACTTGTTCACAATCACTAAAGAAGTCATAAATCAATTTTACTAGTTTGAACAAACTAGTTGGCATGCTCATGCACACATAGTTTGCAAATTTAATTTTAAGTCTCTATGTAGATTTCGAAATAAAAATTCACATCTATAGATTTGGTACACTCGGTGGGACCTAAATCTTAGAAAATTATTTTGATCCGACATTGATTTCAAAACAAAAATCAATTTAAAATTATGATTCTAAACTTCACTTTTTTTCATATCCCTTGTTTTGAGTTCAATATCACTCAATTATGTCAAGTTTTGATGATTCCTTTGAAAATATATAAAGGAAGTCCTCATCAAACTTTTAAAATCGGTTTTCCAAAACCACAAAAAAATCTTCTCAAACCTAAGAAGAAAGAATTGCCTCTTTGAAACTGGAATTGAAAAAGATATAACTAGAAAGGGAAATCGAAGCCCTAAGCCAAGAGGTCAAGGCACTTTGTTCCTATGAAAAATCATCTCGGGTATATAGGGAGAAAAACCATACTCAAAAACCCAAACCAAGACCAAAATCCAATGAAGGATATGAGGCCACAACTATAGTAAGTATTGAGATCGAATCATCTAACCTTGCTAATCACCCAAACACCCCTTTGTCCATGAAAAACCCAAAAAAGTTCTTTATTTCAAAAAATAAAAAAATCTAGAAAATCTTCAAAAATAAAAAACAATTAAAAATCAAAAAGTTGAAATTCTAAAAGTTGAAAATGAAAATAAAGTTCTGCATTCCTAGGCGTACAAACGAAGTGAGGCATGAGGTTCCCTTCACTCAAGTCACTTCAAACTTTTCAAAAACCTGTGCTACGATGAGCTCCATTTCTATGAGCACCATTTCACATACAAAGAAGAATGAGTATTTGTAAACGTGAATTTTTATTTCAAAACCTATGTGAAGATTTGAAATAAAATTCCTGAACTACATTGTAAGTGCGAGCGTGCCAGATAGTTTACTCAAACTAGTAAAGATTGATTTTCTGACTTCGTGTTCGATTGTGGATAAGTGAATTCTTTTCGTCGTAAGCCTTCTTAAACTGATGCTCAAGGGTCAGCCTATATGCTTTTAAAATGGTTTGAGATCCGGTAAATTTTCAAAAACAAAATTTCAATTTCAAAAGTTTGACAAAATCGTGATTTTGGTTCTTAACTTAAAAATATTTCAAGTCTTGAAAAACATAAACTAGTTCTGTTTTTAGAGTCTTCTTTTTTATTTTTTTTAAATAGTTTCGAGTTTCAAAAAATTCTACAAATTTTGTGGAGAACAGACTTTTATGTAAGATTCAAAAAAAAATTTGTTCTTATTTTATATACTATAGATTCATGTAATTAAATATGAAAATAGACCTCACTCAGACATTTAGGACAAACCTATGTCAGAAAGTCAAAGGTTTAGAAAAACTATTATATTTTTATGCTCAGACCTCTGATATCTATAAAATTAGTCTTATTAGAAAGCTATAGATTTCACCTTTCCAATGAGACTATTTTTAATCAAATTGGTTTACTGCATATAAAGATATTTAGGAATAACCCAACCTATGTTATAAGAATGGTTTTTCAGAATATGTTCTAATTTTAATAAAACTTTTCTGATTTTATTAGTGATGTTTAACATACCCAAAATTTTCAAAAAATTTATCATAAGTGTGTCCGTATGTCTACATTAAACTAAAATTTAGAAATATTCGAAGCATGGGATAATGAAAGAAATCATTTACCAAACATGTGTACAGTGCAAAAAAACATGTTTTAGATTTTCAGAATTGTGTTTTTGTTTTAGTCTGAATCAAAATCGAATCTAAAGCTATAAAACAATAAACAAAATCCTAATTATCACGTGAACATACGGAAATTAAGAGGTCTATAATCTTACGTTATGTTATGGAGTAGAAAGAATCAACATTTAAAGTATATAATGAATAACATATGAACAAAAGAAAGATGGGGCAACATATGAATCTTGATTAATACATCCTCATGGGAACTTAAGCTCCTTAATTACAACTCCATAAAATTTAATAAAAAATTATGAGAGTATGAAGGAAGAATGAACCTGTGGCGGAAGGTTGAGGACGGCTAGCAGTTGGCAGCACCTTCTTCTTCCTCTCTTCCTCCTTCTCTCTCTCTCTTTCTCTCCTTCTTGCTGAATGATTTGGTAAACTTGGATTTATGCATTGCATCCCCCTTGAAGCCCCTTTTATAGGCCAAGGGATGCCTCTTTGCTGTAAATTTTCATAAGGCAAGTTGCCTTATTGAAGATGGCTGCGTTTGACAAGTGAATGTTGCCATTCTTTTCAAAAGATACTCCCATGAATAAGGTAAGTGAAGTGCTGGTCATTCTTGCCAAAAACATGTTCCGTCTGATATGATAAGTGCAACTATTCATTTGATGAAGCTTGATAAGATAAGTTGCCTAATCATTTGATGCTGAACTTCAAAACTAGTAAGTTTTCTCTTGGTAGCTTACCAAATTAAACATCACTACTTGCCAAATCGAGCATTACCACTTGCCAAATCAAGCATCACTTTCCTTTTGCATGGATGACACCGACTTTCCTTTCTGGACGCCGACCTTCCGTTTTGGGTGCCGACTTTCCTTCTTCAACGTTGACTTTCCTTTCTGGGTGCCGACTTTTCTTCTTGAATGTTGACTTTTTTTTCTTGAACAACTTTTCGTTTTGGGTACCGACTTTCTTTTCTGACGCAAACTTTTTTTTTTGGTGCCAACTTTTCTCCTTGAACATCGACTTCCTTTTTTGATGCTGACCTTCTTTTTTGGACGCCGACTTTCCTTCTTGAACGTCGACTTTTCTTTCTAATACTTGAAACTAAAAATGATATGTTACCTTACCAACAATGCCAAAATTGATAGGTGCTCGGTCATTGCCTTTTTGGAACATGCCATCTCATCTTTTTGGGAAATTTGCCTCATTCCTGTCCAAGTTTCATATATAGCAGGTATGGTTTGAAACACTTAATAAAAAATATTTTTATATTTGAAAACATCAAATTTAATGAAATCAAATATTATTTTTATAAAGCACTAGGTTTCATTCATTGTTTTTGTTTAGAAAGGTGACCTACTTTCACTCTGTGAGTCAGTTACCACCTTGACCATTTAACTCTTTTATATGGGTGTAGGGCATCAAACCACTTTAACCACTTCAACGGGTATAGGGTATCGAACCTCTTTAACCACTTTAACGGGTGTAGGATACCAAACCAGTTTAACCACTTTAACGGATGTAGGTTATCGACCCACTTTAACCCTGGGTATCAGGTCATGGAATGAGATCCTTCTCAACCGGGCGAATTTCTGAGGTCTGGCTTGAATTTAACCTGTTTATGAATTTCAAGAGTTTTGAAATTTTATAAATATATAAATTTGTAAATATTTTTAGGTTTGATTTCCAATGTTCTCATTTTCACTTGTTTATATAAAAAGAATTGTTTGAAACCATTATTTCTTTGAAAACAATCATTTAAAAAGGCAAAATCAAGTCAATTTGATCCTGATGACAAAATAATCATTTTTATAAAATTTTGTCCAAATTCAATTTTTTTTGAAAGGGATGCAATATATCATCATTTTGAGGTTGCTAGAAAATTTTCATACGAAAATGAGTTCATTCAAGGTATTTTTGTTTGAAAAACCCTTAAAAGGCCCAAAATTACCTAAAAAAACAAATTTTCTAAAAGATAAAATTTTTTTGGGGGTATTTACAGTGTTGCACATACATAGGATTGGAGGATAAAATTCAAGACTTCACAAAGCAATGAGAGCTCGAAGCCAAGCATGAGCTAGAACAACATCATGATGCTTACAAGGAAGCTTGCTCTCACTATAAAAGGTAGTCAAGCTCGAAAAAGGTATACCTGAAACTCACTCTCCTCAAAACTCTCTACACGATCCTCCCCTCGTTAGTATAAGATCGATAAATCATTTGCATCACACTCATGTACTCACAACCCACCAAATGGGCCAAAGAATGTAGATTTTCAATGTACACCGAATGTCTTGCACTAACAAAAAGAATTTCAAAATTAAAATAAAATTAAAAACTTGGTAGACATGGTTATTCCTAAAGTATGCATCAACATCCTAAGTATACCTAACACTACCATGTATAAACAAATCTCTTTGAGCCTAGGTCTGTATCATAAACACAAGCCTATAGCCATGACTTCCCCAAACATTTATAAACTAATCAAGGAATCAACCATGGTTTTCCTTGGAATCCATTTCTCTTCATTTTGCAAGGGACCAAACATGCTCTCCCTTAGTATCCATATAAACACAAACCGTCCACCCCTAGGGGTATATTGGGTTGCACCTAGGATCTATCTTAAACCATCTAGGGTCATATGTATCCTACAGGAATCCAAATCACCCGAGCCTTCTACTCCTAGGATCATGTGCATCTTAGGGGAGTCAAACACCTCCACCTCTAAAGCCTTACACCTTCTAGGTACACCCAACAAAACTCGAGTGCATAACCATGCTAAGGATGATACATCATTCCAAGGCCATCCACTTTATCAAAACTTTTCAAAACTTAAAAAGCCTTAAAATATGTTATTAAACATGGGGTATGCACCATACTAGGGTTTAAGAGCCAAGAACCAAGGTAGACTAGAATCTATCCAACCTCTACCTAACTTGGGTTGATGTGGCTTAGAGTACAACCTATCTATACCCCTTGAGGCACTACCTAAGACCAATTGAGTCAAGGGTGTCCTAGAGCCGACTAAAACCGAAACCTATAGGTTAGACCTCTTGTTTGGAGTCTAATTCATAGTGTTTTCTTTGTAGGCTTGATGGAAGACCACTTTCTTAAAAAAATTCAAAAAAAAGTATATATTTTGAAAAACCAATTTTTTTAAAAAAAAATCCCTAAACCTAAAAACATTTGGAAAATCCAAAAATTTCAAAAAGAAAGTCTTTTATGTCATTTCTTGTAGCATTTGTTTGGAAAAATCTAAAAAAATGAAAAAGTCAAAAATTCTAAAAATTTTGGTTTTAAAATCGGGTACAAACTCAAGCATTGGTTTTAACAAAATCTATATACATTATCAAACCCAAATTGTCTCATAATCCTTTTGTGCATAACCCTTCTCTTATGCATGATACTTCTCTAAAAATCAAAGCACTTGAGAGTGATCAAAGCAAGGAGAAAGATCCCCTCATCGATGAGGATAATCAAGCATCTAAGCTTCATAAATTCCATAAAATTCTTAACTTAGAAAAACCTTTAAATTCTGTAAGAGGGGATTTCCTAAAAGTCAATTTAGAGAGTGGACGTAAACCAAAATGCATCAAAGGCTAGGATCATATCATGCAATGCCAAAAACCAAGATTGTGCATATATAGGTCATTCATGCATCACATTGAAAACCATTCATCACATGCCACAATAGGGGTTGGCCATAGTATATGAATGCTAATGTCATCTCCTCCAAACTTGGGGCATATAGAGTGTATTCCTTAAACACCTCTCATGGAGATTGAATACATTCATTATTTCATAAAACATGTATCTCCACCATATCATATGGAATATATTTTACATGTCATTTACATCATTTACTTATAAGAGGCCCACATCCTCTTGAAAGGTGGCGGCCCAAGTGGGATGGTCCCTATGTTGCAAGAAGGGCAACCACAAATAACCAACTGTCACCATGGTCTCTTACCCCTTTTTTATAATTTAAAGTGCCGTGAAAATACCACCATTTCATTAATACCGCAGGTACTACTGTGCAAGACCTGACGGTCACACTTGAAGAAATTTTAAATATTATAAGAATATTGTTCTGGGATATTTTATAGTTGTTTATATTTAATTTAATATTTTTTTATTTTTAATTTAATGTATATAATTATAAATATTACATGTTACAAATTAAGTGAAGTAATATTTCTCATATACAAGAGCTTCTCACTTGCTGTTAATTTTATTTATGTAAACGGATGATGAACAGTTATCTTTTTTTGTTTTTTTATCTTTTGTAATTTTTTCAAGTTACTAAATTTAATTACAAATTTTATTTTCTTTCTTTAATTTTTATTTAATTTTATTTTTGTGATAAAATTAAAAACAAAAAAAAACAAAACAAAAACAAAAACAAACAAAAATAAAAAGAAAAGAAAAGAAAAGGTAAAGCTCAAAAGAACAATTTTCTATCAAAAATTTCTTGGCCTTATACCACGGGATGCTTCAGAAGGGACCATGAGAAACTCTTTTCCAAAACCCACACAGCTCATCCCAATGGAGAAAAGTTTACCATTAAAATCTCAGAGTAGGAATAGGACCTACTTATTTGGATTTCATTTTGTTTGAGAATTAGACCTTGTTGTGTAATAAATTGAACTTTGAAATGTTATTCAAAGTTTTCTACAAAACCTCTGCTAAGTAATAGGTATTAAAACCCGAGTTAGAAGAAATGTAAGAAATTAGAAGTCTTTTTTTATAGAAACCAAAAGGAGTTCCCCTTTTTGAAAAGAAATAAAAAAAACCAAAATATTAAAGGAAACAATATGGGAACCATCTTGCTTGGGGCAACCGACCTTCATAGGCTTCTTCTCAATCCCACAAATCATAAGTATGGGTCTTTTAACACACACTTTACCCACCTCATATTCCATACGCACATGCATCCATAAAGGGGTCGTCCATGCATAATCATTCTAGGACCAAATGTTTTCTTGACAAGTATCCTTTGGCTAAGATCCCCTCCTTCACAAAAACAAATCTAAGGCAATAAATGTTATGGGATGAAGGAGCAATTCATACTCACAAGATAAATCTGGGAAGAAAATCAAAAGGGTATTTTCTTCTTTGATATTATCCAAATAAATTTGAATTAATACCAAAGAGGGGCATTTATAAACACCTAATTTTTTTTCAAAACAAAAAAATTGACCTTTTAGAAATTCTACCCTTTTAAACAAAAATTACAGTTTGGGTCTTTTAAGGTTTTTCAAATACCTTAAATGAACTCATTTCTGCACCAAAATTTTGTAACAACCTCAAAATAAGGGTATATTGCATCCCTCTCAAAAAAATCCAATTTTGACAAAATATCAAGAAAGTGACTATTTTGCCCTCAAGGCCAAATTGGCATGATTATGCTATTTCAAAAGATTGTATTCAAAGAAAGAAGGGTTTTAAATAATTTTATTCATTAAAATAAGTGAAAATGAGACATTAGAAACCAAACCCTAAAATGTTTGTAAATTGACAAATTTTATAAAATTCCAAAAAAACCCTAAAATTTAGAAACAAATCAAATTCAAATCAGTCCTTAAAAACTCGCCCAGTCAAGAATAGTCTTTTTTCGAGACCCTATACCTAAGGGTTAAAATCGTTTGATACCCTCTAAATGGTTTAAGTAGTTTGATACCTACACCCATGTGAAAATGGTTAAAGTAGTCCGATACCCTACACCCAATAAAGAGTTAAAGTGGTTGAAATGATAAAAACTAACTCACATTGTGAAAATAGGTCACCCATACAAAGAAAAACTAAGAATTAAACTCAGTGTTTTTCAAAACGAATATTTGAAGATTTTATTAAATTTAATGTTTTCAAATATAAAAATGATTTTAAAGAAAATGTTTGAAACCATACTTGCCTTACATGAAACTAGAACCGGAAGGAGGCAAATTCCCCAAAAAGAGAATATGATAAGAACAAAAAAATGCAACGACCAAGCACCTGCCAATTTCAGCATTGATAGACAAGGTAACTTGCCATTTTAGATCCAAGTATTACGCAAGTGGCCTAAGATGGTTGTCAATAGAAAGGAAGGTCGACACCCAAAAAGGAAGGTCGGTGTCGAAGAAGAAAGTCGTCATCTAAGAAAGGTCGACATTTGTAAAGGAAAGTCGGCATTCAAGAGAAAGGAAAGTCAGTGCTCAAGAAAGGAAAGCGGACAAATTTGGCAAGATATGAACATGAACCTTGCCAATTTCAGCATTATTGGACCAACCAACTTACCAAATCACACCTTAGTGCTCGATTTAGTAAGCCATCATCAA
Organism: Brasenia schreberi; assembly: GCA_036023115.1. Taxonomy (NCBI): domain Eukaryota; kingdom Viridiplantae; phylum Streptophyta; class Magnoliopsida; order Nymphaeales; family Cabombaceae; genus Brasenia; species Brasenia schreberi. The sequence goes on along the minus strand of JAYKKT010000055.1, from coordinate 7,418,613 downwards.
GGTGGGCTTGACGACTTCAACATGAATGAATAAAAGGACTTACCATGCATAGCCATGGTGCCCAATTGGGTAAGTCATCCAACTATTAGCTGGTCGATTTCAACAAATTAGGCAAGAGGACTTACCATGGGCAATTATGGTGTCCAATTTGGTAAGCTATGAACCCAAGCCTTGCCGAACTTCATGCATAATCGATTGGAGAAGACACTTACTATCCCAAGCCTTACCGACTTTAGCATGGAAGGAACAAGTCAATTGCGGCAGGATTAGAAGAAGACAACTTGCCACATACAATCCAGCCGATTTCAGCAAGTGGATGCAACACCTTCACCATTGAGGAGGGCTGCAAAGGCATCAACCAAGATCGAATTCAACCATCTCACGATCGAAAATCAGCATCAACCTCACATCGATCTCAGCATCCCATGATCCAGGAGAAGCAAAGAGAGAGGAAGAGAGAAAGAAGGAGAAGGAGGCTCGCCGGCCACTATCCTATTCTTCTACTACAGGTCCCTTCTTCTCTTATCTTTCAATAATATTTTCTCTCTTTATTAAATTTAAATGGGGCTATAACTAAGGAGCTTATGTCTCTATTCTGATGTAATAGTTAAGATTATGCTGCCCCGTTTCTTTTACATTCATGGATTATATGCTATGAGTTTGATTTTCGATCCTTTCTACTCTAATATATAATATAAAACCTTATACCTCCTAATCCCGTCTATGCTTAGGATATAACTATAATTTCATTCATTTAAATTATTGTGGATTGCCTTTTAATTCGGATGAAATATATGCACGTATCCTAAAAAACTGAAAATATGTTTTCTGCACTCTACACAATTTTTATTTCTTTATCCCCTATTCCAAATGCACCGAAATTTTGTAACTATACACATAGACACATTGTCCATAAACATTTCAAGAATTTTAAAATGGTGCACCATCTTAAATAAAATCAGAGAATATTGAATGAAATCGAAATAAAATATGTAAAACTAGAAGTTCCTTTAATAGAGGTTGTATCATAATCCAATATCTTTATATATAGTGAATCGTTTTAATTGAAAATGGTCTCACTGGAAAGCTATAATCTATAGCTTTTCAACAAGATTAATTTCATAGAAATCGAGATTTGGGTACTAAGATACAGTTACTTTTCCAAGCCTCTATTATAAATCCATCCTGAAAATCTAAGTGGGGTATATTCTCAGATTTAATTGTATAAATCTATAATATTTAAAATAAAAATAAAAATTTCTGAATCTGCATATAAAACTATATACAACAACAACAACTAAGCCTTTTCTCATACTAGATGGGATCGGCTACATGGATTCTTTGTTTCCATAGAGCCCTTTCATGTGCCATGTTAGCAGTTAACTCACAATAAGCTAGATCATTCTTTATTATTTCTTTCCAACACTTTTATAGTTGTCCTCTACCTCTTTTAATACTTTTCAAATTTAATTTTTCATACATTTTTAGAGGTTCTTCTTTTGATTTTCTTTTTATATGTCCAAACCATATTAAATGATATTATCTCATTTTATCCTCTATTGGTACCACTCCTAATTTGTTTCTAATAACCTCATTATGTATACGGTCTTTTCTTATATCACCACTCATCCATCTCAACATCTTCAATTTTATCTCAAACATCTTTTATACATGTTGATGATTTACTACCCAACACTCAGAACCATAAAACATGACAGGCCTAATTGCTGCTCTATAATATTTATCTTTTAACTTTAATGGTATCTTCTTATCCCAAAGAATACCTTATGCTCCTCTCCATTTTAAACAACCAGCGTTAATTCTATGCGTAAAATCTCCATCAATTCTTTCATCACTTTGAAAAATTAACCCTAGGTATTTAAAACTTTCCTTTTGAGGGATGCAATGTGTGTCAATTTTAATTTCTATGTCCTCTGAAATAACCAAATAATCAAACTTACATTTCATATATCTGTCTTTGTTCTACTAAGTCAGCGGCCTTTGCTTTCTAATGTTTCTCTCCACAGTTTCAATTTTCTATTAACTTTTTCCTTAGACTCCTCCACTAATACAATGTCATATGTAAATAACATAACCAAGGTACTTCATCTTGAATATGTTTTGTTAACTCATAAATCACCATTATAAATAAGTATGGACTTAAAGTTGATCCTTGATGTAACCCAATATTAACTTCAAAGAAGTCTGTTGTTCCTTCATGAGTCCTCACACATATTTTTGCACCATCATACATGTCTCTTATAAGGTTAATATATGTCAATAGAATACCTCTTTTTTCCAAAGTTTTCCAAAGAACCTTCTTTAGTACCCTATCCTAAGCTTTTTCTAGATGAATAAATATCATGTGAAGGTCTTTCATTTTTGCTCTAAAATGTTCCATAAGACGTCTCAAAAGGTGAATTGCTTCAACAGTAGATATGCCTGGCATGAATCCAAATTGGTTCTCTGTTGTACTTGATACTTGTCTTAACCTATGTTCGATAATTCTTTCCCACAATTTCATAGTATGGAACATTAACTTGATACCTTGATAATTCGCACAATTTTGAATGTCTCCCTTGTTCTTATATATGGGTATAAGTTACTCGCTCTCCATTTCTCGAGCATCTTTTAGTTTCTCCATATTTCATTAAATAGTCTTGTGAGCCAAGTGATTCATATTTCTCCTAATATTTTCCAAACTTTTATAGGAATATTGTCTGGTTCTACCGATTTACCACCCTTCATATGTTTAAGAGCATCTTTGACTTTATTCTTTTAAATACGTTGGTAGAAATTATGGTTTATATACTTTTCTGATTTGGCTAACTCTCCTAAGCTAATACTAACATCTTTATTTTCATTAAAAAGCTTATAAAAATAGTTTTTTCATCTATTTCTTATATCATCATTTGCCACTATAATTTTTTTATTTTTGTCCTTGATGTTTGTAACATAATTATGATCTTTAGTTTTCTTATCTCTAGTCCTAGCTATCCTAAAAATATCTCTTTCACTCTCTTTTGAGTTGTTTTTTATATAAATCTTCCCAAATTTTAGCTTTTGCCTCACCGACAATCTTTTTCGCTTCCTTCTTTGATTTGTAATAAGCCTTTATAGTTTCACTAGTTTTCTTAACATAATGTAATTTGTAACATAACCTCTTTGCCTTGATTTTATTTTGCACTATTTCACTCCACCACCAAGCTTCTTTTTGTGCCAGTACACCTCCCTTAGATACACCTAATATATCGTTCATTACTTTCCTAATATGTATAGTCATATTGTTCTACATATCATAGGGTGTACCAACATAATTCCAAACATCTCCTTGAAAGACTTTTTGTTTAAATATATCTTCTTTCTCGCTTTTGAGGTTCCACCATTTAGTGTGAATAGCTCGATGCACTCTTTTCTTCTTTGTCCATTTTTTTATTTGTAAATCCATAACTAAAAGTCGATGTTGAGTGATTAAGCTTTCTCTTGGAATTACCTTGCAATCTTTACAACACGCTCTATCTTTTTTTCTACAAATAAAGTAATCAATTTATATTTTTGATAAGCCACTCTTATAAGTAATTAAATATTCATCACATTTTTTGAAGATTATATTAACTATAAAGATATCAAATGCCATATTAAAGTTTAAAATTTCTCTACTTTCCTCATTTATATCTCCAAAACCAAAGTTCCCATGAATACCTTGATATCTTAATGCCTCTTTACCAACATGTCCATTTAGGTCTCCTCCTAAACAAATCATCTCCCTTTGTAGAATCCTTTGAATTACCTTATCTAACTCTTCCCCAAAAGTTGTCTTTATACTATCTTCTAGTCCTACTTGGGGTATATAAGAACAAACTGTATTCAAAATCTCTGCTCCTAACACTAATTTCAATGTCATGATTCGATCACTATATCGTTGTATGTCTACTACACTATCTTTTAAATCTTTATTTATAATAATACCAACTTTGTTTTGAGCCTTTTCCTTACCTAAGTACCATAATTTAAAACCTATATCCTCTATCTCCTTTGCTTTTTCTCCAACCCACTTTGTCTCTTGTAAACATAGAATATGAATCTTTCTCCGAATCATAGTATCTACTACCTCCATTAGTTTATTGAATAATGTTTCGATATTCCAAGAACCAATACGAATCTTATTAAAATGTGGAGACCCTCTCTATAATTTATTCATTATATTCGGGTGACAATGTAGCGGGACTAACTTCTCTACCACACCTGTCCATGATGTGGGAACCCTCTCTACAATTGATTTACTACATTCGGGTAAAAATGTAGTGACCCTTGCTTACTTATCACTATATTCAGGCTCTACAACGTGTCGCGAGGCGATGATGCCCCCAAAGCATATAAAACTATATCTTCTATAAAATTTTGAGAATTTTTGGAGATTCAAAAGTTGCTCAAAAAAAATAAAAAATAAATCTCTAAAAACATAATCAGTTTCTATTTTTCAAAATTTGGAATGTTTTGAATTAAGAAGTAAGTTCACGATTTTGTCAAGCTTTTGAAATTAAAATTTGGTTTTGAAAATTCACCAGATCTCGAACGATTTTTAAAGCGTCTAGGCTGACCCTTGGACATCGGTTTAAGAAGGCCTACATAAAAAAGAATTCACTTATTAACAATTGCTAAAGAAGTTAGAAATCAATTTTACTAGTTAGAGCAAACTAGCTGGCATGCTCGTGCACATTTAGTTTGCGAATTTAATTTCAAGTCTCTATATAAACTTCGAAATAAAAATTCACATCTACAGTGACATTATAAAATTCTACTCTTTAAGAGAAGAGAGAAAAAGGAGAAAGAGAAACCTCTAAATGAATGAATATCAACTTAAAGTTTTACATTAAAAGATAAGAACTTCATTTATGAAAGAAGAACTTCTAAGGTGGTTGATTCAGGGTGTACTCGATGCAAGGTTGTAGGAAAATTAAACATTAATTTTTCGTGCTTATAGTTCTAAGTTGTATTGTGCATCAAATGCAAAACTTTTGACTAGTGTGGAAATGTGGTTCTATAGGCCCAACTTGAGTCTTAATTTATGAAAGAAGTCTAAGGAGGCTCATTGAGGGTGTGCTTGATACAAGAATTTTAGGAAAATTAAATATTAATTTTAATACTTATAGTTTCAAGTTCTATTGTACATCATATGTAAAACTGTTCACTGGTGTCAAACTATGGTTTTATAATCCCAATTTGAATAAAAAACTTTGGCATCGTGGAAGATATGGCCACAAGAGATGGACCTAGAAGCTTAGCATGAAAACCGAAGCATCTTTTTATATCTTTTGTAGCTTTACAGCCTCACATGCAGTGACAGACCCACTTCAGGATGAGGTGAAGCATACCCAGAATCTTAAAAGTCCTTAGATACACCATTATTCGTATAAAAACTAAAGTGTTTGTTCTACTTGCAATCAAACATGAAATAATGGTTCATTGAGGCCATAATTACAAGCCCATATAGGTTTAAGAAATATAATATTTAGTTTTAGTATTAAGGGCTTGAAACAAAAAATCACACACACCGTATAACATCATACAATCAAGGAACAATATAAATAAGGAAAAAAAGACCTTTTAAAGTCAAATATGATAAAATCTTATAATAATTGATGAGAAAAGAGAAGAATATTGATCGAAACTAAAAACCTTACAAAGGTATTACTAAGAGAAATAGTAGTCGACCTTAAAAAAATACTGTCATTGTTTTTTAATATATGAAAATTTTTCAAAGTCTTGCATAAGTATAAAAGGACCTGTTACGAGCACTACGTAACTCAATTACTTTCTAACCCTCACCTTCACCTAAGAAGAATGGAGAGGAAAATAATAGAAAAGAGATTATAGGATATCAAACAATGATTGTTTCTTCCTATAATTGTAAGATGAATCCTATCATCTTTATACTCATGTCCTACTTTTTACAGTAAAAGAGAAGTAGGAGAAAGGACTCTAGATGCCTAAATCAAATGACTACTCTTCTCCTTATATCAATTTCAAGATTTGTTTGATTTAATAATAGCAACTTAAAATTAGATACTTTGTATTTAATACTTTTATTTCAAATTTTCTCTTCACCTAAGTCTTTTATCAATTAATATTATTATCATTAAAGCTAGTTAACTTTAAAGTTCTAATTAGATATAATTATTTTATTAATAATTGTCAACAATATTAATATAAGCTTCCTTTGTTTAGACCTAAAACTAGGAATATACAGGTAAATCCTCTTTTAAGTGATTTATTACTTATATTATACCCCTTATATTTGCTTTAAAATAAATAATTAGGTAATAAAATGGTATCAAAGCCGCAGAAATTAAATATGTGTGAATACAAATGTAGGTATGCAATGATCTTATAATTAACATAATGCCTATAGAGTTTTATGATAATTGTCAAAACATGATATACTTTTTCTTTGTTTAGGCTTGAAACTAGCAATGTAGAACTTTATCCTTTTTAAGTGAATTTATTACTTATATATCATATCTTTATATTTGCTTTAAAATAAATAATTAGACCATAAAATGGTATCAAAGCTATATAAGTTAAATATGCATGAATTGTAGGTATGCGATGATTTTGACCAAAATCGTGCATAAGGTGACATTTCTTTTTGAGGTAAGTCTTATATACTGAAAAACGAAAAGTAAAATATTTCTTTTTGAGGTCAGCTACTATTTCTCCTTGTGATACCTTTTCAAGGTTCATTGCTTCTATCAAAATCATATCCAAACCATCCCGAGGGCGGTTATTGTTCCAGTTTCGAAATTGCCGGTATTGGGGCGGTTCTAGTTCTAGTTTTGGAACCACCATAAAACTAATTAGAAAGTAGTTTTTTTGTAAGAACTCCAGCCTGACTCAATGGCACTTTTTACCGTTGGGCCATGCCACAAGATATATATATATATATATATATATATATATATATATATATATATATATATATATATATATATATATATATATATATATATGTATATATATATGTTTTATTAATGAGTGGTTTAAAACCACCAATTCCGTTTCCGGTTTCAGGCCAGTTCCTATAAATTATGAATCTTAACTGAACCGTTTCCCTATATACAATGACAGACCTAAGTTCTTAGATTTTTGTGTTAGATGCATGCCTCACCTCGTCCTAAAGTGGGTCTACCACTGCATGCGAGGCCAGAAAGTCACATAAGAGAGAAAAATGCACTTTGGCCTTGTGGAAGTGTTGGGCCTATGGAACCATTGTTTTGCACCAGTAAAATGTTTTGTATTTGATGTATGACAAAACTTACAACTAAAAGCACAAATCTTCATACCTTCTTGTTCCATAAATCAACTTCCTATCTTTTGATGGAAAACTTTATCTTGATGTTGATTCATTTAGAGACACATATAAATGACTCGTGAAGAGCCTCTATTCATTGTAATCTTTATATTGTCAACCAAAGAAATCATAGTTTGCAAGCGAAACATTTATATTATTTTGAAGAATTGTAGATGATCAAAATCAATGCAAGTGAAATTTCTTACCTGACACCACAAATATTTATAAGTCCATGTAGATTTAAACGTATAGTTTTAATATTATATACCTAACACCACAAATGACATACACCCTATAAGATCACACAATCAAAGAATAATATAAGTAAGAAAAAGAGATATTTTAAAGTAAAAAAATATATAAAATCTTATAATATATGATAACAAAAGTGTATATAACTGATAGAATCCAATAAACTTTCAAATGTACTATTAGGAGAAATAGTAGCGAGAGTGAGAGAGAGGGAGGGAAAAAATATATAGGAGAGATTAGAAAAATAAAAATTGTAGGACGTAAAAAGTCACCCCTTAAACTTTATATTAATACTCTTATAGTTATTAAAGGAAGGGGAGAAGGAAAGACTTTGATAGTCAATTAGAAAGAAGCCAAATGGTAACTCTTAACTCTATTCAAATTTCATATTTTATTTAATTTATAAATGATCATTATAAGTTGAGTACTTTGTATTTAGTACTTGCATTTTATATTTTATCTCAACATAAATCTTTTATTAATTAATGTTAATATGATCTAAGCTACTTAACTTTAAAATAATAATTAAATAAAATTATAGCTATTAAAAAAATCGACAACTCATATAAAAGCCTCAAAAGTTTTATGATAATTGTTAATAACATTATATAGGCCTTCTTTTAAACTAGCGAGGTTGATCCCCATTTTAATTAGATTTATCACTTACATATCACAACTTCATATTTACTTTCAAATAAATAATTTGGTTATAAAGTAGTATCAAAGTTGTGGATGCCGAATATACGCTGATCCATTCTTAACGCAAAGGTATGCTAATTGGCTGTGAAAAAATATAGGTAGCCATCAATTTTAGCTAAAATTCTACGTAAAATAACAATAGAGAACGTAGATTCTCTTTAAACTGACAGCTTCTTAACAATTGACAATATTCAATTTTTCTATTATTTCTTTTTTTCCTCTTTTCTCTCTATCTCTTAAGAGAAACATTTCTTCTAACTACCTTCTCAATTTGAATAAAAACCTTTGGTATCATGAAGAATATGAAAAGACAAATATGAATCAGATAAGAAATTTTCTCTCACTCTCTCTCTTAACACAAAGGCCTTCTTTAGAAACTTTTTAAATGTTCAAAAAATCCTGGAGACATGAAAAATCTAATCCATCTTGATCATGCATCAAGTAATAAATTTCACTTACATTGATGTTGATCGTCTTAAAATTTTTCAAAAGTAATATTAATGTTTCATTTGCAAACTATGATTGTTTTGGTTGATAATATAAAATATTATAATGAGTAAATGCTCTTTATGAGTCATTCATATGTGTCACTAAATGAAACTACATCAACTTAAAGTTTTTCATCAAAAGATATGAACTTCATTTATAAAAGGAGGTTTGTTTTGATACAAGGTTCGCAGGAAATTGAACATGAATTTTTGGTGCTTATAGTTTTAATTTCTATCATGCATCAAAAAAAATATTTCACATCACTAGTGCAAAACTATGGTCATAGACTGAATATGAGTAAAAAACTTGGTATCATGGAAGAGGTGGCCATATGAAATGGATTTAGGGGATTCGTTTGAAAACTGAAGCACCTCTTTCTTTCTTGTATTGCTTTCAAGACTCGCATGCAATGACGGACCCAATTTAGGATGAGTTGAGGTATGTACTTCAAACAAAATCTGAAATGTTTCTGGTTTTGTCACTTTATATAAGGAAATAAAAGTCCTGTGAAATACAATTGTACCTCACCTAAAATATAAGTATGCCTCACATCAATTTTTTTAAAGTTTTTCATTGTTTGCATAAAAACTCAAGTGTGAGTTTCACTTGAAAATCAAGCATAAAATAATGGTTCCTCAAAACAATAATAAGCATATGTGGTTTAAGATTATATTTTTAATATTAGGGGGTTAACATAAAAAATCACATGAATCTTATAACATTAGAAAATCAAAAGACAATATAAACAAGAAAAAAGAGACCTCTTAAAGTGAAAGCTTATAAATCTTATAATATATAATGAGAAAAGAGAAAAACACCAATAGAAACCAAAAACCTTACAAAGGTACTGAAAAGGAAAATTAGTAACTGAATTCCAAAAGAAACTCTTTGTCATTGTTTTTAGAAAACAAAATTTACCCAAAATCTTACTAAACTGTTGCCTTCAATTAATGCTTGTTTTGAAAATAAAGAAAAAAGAAACATATTTTCAAATTGATATTTAATTATCCTTTGCAAAACTCTTAATGATTTTTGAAAAAAAACATTTGCTACTTCTCTCTTTTGAAAAGAAAATATTTCAAAAAAGGTAGCGAGACAAAATGGGATTTTGATAGATTTAAAAAGCTAAAAGCTTGAAACTCTTTATGAAATCATTCATTTTATGTACAAAGTGTCTCTTCTGCGACAAGATATTCTTAGCCTTGGTTAGGCCATAATACGACCCCATGATATTCTCTCTCCAAATATTGCAATCATCACATCAGATTTCATAAAGATTTTCAAGTTACGTAAAATTAAACTTCAAATCAAACCTTATTTTGAGAATCCAATTTTTGGGGTTTACTTCTTTGAAGCCAACAAAGTCTTATATTGCTTGATATTAATTGCGCCATCTATTTTTTGTCTCTGTCTTGGTAAAGAAAGTGTTTAAGATCAGGTTTGTTCCTATCAAGGTTATTGTAGAAAAATATGGCAAGATAACTTCTTTAGGTTTATTTGATGTTATTAATCAATCTAGAGATAAGCTAAATAGTAGGTCCTTAAGATGTATTTTTATTAGATATCCTAAAGGTTCTAAGGGATATCAGTTCTGTCATAAGGACTATAATTTAATAGAAAGTATGAATGAATTCTTAGAGGAAACTAAGAATGATATTTTTAAAAATGGTGATAAATATATTGATTTTCTAGTGGATCTAAATCCATCGTCATTTGAACTCATGAATTTCAATCCAAATGTCCTTTCTAAGGCTACTGAAACTTTAAGTGTACATAAAAGATTCAGAGTCATACCGTCCTATTGAAGGGATTATCATACTAACATTACTAAGGAAGTGTGTAATTCAGTAGATTTAGATAAATTGACTGATAACATGTCATATAAACAATCTATTAGCTCATTTGAATTAATAAACTAGGAAAAAGTTATGGATGAGGAAACTGAATCTATTGAAAAAAATCAAGTGCGTGAATTGACAGATTTACTAAAATGAAGAAAAGTCATAGGTTATAAATGGATTTTTAAAAATAAATATAAAGTTGATGAAATGATTGATAAGTTTAAGGCGAGGGTTGCAAAAGGTTTTTCGCAAAAGTGATAGATTATGTTGAAATATATTTTCTTGCTACAAAATTTAGATTTGTTAGAATTATTCTAGTTATTTCAACATATTATGATTTGAACTTACATCAGTTAGATGTAAAGACCGCCTTTTTAAATGGAGAATTAGATAAAATCATCTATATGTAACAATCATATGGATATGTTTTTAAAGGCCAGGAAGATAAAGTATATTGATTAAAAAAATCTCTATGTGGCTTTAAACAATCACTTCGTGAATGATATTTAACCTTTCAAAATAATATTCGATGGCTTGAGTTTGTGGCTAATGAACCTGACCACTATATATGTTTGGAACAATGGAAGCCACTTTGTTATTCTATCATTATTTCTAGATGAAATATTATTGACCAAGAATGATAATGAAATGATTGTCAAACCAAGTTATGGTTGAACTTAAAGTTCGAAATAAAGGATATAGGAGAGACATCCTATATTCCGGATATAAAGATTTCTCGTGATAAAGAATTTAATCTTCTATGTTTGAGTTAAGAGAGATATATTGATTATATCTTCAAAAAATTTAAAATGGGTGAGTGTAAGCCTACAACTATACATATTGCTAAATTGAGTAAGGCATATTGTCCTAATAAGGGAGAGAACAAGCTTAATGTTCCTTACATACAAGTTGTGGATGGCTTGATATATGTGATATTGTATACAAGACCTAATATCATCTTTGTTATTAGCCTTGTGAGTATATCAAAGTAATCTTCGTTGACAATATTCGATAGTTATAAAAAGGATTTTAATATATCTTAAAGGAACAAAAAACTTAAAACTTAATTTTAAAGCAGATAAACCAAAAGTGGTAAGATACTCAAATGTTGATTTTATTGTTAATAAAGGTGATAGTAAATTAACCTCTAAACAAATATTTTTATTTGGAGGTAATGTTGTTTCTTTGGCTTGTAAGAAACAGGGTTGTGTAATATTGCATACACAAGAAACCAAATATATTAACTGCAATAAGTAGCGTTTAGATAAGTCGCTTTATACATGATTTGAAGTTGGATATTGATAATGAGAATGTTGTCATTTATTATGATAACAATGCATCAATTACTCTTATTAAGAGTGAAGTTGATAGCTTAAGAAATAAATATATAATAGTTAAATATTACTATATTCATGAAATGCTTAAAAGGAATCAGATATCTATATCTTATATGTGAACTGATAATACTAAAGACAACTCAAAAGAGCTTTTCACTAAATATATCATGCACATGAGTTTGAGATATGCCTAGAGCTTGAATGTAGAAATATATTTTATTAATTTTTATGTAAGAAAAATATATTGGTTATTAAAAAACCGTATAATAAGTAAAAGTAATACATGTAACCAAAAAATGATACAATTTTGAAATCCCAAAATAGTGGGAGCAAAACCAATGTATCATAAATGGGCTGAAGTGGCAAAGTGAGAGATTTAAATTGTTGATGACCACTTTCGACATCAATTACAATCATGAATTGCAAAAAAAAGCTTTCTTCTTTGATTTCATGAAGTACTTTTATAATAAAAAAAATTACATAAAAAAAAGTTTTGCTTGTGGATAAAGGTGAGAGAGAAAAACATGAAAGAGTAAAAATAAAATGAAAAAAATGAATAAATAAATAAATAACAAAAGATTATTTTCCTCCTTATAAGAAGAAAATAACCTCCTCCTCCTTTTTTTCTTTCTTTGTCATGCTTCTTTCCTACGACTTGAGGTCTGCTGCACCCCGACGGTGTCGTCCGCACGAACAGAAGATCGGGGCGACCAATGAATAAGAGAGTAAAAGGTTAAAAAAAGCCCAAGGAGAAGAAAAAGAGTCGTAGGAAGCCGGCCGGAAAATAAAAGGGTAGGACTGTGGATGACCGCTTTTCCATTTGCATGGTTTCCTGAGAAGGTATCGAGAAGCGGTTGATTGAGCGCGGGATTTGCTCTTGGGTTGCTTTCGTGTGACACTTGGTTATTTTGCGTCGTTGGTGTCACTCGAAATTTCGAGAGAAAGAGACGTTTGCGAGCTATGACGTTTCTTTCGATGCTGTGCACAAAATTGTTGAACCAATTTTCGCGGGCAGCGACTTTAATGAGGGTGATATTGATTGTTATCATCAATGTGCATACGTTATTGAATTGAAGGTTATCATCATTCACCATCTTTCCGTTATGTGCATGCTTTTTGAGCCGCACATCTCTCTCTCTCTCTCTCTCTCTCTCTCTCTCTCTCTCTCTCTCTCTCTCGCGCGCGCGCGCGCGGGCGCACACACGCAGAGGAAACATCTGTATTGGAGGTAGGCTGGAATTGAATTAGCATTTCCCTCTGAATTTCTTTTCTTTTAGTTAAGATTCCCAAGGGCGTTGACAGTTTTTCTTTTTTCACCTCAGAAACCACCTTTCAGGGTTCATTGTAGAAAATCTGAGACTAGGACCTTTACCCCCAGGCTGTTGATGTTCTTGCCTCTTCTTCGATGAGTAGATAATTAGCCTTCTTTTTGGCTTCCAATTCACAATCTGTAGGTGTGATGGTGCAGTTTTCTCGAAGCAGCTTTTCTTTTTCTGTTGTGCTGTTGATCCACTTCGAAGCTTTCTTAGCCAAACTTGTTTTGATTTCTTGTAGGATTTTACCGATGGATGGTGTGACTGATGGATTCTTTTCGAGGATTTGCACTTTCATTTTCAGTTGCTTACGCAAATTTCTGTGGGCTGTATTATCTGTTGGGCCTATTCCTAATCATGTTGCAGTCATCATGGATGGTAATCGGAGATTTGCTCGATCTCACAAACTGGAGAAAGAATATGGCCACAGATACGGGTTCCTGTCATTGATGTCTACCGTGCGTAACTGTTGCGAGTTGGGAATCAAGTATGTCACTGTTTATGCTTTCAGCATTGACAATCTCAAAAGAAAACCTGATGAAGTTGGTGGTCTAATGGAATTGTTACATGAAAAACTTGAGGATGCTCTCAAAGAAGGAAGCTTTATCAAGACATGTGGAATCAGAGTTCTGTTTGTGGGGGATTTGAGCCTCTTGCTGGAGCATGTACGGCGTTCATCCGAGAAGTTAATGGAGGAGACTGCGCATAACACACGAGCAATCTTGTCCGTGTGTGTTTGTTACACTTCAACAGATGAGATAGCACATGCTATCCAAGAAGCTTGTGAAGAATATAAGGTAAGTAGTAGCACCAATGGCGTTGATAATGTGAGGAGTAAGGGGGATTCAGATGTCCCTATGATTACACTAGCAGATATAGAGAAGCATATGTACATGGCTCATTGCCCAGAACCAGATATCCTGATCAGGACCTCAGGTGAGACTCGGTTGAGTAATTTCCTATTATGGCAATCTAGCTTCTGCTACTTGCACATTACGACCGCTCTTTGGCCGGAATTTTCGGTCAGGCATCTAGCCTGGGCGATTTTGAAATACCAGAGACTGCAGCTCTATTTGGACAAGATGAAGAAGAAGCTATGACTGCTTTTCATCATTCACCAAGTTGCTCATGTATTTCTTTATCCTCCGTTTATCTCAGCAATATGATGAAGGAAAATAATGACAATCTGTCAGTTTAGCTATTCTTATACAGTATTATACAGTCTCATGTCAAGTTCTCTCATCTCCTCTTCTATTTAAATTTTGGTACTGTAATCTTCCTGAACTTCATCTTCAGTAGCTGCCAACTACGGTAGCTCACTGTGGTTTGGCAAACAGCACATTGTCTAAAAGAAGATCTGCTTTTTGGGTCATGGAGTCACGTTATGGAATGGTAAAGTTTGAGTATAGTTGGGCATCATATTGAAATCCTTGTATCAAATTTAACTTGCTGAAGAATACTAATACAATCATCTGTGTGCGTGTGTAGGTTGGTGAGCACTAAGTTTTCTTTTTGGTCGAGTTAGTGAACATTAAATTAATTTGCATACTGTGGGAACGTTGTAACTGTGTGGCGAGCAATACACCATTATGGTGGGCCGTTTGGTTTGCCTATGGGAGGAATTCATGCGAAAGGAGCTCATTCTTCGGTGTGAATCTTTGTCACAATCTTTTGGGAGGAGAATTGGATTTTTCTCAAGTTAAAGAAGAAAAGTGAACTCTTTAGGAGAATTGGATTTTTCTGAAGTTAAAAGCGAACTCTTTCCGAGTCTAAGGAAGCTGGCTGGAATTTGATACCCGGGGTCTGGAAAGATGAGCGTCAAATCAAATTCACAGGTGAGCGTCAAATCAAACGTGTGCATGTTCAATTTTCTCACTGAAATGTTAAGATGTATAAAGAAACAACTCATCCAGTCGAGAGAGAGAGAGAGAGAGAGAGAGAGAGAGAGAGAGAGAGAGATTCATGAAACCGAGCGTGCTTTTATGTTCTTCACTAGTAGCCGATTGGTGGTATGCTTTCTGCTCGGTAAAACGGCAGGGCTGTTTATTCTCCGGCCAATTTTTCAAACCGTTTCACCTTTCTTTGCCGGAAAGAGGCCAACTCACAGCCAGTTTCCTCCGGACATCGTGGCACAAGTGTTCTCTGAGTATCAGAGCAGACACTCTTCTTGCCGTATAACAAATCCTGCTGTGTATTCATCCATTTTTAAGTTGCTTTCTTCACCAGGGTTTCTGAAAGAAGGCGCTTGTTTTCATGCCGTTGTGGTGAAGAATGGGTTCGACTCAGAAACTTCCGTGTCCAATTCCATCATGGTGTTTTACAATAAGTGTGGTTTGACTGATTATTCACGTAATGTCTTCCGTTTCATGGTGAACAATGATTCTGTCTCTTGGAATGTGATGATCTCCGGATTTGTTGAAGATGGTAGCCCAAATGAAGCTCTGTCCACGTTCATGCAGGCGAGAATCGAACGATTTGAGCCGAATATCTCAACGTTAGTGCTTGTTCTTCGAGCTTGCTGCATGTTGGAGGATAGCCGAGAGGGCAAGAAGGTTCACGGGATCTCCATCCACAATGGGTACCTTTCCTTTTCGTCGATTGAAAATTCATTGCTGAATTTTTATGCAAAATCAGGCCGTATTGAAGATGCACGGCAATTGTTTGACGAAATGCATGCTAAGGATGTTATTTCGTGGAGTACCATGATTGCTGGGTATGCAGATAATCAAGATCCCCTTTCTGCATTGAAGATATTCATGGAAATGTGGGGCTCAGAATATGTCAATCCAGATGGCCTAACTATGGTTAGTGTACTTAGAGCTTGTTCAGACATTGGTGATATTGGTCAGCTAAAAGTGATACATTGCTGTGTAGTCAAATTGCGATTTGAATATGATGTATTTGTTGGGAATTCTTTGATAGATGCTTACTCAAAGTCTCGCAGCATTGATGATGCTCATACGATGTTCTGCAATATGAAATCGAAAAACAAAGTGTCGTGGAATTCAATTATATCTGGTTTGGTTTATAGTGAGCAGTATATGGAGGCCTTGATCTTGTTTAGTATGATGAGTCAGGAAGGAGTTGAATCAGATGCAATAACTATGGTTAACTTGCTTCAATCTTCTAAGCATATAGGAGATATAAATCGATGCAAGTCTGTGCACTCAGTGGTAATCCGGAGAGGATTCGAGACTATACATGTACTGAACTCTGTGATGGATGCCTACATGAAATGTGAAATGGTGGAATTGGCAAAGCAAGTATTCCATGGAATGAAGAACAGGAATTTGGTTTCATGGAGCACGATGATCGCTGGTTTCACTCATTGCAACCAACCCGGCGAAGCAGTCCATACATTCAAAGAGATGCAGAGTTGTGAGAAACCTAATTGTGTAACTATGTTAAGCATTCTCGATGCGTGCACACTTTTAGCATCACTGCATCTGGGGAAATGGGCTCATGGGATTGTAATCAGAAATGGATTTGAGAAGGAAGTTGCTGTTGGCACTGCTATTTTGAACATGTATGCCAAATGTGGCGATGTAGACCTAGCCAAGAAAGTATTTGATCAGATGCCAGAGAAGAACACGGTCTCCTGGTCTGCAATGATCTCTGCATATGGTCACAATGGCCGTGGGGAGGACGCTGTAACACTCTTCAGAGAAATGAAAATGCAGCCGAACCATGCGACATTGGTTTCCTTGCTATCTGCTTGCAGCCATTCAGGTTTGATAGATGAGGGTTGTCTGCTTTTCAAAAGGATGACTCGTGATTATGGAACATTGCCGACTTTGCAGCATTATGCCTGCATGGTGGACCTGTTTGCCCGAGCCGGGTTGTTTAAGCAATTGCAGGAATTGATGAAGGAGATGATCTTAGAAGGGATGGAAATAGGAGCTAGTGCATGGGCTGCAGTTTTGAGTGCATGCAGGAACTATGGCAACACCAAGCTTGGGACAGAGGCATTTGAGTATGTCTCTCAGTTAGAGCCCGAGGCGTCTACGCCCTATAAATTGGCGTCAAACATGTATGCAGGTGCTGGTGCATGGCGTGAGGTTGCAAGAATGAGGGGATTGGTGAGGAACAGGAGACTCAAGGTGGTGGCTGGTAATAGTTTGATACAGGTGAGGAATGGGGTACATGAATTTGTCTCGGGGGATCGATCTCACCCAAAATCTGGTGAGATTTATGCAACGATTGAGCTTTTGGTTGGTAGGATGAACTCAGCAGCTAATGGTGATAATTATTTCTCTTGTTGATATGAGACTTGCTAATTTGGCATGACTCGCCAGTAAATACAACGGTTCAAAATCTTGCTACTGTATAATATCTGCGTGTGATGGGTTGCTGGCTATGAGCAGCAATAACAACTAAGCCTTTTCCCATCTAGATAGGGTCGGCTATATGGATTCTTTGTTTTCATAGAGCTCGATCATATGTCATGCTAACAGGTAACTCAATATCTTATTGTCTCCTTCAAATACTTTTTATGATTTTCTTTCTCTTTTAATGTTCTCACAATCTAATTTCCGATACCTTCTTATCAGGGCTTCTTTCAATCATCTTTCTATGTGTTTAAATAATCTTAAATGATTTTTTCTTATTGTATCATCTATTGATACCACTCTCAATTTGTTTCTAATAATCTCATTATGTAGTCTTTTCTTATGTGACCATTCATCTATATTAACATCATTTGTGTTACATATATCTTTTGTAAATGTTGATAATAAATTGTCCAAACGCTCGAAACTATATAACATAGTGGGTTTAATTATTGCTTTTTAATATTTGCTTTTTAATTTTAATAGTATCTTTTTGTCACATAGAATACATAATGCATCTTTTCGATTTAACCAACATGTATCATGCATAAGATCTTCAATATTTCAACCGCTCTAAAAACTCACTCTAGGTTTCTTATGAGAGATGCAATGTGTACCAATCTTAATTTATGTGTCACATGAAGTAAATTAGTAAACTTGCATTCCATATATTATGTTTTTTTGTTCTACTAAGTTAGAATCATTTACTTTCTAATGTTTCTTTTAGAGCATTTGCAGGAAAAAATGTTTTTTTAGCAAAAACAAGTAACATTCCATTGTAACATCCCAGTTGGGATTCTGATCCAATGAATAAGATATCGGTTCAAATCACCCTACAGCAAGCAGCATCATAAATAGAGAGGAAAGAAGAAACGTTAAGAGCTTATGCGAGGATAACAAGCAAGGTAGACCCATATTTTGCAAGCAGCAAGAAAACAAAATGTAACGGCTAATCCTAGTTTGCGGATCACTCCTCTACAAAATAAGGAACCTAATACCCGAGCTGAGCATCTGGTAGGGTTCACATCCCTGTTCAGACTCCTGAAAATAGACCAAACCAAGGGGTTCAACAAAGCCAGGGGACCTCAAGTTCTATTGATAATCCCTTACGCCAGATGAGCAATGTGGTGGCCCAACGTGCAGAACCAAACTTTCTTCACAAAATATATAACTGTTTCACTTGTAAGATCACGCTTCGGTAGCCTCTTAAAATGGATTTTGTTCATTTTATAGAAATTTTCTATAAAACGTGGCTGAAGAACTAGAAGCATGAGGTACTTGATCAATAGACGACAAAACATGAGCAGGAAGGTAAATACTGAAACTCATCCCTTAAGCCAGATGAGCAATGTGGTGGCCTAACGTGCAGAACCAAACTTTCTTAACAATATATATAACTGTTTCACTTGTAAGATCACGCTTCGGTAGTCTCTTAGAATGGATTTTGTTCATTTTATAGAAAATTTCTATAAAACGTGGCTGATGAACCAGAAGCATGAGGTACTTGATCAATAGATGAGAAAACATGAGCAGGAAGGTAAATACTGAAACTAAAATCAAAACCTATCCCACACTAAGTGGGTTCGCTACATGGATTTCTATCATGTGTTGTATTAGTTAGTGTTTGACTCTAAGAAATTAAATCATGTTTTACTGATTCCTTCCAGCGTTTTTTAGATCTCCTCCTCTTTTAAAATATTTGTAAAATATTGGTCCTTCAATACTAATTTTTTACTCAATAGTTCAATATTGATTCCAAGAAATTAGTATTTTTACTCAATCAAAACTAATTTTTTGCACATTTTTGCTTGAGATTAATCTAACTGCTCCTTAAAATATTGGTGTTATACCAACTTCTTTTCTTCAAGAATTATCCTCATCTTTCATTGTATGCACATCTTTGCCGTGGATATTTTTGTACGTACCAATAGTTCAATAGTCTGACACCATGTAGCAGGCAGTACTGCCTCTTTAGAAATGCTCTAACAATTATACACAGTTTATCGGACAACATAGCATTAAGCTGTATCAGTCGTTGCCAAGGCCAATTATTAAATTTGTTGGAGTTTGGAAAATACTAGGAGAAATAGGAATCACTTGGCTCACAAGACTATTTAATGAAATATGGAAAAACCAAAAGATGCCCGAGAAATGGAGAGCAAGTACACTTATACCCATATATAAGAACAAGGGAGACATTCAGAATTGTGCGAATTATCGAGGTATCAAGTTAATGAGCCATAGTATGAAATTATGGGAAAGAATTATCGAACGTAGGTTAAGACAAGTATCAAGTACAACAGAGAACCAATTTGGATTCATGCCAGGTAGATCTAATATCGAAGCGATTCACCTTTTGAGACGTCTTATGGAACATTTTAGAGCAAAAAAGAAAGACCTTCACATGATATTTATTGATCTAGAAAAAGCTTATGATAGGGTACCGAGGGAGGTTCTTTGGAGAACTTTAGAAAAAAGAGGTATCCCATTGACATATATTAGTCTTATAAGAGACATGTATGATAGTGCAAAAACATGTGTGAGGACTCACGAAGGAACGACAGACTTCTTTGAAGTTAATATTGGGTTACATCAAGGATCAACTTTAAGTCCATACTTATTTATAATGGTGATGGACGAGTTAACAAAACATATTCAAGATGAAGTACCTTGGTGTATGTTATTTGCAGATGACATTGTATTAGTGGAGGAGTCTAAGGAAAAAGTTAATAGAAAATTGGAACTATGGAGAGAAACATTAGAAAGCAAAGGCCTCCGACTTAGTAGAACAAAGACAGAATATATGGAATGTAAGTTTGATCATTTGGTTACTTCAGAGGACATAGAAATTAAAATTGGCACACATTGCATTACCTAAAAGGAAAGTTTTAAATACCTAGGGTTAATTTTTAAGAGTGATGGAAGAATTGATGGAGATGTTACGCATAGAATTAATGCTGGTTGGTTAAAATGGAGAGGAGCATCAGGCATTCTTTGTGATAAGAAGATACCATTAAAGTTAAAAGATAAATATTATAGTGCAGCAATTAGGCCTGCCATGTTTTATGGTTCTGAGTGTTGGGCAGTTAATCATCAACATGTACAAAAGATGTCCGTGACAGAAATGAAGATGTTAAGATGAATGAGTGGTTATACAAGAAAAGACCGTATACATAATGAGGTTATTAGAAACAAATTAGGAGTGGCACCAATAGAGGATAAAATGAGAGAACATCGTTTAAGATGGTTTGGACATATAGAAAGAAGATCAAAAGAAGAACCTGTAAGAAGGTTAGAAAAACTAAATTTGGAAAGTATTAAAAGAGGTAGAGGACGACCACAAAAGTGTTGGAAAGAAACAATAAAGAACGATCTAGCTTATTGGGAGTTAACTGCCAACATGGCACATGATAGGGATCTGTGGAAACAAAGAATCCACGTAGCCGACCCCATCTAGTATGGGAAAAGGCTTAGTTGTTGTTGTTGTTATTGTATCTCATGAATGTTGGAATTCGTGCGAAGCGTAGTGGATGATTAAACATGAAAAATATTAAAAAAGAATGAAGAGTAAAATGGGAGCCTTAGACTTTTAACCCTAATACAAGAAGTTTAATCCTTATATAATGGGTTGTTAAATATAAAATAACCAAAATAATCTTAGTACTACAGATAATTATGATAATACTCAAATATCAAAAATTATAAAAATAACACTAAAAAATAATATATTTATTCATATTCTTCAACACCCCCTCAAGTTGAGAGTGAGATACTTCAAACTCTAAACTTACAAAAAAATTGGTTCATTCTCTATGAGGCTTGTTTAAATCAACTTCAACAATTAATAACATACTTGGGTAACACACGACCCTTTAATGAGTCTCGGCCATTCCTCTTCTTTTTTCTCAATGAAGTGACTACGCAACAATACTTCAAAAAATCATGTTTTTCTTCTTTGGAGAAAGCTGATTTTTATGGTAGGAGGTACTATCTCAACCATTCACACTTCAAACGATTTTTTCTATGCCCTTTCACATAGTGGTTGTTGCTGGTGTGTTGGTTCGGTGTCCTCTCTCTACTACTCAAATAGCATAATACATACGTGTGCTCATACTAGTCGATTTTGCATCCCTTCACATGGTGACTGCAGTTGATTTTTCAGCCCTCTTCGCCATCCATTTTAGCAACTCAAGGTTTTAATCTTTATGGTTCTTCATAATACTACCACATTCTATACCAACAGATTCATCTTACCTCTTCTTACCTCTTCTATAAATGAATTTTTCAAACATAAGTAGTGAGAAACTGTTTTTCTACACCATATTTTCCTTCTTAATTCAATTATGTTGTTAACTACTCCAGCTCTACACATTCTTTTTTCTTCTTGCACTTCATGGCTCTCTCTTTTGGCGTTAGCTTCCTGTCTCTCTCAGGCATTTCATCAAACAGTTTTTTAGCGGAACTGATAATCATAACTATCCAAAAAATCACACTTTTATTAGGCATTTGATCAAACAAGTATTGTGCGGCCAAGATATCCCCTTGCATTTCATCAAACACTTATGTGCATTATCCAACTACCCAAAACACCACAAATCTATACCAACAAATAGATTGAAAACTCTATTCAGTCTATTGGACTAAACAGAAAACGCAGAAACACATTTCTACAGGAACTTCATAACAACAGCTCCGATGTCCCATTGGGAAATTTGAGGAGATTGCATTGACCCTTCTCAGTGGTGGATGGACAACCCTTCTTGGATCCTAGGGAAGCCTCGGTACATGGACGCTCCATTCCGGACAAAGATCGCTGCCCTGTCTCTACCAACATTGGGCAACTAACGAGGACTTTCCCACTGTGCCATTCAATTTTCGTCCCTATTGCCTTCTCTAGTATAGGCTCATTATCATCAATCATATGGTAAGTCTTATGAGAACTGAGTTCTTGAAATAAGGGTTTGTATCAAAGAGGAATTCCAGCTTGAAACTGTCATGCAAACAGGCGCAGAGAGTATGAGATTAGAATGTTGTCCCGTGAGATTCTGCAGCTTATCCTTGTGTTAAAGAATCTTGTCCTGTCCTCCGTACTTAGAGCAGTTGCACCGAGTTCGACCATATTGATAGGAGATGCGTTATCGTAAGATCTACTATTCTTGTTGGTCATCATCGTACCTTCCCCTCCAAATCCTCTGCTCCCATCAATCGTAGACTCTCATATCATGAAATTCATGGGAAGCACAGCGGATGATCAACAACAATAATAACTAAGTCTTTTCCCATACTAGATGGGGTCGACTACATGGATTCTTTGTTTCCACAGATCCCTATCGTATGCCATGTTAGCAGTTAACTCACAATAAGCTAGATCATTCTTTATTGTTTCTTTCCAACACTTTTGTGGTCATCCTCTGGCTCTTTTAATACTTTCTAAATTTAGTTTTTCATACCTTCTTAAAGGTTCTTCTTTTAATCTTCTTTTTATATGTCCAAACCATCTTAAATAATATTCTCTCATATTATCCTCTATTGGTGTCACTCCTTATTTGTTTTTAATAACCTCATTATGTATACAGTCTTTTCTTGTATGACCACTCATCCATCTCAACATCTTCATTTTTGTCACAAACATCTTTTGTACATGTTATGATTAAATGCCCAACACTCATAATCATAAAACATGACAGGCCTAATTGATATTCTATAATATTTACCTTTTAACTTTAATGGTATCTTCTTATCACAAAGAATACCTGATGCTCCTCTCCATTTTAACCAACTAGCATTAATTCTATGCTTAACATCTCCAATTCTTCCATCACTCTAAAAAATTGACCCTAGGTATTTAAAACATTCCTTTTGGGGATGCAATGTGTGCCAATTTTAATTTCTATGTCCTCTCATGTAACCAAATGATCAAACTTACATTTCATATATTTTGTTATTGTACTATTAAGTCGGAGGCCTTTGCTTTATAATGTTTCTCTCTATAGTTCCAATTTTCTATTAACTTTTTCCTTAGACTCCTCCACCAATACAATGTCATCTGCAAATAACATACACCAAGGTACTTCATCTTGAATATGTTTTGTTAACTCATCAATCACCGTTATAAATAAGTATGGACTTAAAGTTGATTCTTGATGTAACCCAATATTAACTTCAAAGAATCCTATCATTCCTTCATGAGTCCTCACACATATTTTTGTACCATCATACATGTCTCTTATAAGGTTAATGTATGTCAATGGGATACCTCTTTTTTCTAAAGTTCTCCAAAGAACCTCCCTCGATACTCTATCATAAGTTTTCTCTAGATCAATAAATATCATATAAAGGTCTTTCATTTTTGCTCTAAAATGTTCTATAAGACATCTCAATAGGTGAATCACTTCAACAGTAGATCTACCTGGCATGAATCGAAATTGGTTCTCTGTTATACTTAATACTTGTCTTAACCTATGTTAGATAATTCTTTTCCATAATTTCATAGTATGACTCATTAACTTATCTCGATAATTCACATAATTTTAAATGTCTCCTTGTTCTTATATATGGGTATAAGTGTACTTGCTCTCCATTCCTCGGGCATCTTTTGGTTTTTCCATATTTCATTAAATAGTCTTGTAAGCCAAGTGATTCCTATTTCTCCTAGTATTTTCCAAACTTCTATAGGAATATTATCTGGTCCTACCGATTTACCACCCTTCATATGTTTAAGAGCCTCTTTAACTTCATTCTTTTGAATACATCGGTAGAAATTATGGTTTATATACTTTTCTGATTTGGCTAACTCTCCTAATCTAATACTAACATCTTTATTTTCATTAAAAAGCTTATAAAAATAGGTTTTCCATCTATTTTTTATATCATCATTTGCCACTATAATTTTTTCATCCTCGTCCTTGATGCATCTAATATAATTAAGATTTTTAGTTTTCTTATCTCTAGCCCTAGCTATCTTAAAAATATCTCTTTCACCCTCTTTTGAGTTGAGTTTTTTATATAAATCCTCCTAAATTTTACCTTTTTCTTCACTCACGGCCTTTTTCGCTTCCTTCTTTGCTTTCTTACAAGCCTCTAAAGTTTCACTAGTTTTCTTAGCATAATGTAATTTGTAACATGCCCTCTTTGCCTTGATTTTATTTTGCACTACTTCACTCCACCACCAAGCTTCTTTTTGTGTTGTACACCTCCCTTAGATACACCTAACACATCTTTTGTTACTTTCCTAATATGTATATCCATATTGTTCTACATATCATAGGGTGTACCAACATAATTTCAAACATCTCCTTGAAGGACTTTCTGTTTAAATATATCTTATTTCTCGCTTTTGAGGTTCCACCATTTAGTCCGAATAGCTCGATGCACTCTTCTCTTCTTTGTCCATTTTTTTATTTGTAAATCCATAACTAAAAGTCGATATTGGGTGGTTAAGCTTTCTCCTGCAATTACCTTGCAATCTTTATAACACACTATCTTTTTTTCTACAAATAAAGTAATCAATTCATGTTTATGATAAGCTACTCTATAAGTAATTAAATCTTCATCTCATTTTTTGAAGATTGTATCGACTATAAAGAGATCAAATGCGATAGCAAAATTTAAAATCTCCCTACCTTCCTCGTTTATATCCCCAAAACCAAAGTTTCCATAAATCCCTTGATATCCTAATGCCTCTTTACCGACATGTCCATTTAAGTCTCCTCCTAAACAAATCATCTCCCTTTATGAAATCTTTTGAATCACCTTATCTAACTCTTCCTAAAAAGTTATCTTTATACTATCTTTTAGTCCCACTTGAGGTAAGTAAGCACAAACTATATTCAAAACCTCTGCTCCTAACATTAATTTCAACGTCATGATTCGGTCACCATATCGTTATATGTCTACTACACTACCTTTAAATCTTTATTTATGATAATACCAATTCCTTTTTGAGCCTTTTCTTTACCTGAGTACCATAATTTAAATGTTGTATCCTCTATCTCCTTTGCTTTTTCTCCAACCCATTTTGTCTCTTCTAAACATAAAATATAAATCTTTCTCCGAATCATAGTATCTACCACCTCCATTAGCTTACTGGATAATGTTCTGATATTCTAAGAATCAATACGAATCTTATTATCTAGGACTAGCTTCCTTATCTCTCCGCATCCGTCCATATTCAAAATGTGGAGACCTCTCTAAAAATTATTCACTACATTCGGGTGGCAATTTAGCGGGACTAACTTCTTTACCCACACCCGTCCATGATGTGAAAACCCTCTCTGCAATTAATTCACTATATTCGGGCGAAAATGTAGTAAACCTTGCTTACTTATTACTGCATTCGGGCTCTGCAGCATGTCGTTAGGTGGTGATACCACAAAGCAATACTCATAATTTTTGTAATCCATGTTATAAAAATCCGATAAAGTTTTACGCTGGCTATCGGAAGCCTAACACAACCCTCCTCCTTTATCCAGGCTTAGACCGGCAATGCAAGGATGATCCCTTAAATGGGCGGAGTTGCAACGGATGATCAAACATGAAAAATATTAAGAAAAAATGAAGAGTAAAATGGGAGATTGGAGGGGACATACCCTTCAATGAGACCGCTCCCCTCTCTTTCTCTCTTCCTTAATCTCGTACTCTTAACCCTAATACAAGACATCCAACCTTTATATAATGGGTTGTTAAATATAAAATGACCAAAATACACAGGCAATTACGATAATAACCAAATATCAAAAATTATAAAGCTAACATTAAAAAATAGCAAATGCATTCATATTCTTCAACAATGAAACCACCTTACCTTACCTAAGCCTTTTCTCACACTAGGTGAGAGTCAACTAGAGGGTGCAACAAGAAGACTCCCTAGGAGGTTACAAATCCTAGTACCATCTCGCTCAAGCACACAACTTTGGAGCCCATATGAACCCCAGGCATTGATGTTGGAAATGCCACATCTTTTTTATACCTGACAAAGTTTTATGTTACCTAATGCAACCCTCCTCCTCCGTTCAACCATAGGACAAACTATGCAAAGGTGATCCTGGAGTTTCATCTCATAGACATCCAAAAAATATAGAATTAGCTCAAAGAAACCAAACTTAAACGGGTTGGAAGAGACCAAAATAAAACTGGGAGGCAAGAACCCTCAACCCCAGATTCTGTCAGGTTGTGACCCTTGTGAATAAAAATGGACGACATGAACCAACTGTGCCCTTAACAGAGCCAAGAAAGAAATGCCCAAGTAGTTTCATAAGCCGCATCTTGTGGGATATAAATACATGTCAAGTTGGAGTAAAATATTCAGGCATGGCTCCTGTAAACCATAAACAGCATACGAAGCGAACATATTTCAGCAATATAAACTTTAGAAAAAGATCCCTCTTAGAATGAAAAGTAAAAGGAGAAAAGAAGCAAGAAACCCAGATAAATACTACTATGCGTGCTATTTTGAACAAGAAAGAGGGACCTCAGATAAAGGCACAGCTCGGTAATGACTGCAGTTAGTTGAACAAATAATGGTTGGCTTTGAATAAAGAAATGGAATATAGACATTTCTCCTCATGGCTTATGGAGACGAGAACAGTTGCAAAACATTCTTCCCTTAGCTCTCATAAATCCCATTATGCCCAAGGCAAGCCCAGCCCAGATAGCTGAGAGAAGTAAATGATGCACATCATGTTGCGCTGCAGCATGGCAATATATACATAGATCCAGTTATTCCCTCTTCAGAAAAAGGAAGAGAAAAACTAACTCATTCAAGAACCAAAAAAGGTAAAAGCAAAAGAAACAATTTAGAGAACCTTTTATGACAATTAAAACTCAACAATATTTCCAAGAGGAGCACAAAGCAACCTAAGACATGAGCAGTATCATTTCCTGTTGAAAAGCATCTGATAGGAGAAACTTAATATTCAATTATTCAGACAACCATAGAAGAGAAGTTTCTCACCTTGCCGCAAAGACATGGTTGATAGCATCATACCAACCAAAACTAATGCAAACGCTAAGCGGAATGACTGCATGTATTTAGAAGAAAACTAGTGTGAGCATGGTCACCAATATAACTAGATAAGTATGCACAGAAATGCAAACTACTACAACGGAAGCTTAAAAAGGTCACGTCTTTTCGCCATTTTTATTGGAAGCGAGTAGGAACAACAGCCAAACAATGACGAGATAACAGACACCTGGATATACGTGCTATTTGAGAAACCACAGCAGTCTAAATTGCCACAGACCTAGATATCCAGCAACGAGATGAACAATAACAGTAATCATGATACAAGACGTGCAGTAGTGCTGGAAGATATTACTCTCTGATTCACGTCGTGTACTCAAGGGATGTCACAAAAGCAAGAGCTTTTAGACAAGAGGATTAGAAGTTAAAGTTTTGACCGAGGACCCAAAAGGAGATCAGAGGCTGTTATTGATCTAGCAAATGACATGACCTGTATCTTGCAAAAATCAATTGCATTAGTACCAATTTCAAGTAGACATTGTGAATATGCACGACTATGCAATGGTAATGTCTCAAAGAGGCACAAAAACATTTTCCTTTCTTATAGACCTTTAGCATTTATGTGAAGGAACATATAGAGTGCTATGCCAATCTGACATCATCTGTTTCTTCATAAACAAAAACGGCCAAAAATATATTGGAGGAAATGCAAATCAGTGTTCCTTCAACCACATATTCTATTACAACTTTTATCCCTAATTCTTCTATTCTTCTCCTCTAATACCTTTCAAACGAGGTAAAATAGTTTAACAAGTTGCTTCATAAGTTCCCTAAAATGATGAAACATGATAAAGTTACAATGCAAGGCGTGCACATGATCATCTATGGATAAGCACACTCATTGCATGTCTACAAGCACAAACTCATGCAGATGAAAACTAGTGACCGAATTGGTGAGAATTCCATCTTGCAACTCTAAATTTCATTTATATTACAAAACTTACAGCAAAGCCTCCATGCCTTCTGCTTTGAATGGAGAAGACAGTCCTCTACTAACAGCAATAATGTAGTGGCCACGCAAGAGACCAATAGCGTCCTACTTGCCCATACAAAATAGAACAAAGACATTTGTAAGCATAATGCCATGAATAAAGAACGTAGATTCTCTTAATCATGTAAACTGAATAATGGGTCAACCTAGAGAGTACTCTTGAATCAACTAATGATATAAAAAGACGGTGATAATGACAATGACTCATCAGTTTCATGACCAATGTTGAATTTGATCTATTCACAGCAATTATTGAATTTGATATATTCTCCCCCTCTTTTCTCCACAAAGACATCATATTAGTAGAACCATCATATAGAGCCCCATGCTTTGATGGTCTACTTTATAATAAATATTAATACTATAATGTTGTGCCCTCCAGAAGTTTTCTTTTCTCACATTTTCTTCACTTTCACTTTATCAATGACAAAAGTAGTGCAAAGATAAAGGCTAGATAGCTATAGTGAAAAGATATGCTTATGGATAGGTAATGCTATAAGTCTTCATGTTGCCTATAGTGGACTCAACTCACTCAACCGTTTAATATGACGAGATGATGAAAGCAATTGGAAACATTCAAAAACAACAGCAAGAAAAGAAATAGTTTTACTTTTCTATATGCCCCTCACATTCTTAAGCATTCTTTTCAAAATAATAGTGAATCTACAAAGTCCAAATGGTGGGAAATATCTTCCTAGGCAAGAATCACCCTTCACATTGTGGAATATCGCTTCTAAGAAAAACTCTTGCACAGTCCAAGGCAAACTAAGAAAAATTATTCACAAAGTAATAACATGGTTATGAAAGCTATAACTGCTATCACGGGGTAAGGGATACTTCATTGGTAACTCTAGCCAGATCAAATTTCAAAACTGGGTTTCCAATTGAGGAACTTGTTATATAATGTTTGGGACAAAAAAACAATAATCAAGTGGAACTTCAGGAAAATTTCCACGATCTGAAATGATAAAAAATCTAAAAACCTGCTTAGTGCCATCACAGAAGTTGTTCAAGTAACAACATGAGACTGCGTTGTAGCCATCATTAACCACTCCCTTTATTGTCCTCTTTCCATACCTGACGCAGCTCAAAAGCGATTTAGTGCTGATAGAATATGGAAAGGTAAGTGATACATATATGGACAGTAAATCAATAAAATAGACACAAACAAGATTGCAATACTACCAAGTCCAGATAAAAATTGAGTCTACAAATCTTTGAATGATGAACATTTAATTACTTATAAGAGTGGCTTATCACAAACACAAATTGATTACTTTATTCGTAGAAAAAAAGATAGAGCGTGTTGTAAAGATTGTAAGGTAATTCCAGGAGAAAGCTTAACCACCCAACATCGACTTTTAGTTATGGATTTAAAAATAAAAAAGTGGACAAAGAAGAAAAGAGTGCATCGAGCTATTCGGACTAAATGGTGGAACCTCAAAAGTGAGAAAGAAGATATATTTAAACAGAAAGTCCTGCAAGGAGATGTTTAGAATTATGTTGGCACACCATGTGATATGTGGAACAATATGGCTATACATATTAGGAAAGTTATGAAAGATGTGTTAGGGGTATCTAAGGGAGGTGTACCGGTACAAAAAGAAGCTTGGTGGTAGAATGAAGTAGTACAAAATAAAATCAAGGCAAAGAGGGCATGTTACAAATTACATTATGCTAAGAAAACTAGTGAAACTTTAGAAGCTTATAAGAAAGCAAAAAAAGAAGCAAAAAAGACCGTTAGTGAAGCAAAAGCTAAGATTTGGGAGGACTTATATAAAAAACTCAACTCAAAAGAGGGTGAAAGAGATATTTTTAGGATAGCTAGGGCTAGAGATAAGAAAACTAAAGATCTTAATTATGTTAGATGCATAAAAGACGAGGATAAAAAAATTCTAGTGGCAAATGATGATATAAGAAATAGATGGAAAAACTATTTTTATAATCTTTTTAATGAAAATAAAGATGTTAGTATTAGTTTAGGAGATTTAGCCAACTCAGAAAAGTATATAAACCACAATTTCTACCGACGTATTCAAAAGAATGAAGTCAAAGAGGCTCTTAAACATATGAAGGGTGGTAAATCGGTAGGACTAGATAATATTCCTATAGAAGTTTGGAAAATACTAGGAGAAATAGGAATCACTTGGCTCACAAGACTATTTAATGAAATATGGAAAAACCAAAAGATACCCGAGGAATAGAGAGCAAGTACACTTATACCCATATATAAGAATAAGGGAGACATTCAAAATTGTGTGAATTATCGAGGTATCAAGTTAATGAGTCATACTATGAAGTTATGGGAAAGAATTATCGAACGTAGGTCAAGACAAGTATCAAGTACAACAGAGAACCAATTTGGATTCATGCCAGGCAGATCTACTATTCAAGCGATTCACCTTTTGAGACGTCTTATGGAACATTTTAGAGCAAGAAAGAAAGACCTTCACATGATATTTATTGATCTAGAAAAAGCTTATGATAGGGTACCGAGGGAGGTTCTTTGGAGAACTTAGGAAAAAAGAGGTATCCCATTGACATATATTAACCTTGTAAGAGACATGTATGATGGTGCAAAAACATGTGTGAGGACTCATGAAGGAACGATAGACTTCTTTGAAGTTAATATTGGGTTACATCAAGGATCAACTTTAAGCCCATACTTATTTATAATGGTGATGGATGAGTTAACAAAACATATTCAAGATGAAGTACCTTGGTGTATGTTATTTGCAGATGACATTGTATTAGTGGAGGAGTCTAAGGAAAAAGTCAATAGAAATTGGAACTATGGAGAGAAACATTAGAAAGCAAAGGCCTTCGACTTAGTAGAACAAAGACAGAATATATGGAATGTAAGTTTGATCATTTGGTTACTTCAGAGGACATAGAAATTAAAATAGGTACATATTGCATTCCTCAGAAGGAAAGTTTTAAATACCTAGGGTCAATTTTTCAGAGTGGAAGAATTGATGGAGATGTTACACATAGAATTAATGCTGGTTGGTTAAAATGGAGAGGAGCATCAGGTATTCTTTGTGATAAGAAGATACCATTAAAATTAAAAGGAAAATATTATAGAGCAGCAATTAGGCCTGCCATGTTTTATGGTTCTGAGTGTTGGGCAGTTCATCATCCACATATACAAAAGATGTCTGTGACTGAAATGAAGATGTTGAGATGGATGAGTGGTCATACAAGAAAAGACCGTATACATAATGAGGTCATTAAAAACAAAGTAGGAGTGGCACCAATAGAGGATAAAATGAGAGAACATCGTTTAAGATGGTTTGGACATATAGAAAGAAGATCAAAAGAAGAACCTGTAAGAAGGTTAGAAAAACTAAATTTGGAAAGTATTAAAAGAGGTAGAGGATGACCACAAAAGTGTTGGAAAGAAACAATAAAGAACGATCTAGCTTATTGGGAGTTAACTGCTAACATGGCACAAGATAGGGATATGTGGAAACAAAGAATCCATGTAGCCGACCCCGTCTAGTATGGGAAAAGGCTTAGTTGTTGTTGTTGTTTGTTGTTTGTACAAATCTTTGAATGGCTCCATTCTCATTGTTTAATAAACTATAATCCCCCAAAACTAACATCTTTAGCGAAGCCATGTGTACACAATCATATTCAACAGTACATTAGCTTATCCAATAGCATTACCACATATAACATGATTCCTTTTAGATTAATTTATTCACAGTAATAAAAAGAAAGAACACAACAACAACAACAACAACAACTAATTGGTCTTCTTTCTATACGTTCAAACCATCTTAAACGATTTTCCTTCAATTTATCCTCTATTGGCGCTACTCCCAATTTGTTTCTAGTAACCTCATCATGTAGACAGTCTTTTCTTGTGTGACTACTCATCGATCTCAACATCTTCATTTATGCTACGGACATCTTTTGCACATGTTAATGATTAACTGCCCAACACTCATAACCATAAAACATAGCAAATCTAATTATTGCTCTATAATATTTACCTTTTTACTTTAATGGTATCTTCTTATTACAGAGACTACTTGATGCCACTCTCTATTTTAACCAACCAACATTAATTCTATGTGTAACATCTCCATCAATTTTTCCATCACTTTTAAAAATTGATCCTAGGTATTTAAAACTTATGATCAAACTTACATTCCATATATTTTGTCTTTGTTCTACTAAGTCAGAAGCCTTTACTTTTTAATGTTTCTCTCCGTAGTTCCAATTTGTTATTAACTTTTTCCTTAGACTCATCCACTAATATAAAGAAAAAACAATGAAAGAATTGCACAAACTCGTTAATTCAGCTTAGATGCATGCCTTGTAACAGCGAAGAATAACTTTTCAAGAGGAAAAAATTCGAATGACTCTGCTGATTATAAAGCAAAGAGGAAGACTGCATAACTTTGTCCTTTCCTTAACAAAAACATGTTGAGTTGTACTTCTCTTTAAAAATTGATACGCACCATTGACATGTATTGTTGAGCATCCCACTGAAGATATATGTCCATTTTCCCCTTAAAGTACACTTAGATGATTATGATATTTGATGCTTCTTTTTTGGAACTTGTGACATGCTATTTAAAATCTTAAAGGTCATCTTGATGACTGATATAATCTCAGGTGAGCAGATGTTTTTCACCAGTTTAAATTATGAAACTTCAAGTCTGTTGACAAATTAGCATGTCCTTAAGACAGTAGCCACTGCTGCGCATATTCATCTTATGTCCTTGTTACCCACATTCATAATTTACATTTTCCTCAATGCAAGTTAAAGTGCTTTTATCTCATCCAGACAATTGCTTGCAATGTAAACTGAGAACTTATGCATTTGTATACAACAACAACAACTAAGCCTTTTCCCATACTAGATGGGGTCGGCTACATGGATAACTTATGCATTTGTATAGATATAAAAAATGCAAATGAACAACGTATTTACAAATATTGTGGGAATCATTGCATTTTGCATTTCTGTGAGTTACCATTGACACTGCAAACAGAAAACCATTAGAGAAAATCGTAAACCTGCACACACACACACACACACACATATATATATATATATATATATATATATATACAGCGAGAGAGAGAAATAGAGACTCACACATATTATATATATATATATATATATATATATGTGTGTGTGTATATGCGGTCATGTACTATTGTCCAAAATGTAAAACAATTAAAAAGATACTGATGATGAGTTACATCTAAGTAAAGCATAACAAGAAACTTCAAGTTTTTGTACACTTCTGAAAGAGTACCCAACAATTTCTCTATATCTTTTCCTATCTTTTCCGTTCCATCTCGACATCATCTCTAGCAAGATTTTATGCTGGTTTTAGATTATACACACGTGTGCAGGCACACAGACACATGCACACACCGGATTCAAAACTTATTTTATTTCATCCACATACATGTTAGTGTATGAGTTATCCATCACCAGATCTTTTCATCAAACAATAGCAGCATGCAACTGATTCAAATGAGCAAAGCACCCTTAATGACATACAAATTTCAAATTATCTAGACAACTGGTACATATGGAACACAAATCATAAGCAAGTGCATATTGGTGGAGACTCGATGCACAATTACCTCACAAAGTCACCTTTGAGAGCAGGAGTACCAGAATACTGAATGCTTATATCATCGCCGTGGTTTCCCCAAACTGATCTTACAGGAGAAAATTCATAAGAACGAAAACCATTTCTTTAAACTAAAACCTTGAAGATCATTGCAACGCATAACCATAAAATGTTCTAGAACTCAAGAATTTTAAAACTCTCATCAAAACTGGCATGATCACTTATGGTGTCATCATCTCCCAAAATCCCAATTCTCTGAAGTTGACTTTCTAATATTCTTCTCCCAATCATACTCTGGACAGGATTTATCAGTATTCACATTCATGTTACGGAATAAATGACATGCACAAGTAGGACCGGAGAAAAAATGCAGTACAGAAAAGTTCATAAAGAAGATATTTAACTTAGTGTAAGGATCAACGAGGAGAAATGTAACTTCAATAGAGCTGTTTTACTTGGGTAACATTTGTACGGTCTAAACAATCAATGCAATTTGTCCTTACAACTCCTTTTTGCTCCTCAAGCTTCTGGCCTTTATTGTCTGATATAAATGACTAGAAAATGCCAAAGATTTATAGAATAGTGTTCCGTAATAAGTTGTAAAGGATAAAAAGAAGACAAACATAACACATTTAAGAGGAAACATAAAGCGTCCATCTTCAAAAACTGAAAACCCAATAGTATTCAAACCAAGTTAGCTAGTTATACAAATAAAAGCCCAACTGTTGAGCATTGTTAAACTGTTAAAAGAAAACACAAGTTTAGGTACACAAGGCAAGGGTATGCAGAAAGTAGGATGTATGTGTTGAAGAATATGAGTTTTAGAGTTAGTTTTAGTAAGGTTGATGTCTTAGGACAGTAAATTTGATGTTTTAGGTATTATTGTAATTGTCCGAAGTCGTAAGGGTATTTTGGTAATTTTATGTACTGAGGGTATTTTAGTCCTTTTATGTTTTACAGCTCCTTATATAAGGGTTGATAGGTTGTATTAGGGTTTAAGTTGTTGAGATTAAGAAAGAGAGAGAAAGAGGGGGGCGGCCTCCATTGGAGGTCCGCCCCCTCCTTCAATCTCCATATTTCCTCTTATTTATGTTGTGATTTTCAATGTTCGCTGCACAACCATGTTTTCCAACATGATATCAGAGCCATTTGATCGATTTGAACGTGAAAATGATTGAGGAGACATTGAAGCTAGCATACGGGGAGAATTCTGAGTTCATTAAAGACAAAAAGATCATGATCAGAACAAGCACTTTTCGGTACTGGTGCATGCCGACTTTTTGCAGATTTTCATAAGCGTTTCAGGCCAGATTCCCATATTAACATACCTGTTCCAAATCATAATAACATCAAGTTTCACAGAGGACCTTCCATTACTACCTTCGAGAAACAAGGGGCTTAGATTTTGCTGCAGTAATGGATGATGTAAAGAATGCGCCCAATGCCCAATGGATCCTTCTTCCTACTTCATGCTTGTGCTCATAATCCAACCGGTGTACATCCCACTGAGGAGCAGTGGAAGGAGATATCGTGTCAATTTAAGGCAAAGAATCACTTTGCTATCTTTTACATGGCTTACCAAGGATTTGCAAGTGGTGATCTTGAAAGAGATGCAAGGGCGATAAGAATCTTTTTAGAAGATGGGCATATGATCGGTTGTGCTCAATCATATGCCAAAAACGTGGGGCTCTATGGACAGCGAGTTGGGTGTCTCAATGTCCTTTGTGACGATGAAAAGTGGGCAGTAGTTGTCAAGAGTCAGTTGCAACAAATTGCGAGACCTATGTACAGTAATCCACCAATTTATGGTGCACTCATTGTTTCTACGATACTTGGTGATCCAGAGTTGAAAAGCCTTTGGTTGAAGGAAGTAAAGGGAATGGCTGATCGGATCATTGGAATGCGAGGCGTGAGAATCTTGAGAAACTTGGTTCTCCCTTATCATGGGAGCACATCACTGATAAGATTGGCATTATCAAGCAGATAAGACAGAAATATGGAGGACTCATGCCAAGGGATGAACTAAGTGTTTGATGAAATGTTTCATAGAAACTTTAACTCTGAAAGATAAGTGTTCGATGAAATGCTCAAAAAGAGATGTTTACATGCATATCTAAGTGTTCGCTGAAATGCTCAAGAAGACTGAAAATTCAGAGAAAAACTTTGAAGGTATGAAGTAGTAGTGATGATTTCTTCATTAAGAAAACAACTGAATGAAAAAATAGAAGGAAAGATGGAATGCAGAAAATTAGTCTTTTTTTTCACTACATATGCATGAAAAATCAAATCATAGAAGAGGCCGGAGGAATTTGATGGTATGGAATGTGGCAGTATCACCAAGAAGCATGAAAGTTAAAACCTTGAGTTGCTGAAGTAAACAACCAGGAGGGCTGAAAAAGCGGATGCAGTCACCATGTGAAGGGGTGCAGACCGACTAGGCAATCACCATGTGAAGGGGTGCAGACCGACTAGTATAAACAGATATTTATATTCTGCTATTTGAGTGGTAGGGAGAGGGCACCCAACCAACACACCGGTTGCAACCACCATGTGAAGGGGCGTAGAAAAAGCCGTGTGAAGTGTGTATGGTGGAGTAGTACCTCCTATCATAAAAGATCTTCTTTCTCAAGAATAGAAGAAACATGACTTTTAAGTGTAGCTATCGAATCACTTTATGGAGAAGAAGAAAGAGAGAGGGAGCAACCGACACCCATAGAAGGGTCGTGTACTACCCATGTGTTCTTGATTGTTCAAGTTGTTTTACAGAAGCCTCGAATAGATCGCTCGTGCACGTGTGGTGAAGAAAGAACCAGTTCTTTTGCAAGTTTGGAGTTCAAAGTATCCCACACCCAACTTGAAGGGGGTGTTGAAGAATATGAGTTTTAGAGTCAGTTTTAGTAAGGTTGATGTCTTAGGACAGTAAATTTGATGTTTTAGGTATTATTGTAATTGTTCGAAGTTGTAAGGGCATTTTGGTAAATTTCTGCACTAGGGATATTTTGATCATTTTACGTTTTACAACTCCTTATATAAGGGATGATAGGTTGTATTAGGGTTTAAGTTGCTGAGATTAAAGAAAGAGAGAGAAAGAGGGGGGGCGCCCCCTCCTCCAATCTCCACATTTCATCTTCTTTATGCTTGTGATTTTCAATCTCCGCTACACAACCATGTTTTCTAACAATATGAATGGATGGAGAAAAGAGAACAAACTTCTAACAAATATTTGAAAACGCACACTTGCATTGAAGCCAGACAAGCATGAATAACAGAAACATGCATACATTTTAGTAGTAGACAAGATGAATTAGTTTGGGAAAAAAGGAGATGATTGTTCTCTAGGACGAGTTAATGACCATTCTCTTGTAACTGTTCTAAATCCCTACTTCCTCGAACAAGAACATGTGTATTGTCCATGTCAGAGCATTACACTGCCCGTGCATGAATATACATTATTAACTGCTGTTGAAGATGCAGTTAGTCCTCCATATCTCTTTTTTGTCAACCTTTTGTGAAGTTTGGACCGACCCAATCCGGTCCAATCGGGCCCGTCTGCTGTAAACTCCAGAAGTGGCGTCGTGGCCACTACTTGGCAACAAGGAAGGCGACGACCACCTTCTTCCTGCCCGCCAGAATAAGAGAGAGAGAGGGAGAGAGAGAAGAAAGAGAGCTAGAGAGCGGGACGATGGAGAAGGGGAGGGGATCGCCGGAAAAACACCATATATTGCCAATGCGAATAAACAAAAGGAAAAAGGCAGCCAGAATCGCATGCTAAGAGGCTAATGTATGGATTTCACCTCTTTTTCGTAAGATTTAGAAGTGAAATTGCCAGAGGTTTCCGACGAGATTTGGGGAAAAAGGGGTCGGCCACCCCTTTTCTCGTCTTTTCTGGCAAGACCACCGGCGGTGGACGGCCACACTGGGGCAAATGGTTTGCCTACCAGTGGCATACCTATTGGTAGTGATGATGGAAGGCAAGGAACTAGCCAAAGTCGTTTGTTTTAGCGTCCGAAACAGTGGCCGATAGGTGGACCGACACAATGTGTCGTGTCAACTCTATCATGTTGTGTCAGTTCGGATGACACCGAAACAGTGTCCAAAGATGCATTTTTGGGTCTGGATTTGGGTCTATATTGAACCGAAATCCATTTAAAATGGATTTGAATCTGGATTCTTACTCGATCCAATCAGGACTATATGGATCCATATTAAGTTTTTAGGGTTTTCATACTTGTTTGAGATCCAATTTTGATGTGGTTTGAAACCTTGAGTTTGTATTTGAATGTAAAATAATAATATTATGTTTTTATCATGATTTAATGATTAAATTGAGGTGATTAAGGGGGAGTTAGCACTATTATATTTGGATCTACATAGAGATGTCACATAGGCGGATGTGTTGTCTTTTCGGTTATATACTAGAGGTAGTTTTAATTGCTTTCAGATGATGTATGAGATTGTTAAATGTTTGTTAATACTTTTAAATGTGTATATATGTATTGGTCTGTGAAATAGTCTTTAAAATTGCTTTGATGATTATATGGATGCATGGCATGAGTGTGCGAGTAAACCACTTAATGGTTATGGATCTATCTTTCATGATGTATGTAATGTCAATGGATTATAGATAGACATATCAATTAATGTTAGCTCATTTATTATCATTGTAGGCGAGTGAAATACTATCGGTATGGATCTACTTTTACAATATTATATGATGTTAGTGGATTATAGATTGACTGTCGGATAGTTCTAACAAATAGATGTATTGAGTTGTGTTGGCTACTTCATTGGTTGAGGTAGTTTGCATTTATAGTTGTTGTCCGTTATGACATGCTTAAGTTGGAGATAAGTGGAAGTAGTAAAAAAGAGTAGAGTGTTTATGTATAGTATAACGGATTTAATACTTGATATGAACATGTAATTTGATATGGATATGTTATTTTGACATAATCGGATATATGTGATTGTTGTGGATGTCGATGTGGTGATATGGACCTTGGGAGATGACCCAGTGGATGTGATTATGTAGATATTGTTGTGATTATATGGTTGAATATATGACTCTATTAATGGGGTATCTAGATACTTTTACATCATGGACCTGAAGGGCTGAACTTAGTAAGCTCTTGTGAGGCACTAAGATCCTAAGCCTTACATGTTGGGGATATTCTCGGAGGTGACGTGACTGGACAAGAGTATGGTGCGGGCAACTCCTACTACATGACAATGGTTTGTTACACTATAGAGTTTATAATATCGAAACTAAGTTGTATGTTGGTAAGTGTTTGAGTATGCATGCATGTTTGATAATGGTATTGATTTTGTTAGATGTATATTTTCTCATCACCTAATTTGAAATAGTGCATGTCTCTAGTATGATCATTTGTGTGTTTGATAATGGTATTGATTTTGTTAGATGATATATATTTTCTCATCACCTAGTTTGAAATAGTGCATGTCTCTAGTATGATCATTTGTGGAGAGATCGCATCCATCTACGAGCACAGTGTGGTGTTGAGGTTTTATTTATATTAATTTCAGGGTATAGCCAGTAGAGATGCTGAGCACGTGAAACATTGAAGGAGTTTGTCTTCCGCTGCTAGATTATAGGAGTTGATAGACTCCTTGTAGTTTTGAATTTCTTTCAGTTGTATCACTACCTTGTTGGATCTTAAACTGTACATAAATAAATGAACTTTTGACATGTCTTTGATTGTATGGGTTATGTCGTCTTCATATTTGTTAACGGTTCATAAGTATCAACCACATAGCATGGATAAACCTTATAAAATACAAGGAGGGGATCCCCCAACGGCTACTCAAACTAGCCGTTGGGAGCCCGTAGTTGGCCCCGAATGGCTAGTTTGGGGCTAGTATATCTAACTGGCCATAGCCCTAGTGATTAGGTCACTTAGTCCAAGACTAACAAGCCCTAGTGGCCCATCTCCTATTACATTCATACATTAACACTCTCTCTCTCAAACTTACGGTGTGTATACCGAAACTTTGCCTAACAAAATTAAACCTAGAGGCCGACAATTTCTTGGTAAAGAAATTTGCAAGTAGTTTCAAGGACACATAGCATAGAGTCACCTTCTTCTTTAAACATTTTTTTCTAACAAAATGATGGTCCATGTCAATGTGTTTCATTTTTTAATGGAAGATATTGTTAGATGTTATGTACATGACATTTGTTGTCACAAAACTGAGTGGATGGTTGCTTAAGAATGACCCCCATGCCTCAACACCTCTATAATCGATGAGATCTCAGTAGCAATAGTCACCATGACTCGATATTATGCTTTTGTAGATGATAACGACACCTTCTATTGCTCATCTCCAAGGATTCACCTAAAAAATATATAAAAACTGGTGGTGGAATGTCGATTATTGATATCTCTCTTAATCAGTATATGAAGTCAAATCAAGAGAAGAGGAAGAAGTTAGAAATACTCTCTTATCCATAGAGTGCTTAATGTATATGATGATTCTCATAACCACACTCATGTGAACACTAGTAGGAGTTTGTTGAAACTAACTTCGAGCGTATATGACATATGATATGTCTAGGTGAGTGATAGTAAGATAGGTTAATGCTCCTATCAATTGCCTATATGTTATAGGATCTTTTAGTTTATTTCCATCTTTTGCTCTCAATTTTATTCATAGTATTTCTCGGGTATTTGTTATAAAATCATAATATTGACGGAAAATATTAACAACTTATAAATTTTGGCAGATTTGAGGAATGTCTCTAATCTGCCCCAAAAGGAAGAAAAACGTCACCTTCTGTTTGCTGATGCACAACCTCTCTTTCTTATCAAGACTTAACCCTAATCTACCTATTTATAAATTATCTAACTTGAATGACTAAACTGTTAATCATACTTAAATGCTACTAAAAGGACATAAGCTACACTAAGACATAATGAGCTACACTAAGACCCATAATCATTATTAATCAATCTCTAACACTCCCCCTTAAGTTGGGTGAAAGATATTGATAACACCCAACTTGGATAATGTATTATTGAGTTGTCTACTAGCAGTAGCTTTAGTCAAAAAATCAACAATTTATTTTTCTGATTTAACATACTCCAATTTGAATTCTTGATTAGTAATCTTCTCTCTGATGAAGTGACACTAAATTTCTATATGTTTGGTTCTTTCATGATATGCAGGGTTGGAAGCCATTTGAATTGCTGCATTGTTATCACAATATAGTGGTTGAATAGAAATAAATCTAAGTTTACTAATTAATGAAGATACCCATTTTTCTTTACACATGGCTTGAGCTATCGCTTTATATTATGCTTTAGTTATGAATTTGACAATAATTGTTTGTTTTTTACTTTTTTACGAGATAATATTCTGACCAAGTAGTGTAACATAACCTATAGTTGATTTGTGGTCATCTTTACATCCAACCCAGTCTATATCGAAATAAAGTTTAATATTGAATTTGCAAGATTTATAATAAAGTAGACCCATGCCAGATATTGATTTGAGATATCGAAGAATTCTATTCACTACATCCATATGATTTTTGGTAGAAGAATGTATAAATA
This sequence comes from Brasenia schreberi, assembly GCA_036023115.1. Classification (NCBI taxonomy): domain Eukaryota; kingdom Viridiplantae; phylum Streptophyta; class Magnoliopsida; order Nymphaeales; family Cabombaceae; genus Brasenia; species Brasenia schreberi. The sequence continues at coordinate 7,376,820 of JAYKKT010000055.1, read as the reverse complement.
TATTCACAATGCCCACTGCATAAGTAATATCTAGACGAGTAATTGTCAAGTATATAAAAGCTTGCCAACCAAAGTCTGATATTTGTGAATGTCTCTTAACTCTTCACTATCACCAACGAACAATTTTTGATTTACTTCCATATGAGTGTCACTTAGTTTACAATCTAGCATGTTTGTTTCTTGAAGAAGATCTAAGGTATATTTTCTCTGAGTTAGGAATATACCTTGGGTGGAATACAACACTTCTATCCCCAAGAAATAATGGAGTTGGCCCAAGTCTTTGATGTTAAATAATCTATGAAGATTTCTTTTTAACCTTGATATTTCTTCAATATCATCCCCCATAACAATGATATCATCAACATAGACAACAAGAATAGATAATTTTTTATATTTCTTTAAAAAAATAGTATGGTCATTAAGACTCCTTTGTTACCTAGGTTGCACACTGCCTTACTGAATTTCTCAAACCAAGCTCTTGGTGATTGTTTCAATCCATACAACAACAACAACTAAGCCTTTTCCCATACTAGACTGTTTCAGTCCATAAATACTTTTATTTAGTTTGCACACTTTAACATAAGATGATTTAATATTCATTCCTAGAGGTAGTTCTATATATACTTCTTCATTCAAGTCTCCTTATAAAAATGTATTTTTCACACCTAGCTGCCATAGATCTCATCCCAAGTTCGCTGTCATACTAAGAAGTATGCTTATAGAAGTAAGTTTAGCTACAGGTGCGAAGGTTTCGGTGTAGTCAATACCATATGGCTGATTATACCCTTTAGCAACTAATCTTGCTTTATATCTTTCAATGGCTCCATTTGCCTTATATTTAATAGTGAATACCCACTTGCATCCTACAATATTTATGTCAAGAGGTAGTTTTGTGATGGTCTAAGTATTATTTTTTATAAAGGCGTCCAGTTCCTCTTCTATTGCAGTTTTTTATAAAGAACACTTGTTTGCTTCTTCAAACTTCGTAGGAATCTTGTGTTTCTCAACATTCATAACAAAATTTTGATAATTCTCAGAAATATTAGAATATGAGACAAAATTAGAGATAGGATACCGTGTACAAGTACGTTTATCTTTGCAAATGGCAATAGGAATTTTAAGGTCCTCTTCCACTTGAAATTGTGGATATGAGTAAGGGAAAATATCCTTGGTAATTTTAAGGTCCTTAATTCTCTCTTATACATCAAGGTCTCCTTTGGTTCATTTGCCTTTTCTATATAATCATCTGTATTATCTTCTGCATCTCGAGGAATTAGTGGAAGGACACAAAGAGATATATTTTGAGAGGTAGTTGACTCTCCCTGAGAAAAATAATAGGCAGTAAATTCTGAGAAGGTGACATCCATGGATACATATAGTTTCTTACGAATAGGATCGTAGTATTTATAACTCTTCTGAGATTTTGAATACTTAAGAAAAATACACTTTACAGACCTATGATTAAGTTTATCACGATTGGGTAGATAAACATAGATAATACAGGTACAACCAAAGATACGAGAAACTATATGAAAAGGTTTTGATTCCTTATCAAGACATTTTATAGGACTTTCACCCTTGAGTGCACTGTTAGGCATCCGATTTATTAGGTGGATAGCAGTAAGAACAATTTCTCTCTAATAGAATTTAGGTATGTTATTTTGAAGTAAGAGAGTTCTAGCTACCTCTAAAATATGACGATTTTTCATTTCAGTAGTGCCATTTTGCTGAGGTGTATAAGAACAAGAAGTCTGATGAATAATTCTATATGTGTGTAGATATTCTTGTAAATGCTGGTAATGTATTTCCTCCCATTATCTAAACGAAGAATTTTCACAAAAGTATTGTATAGGGTGAGAATGAATTTATGTATAATTAGAAAGATAGTAGAAACTTCTAATTTTGATTTTATTAAATAATTGTAAGACGCATATAATCATTAATAAAGAAAATAAAATACTTCTGACCAAACAATGAAGTAACTGGACTGGGACCCCATATATCAGAATGAAGGAGCTCAAAAGGTTGAGATCGCCTAGAGTCACTTAAAGGATAAGGGGTTCTTTGGTGTTTCCCAAGTTGACATGCTTCACATTCAAAATGAAGTTTATTTGACTTACTCTAAGATGAGGTAATACACATTGAAGCTTTAACACAAGCAAATGACCAAGATGATAATGCCAAAGATGAATATTTGCATCCTGAACAGTTGCAGCTGAAGTACTATAAGAAGTTGAATGCTGAAAGTGATATTTTAGGATGTATAAGTCTCTTTGTATGCTATCACGACCAAAGATTTTTCCCGTCTTCATATCCTAAAATACACATCCAGTAGGATTAAAAGTTACACTACAGTTTATAATATGTCAATAAATTGACTGAAAGTAGATTTATAGGAAAACTGAGAACATGATAGACTGATTTTAAGTCTGAAAAACATGTGGGTACACTTCCCTTTCCAATCATATAAGAATATGAACCATCTACTATCTCTTGTTTTTGAAGAAATCTGTACTCTGAAAAATATGATGACTCCTATCATGTCATCTATAATACCTGAATCAATTATCCAAATTTTTTAATTAGAAAAAGAGATGTTGTTACCCTTTACAGTATGAGTCGTCTATGCTACTGTAGCTTGAGAAGAGGATGGTTGAGAGTATTTGGATAATTTTGTTTCTACGCCCTCTATCCTTTTAATGATCTCTTGAATGTCATATGTACTGGGAGTGAGATTTTCTAAAGCATTAGCAAATTAGTTTCGATTTCTAGAAAAATTAAGTCTATCATGTAGTTCTGAACAATTTTCTCTATAATGCCTTGATTTGCCACAATGAGAACATACAAGTTTATCCTTCTCATCAGAATTGAACCTACCACGTCCACATCCACGACTTTGTTGTCCACCTCTTCTACGATAATATGAGTTTTTTCTTCTTGTTTGAAGTGCATGTTGATCTATAACAAAGATATTATCTTTTTCAAGGTTTCTACGATCTTCCCTAATTAATAAAGAGTATATTGTGCCCAGTGAAGGAAATTTTTCTCTGCCCAAGATATTGAGTTTATTAACTCAAATTCTGAATTTACATCCCATAATAAGTCAAATACTTTCTTCTTTTTAATTTTAGCATTTCTTTCGGTGTAACAAGCGGAATACTTTATATTAGTATAATAAAGTTCATCCCAAAGTCCTCGAAGATTTGCATAGTACTCTTTGATAGAACGAGTTTCTTGTTTACATTTTCTGATCTTTTCCAGTATCTCATACTCCTTTGCAACATTCTTCTTTTTTGAATAAACTTGAGAGACTCCACACCAAATTTCATTGGCAGATTCAAGAAATATAAAAGTTTTTACAATTGATGGGATCATATACTGAAGTAGCCAAGATGATATTAATGCATTTTCTCTTCTCCAAACAGAATATTGTGCATCGTGTGTATCTGGGCTCGGTATTTGACCCATTAGGTGAGCTCATTTCCCCCTTGCTATAACAACCAGTTTCATAGACCTAGACCACTGCAAGTAGTTTCTGTCATCTAACTTAGTAGTTGTAATGTGAAAATTTTCTTTTTTTTCAAATGAAGAAGGATGTTCAGATGTGTTGAAAGGGTTGTCAACCACTTTTCCTTTGTCAGCCATTTATCAAGAAATATAACAAACCTTGTTTAGTTTTCTGTCGACCTTACGATGTTCTTCACGTCTGAAAAAACTGTAGCTAGTTTGCCTTCATGCAAAGTGTTATTTCCTACAAGTATGCAATGAGAATCAGATTTGGACTCACTTTAGTCAAGGATCCAACCTGTCTAGTTTGCTAACATCTATATCATGGTGATAAGTAGATAACTGTGAAAGGAATTATAAAAGGAAAAAATTGTTGGTGTATCCAGGATACGTATAATCGTGACAGATGCCAAGAGATCTACACCAATAGTGGATTGGCCTGGGATGAGGAAGATTTCGCATCAAATGCATTGGAAGAGATATGCACCAATATTCAGATAATGTATACCCTGGATTTACAAACACATATCTGAGTATTCCATCCTTAATGGTACACATGCCGATTGCTGAACTTGTCTCCAATCTATACTCCAATCTTCTTTTTTTTACGCACAGGAACCACTTTTGCTTCACGCGTAAATCTAACTCAAATCACTGATTTTCTTCTTTCGAAACACTTGATTTATACGCCTTATAGGCTCCGATACCATATTATAAAATCATAATATTGATTGAAAATATTAATAACTTACATATTATGGCAGATTGGAGACATTCCTCCAATCTACCCAAAAAGAAGAAAAATGTCACCTCTTGTTTGTTGTTGCACAACCTCTCTTTCTTATAAGGACTTAACCCTAATCTACCTATTTATAAGTTATCTAACTTGAATAACTAAACTGCCCCTAATCATACTTAAGTTCTACTAAAAGGATATAAGTTACACTAAGACATAACGAGCTACACTAAGACCCAAAACCATTATTAATCAATCTCTAACAGTATTTACCTTCTTATATCGGTTATACTTACCTGTTAATAATATCACTTGCAAATTTTATTTGAGACATAAAATATCCTCTATCACAATGTGTAACTTCAATTCCTAAAAAATAATTAAGTAAACCAAGGTCTTTAATTTCAAGTTCCTTGTGGAGATTCCTTTTAACTTCCCTTCTAGTGATAATCATGTCATCAACATACAAAAGCAGTATTATAAGTCATGAATTTGACTTGCTTACAAATAATGATGTGTCATATGAAGATAAAAAATTATGAGTGAAGTTTTCAAATCTATCAAACCATGCTTTAGGTGTTTGCTTAAGACCATACAAGGCTTTTCGTAACTTAAGAACATGATTTTTGGAAATATCTAATCTTGGAAAGGAATCATATAAACCTCTTCATTTAAATTGTCGTTCAATAAATTATTTTTAACATCTAATTAAAAAACTTTTCAATTTTTAATAGAACTAAGAGTTATTTAAATTCTTATAGTTCATTTTAGCAACCGAAGCAAAGGTTTCTCGATAATCTATTATGTATTCTAGAGTATATCCTTTATCTGCTAGTCTAGCTTTATATCTTTATGTGGTGTATCACTATGTGTTTTTACTTTATAAAGTCCTTAGGTTTAGCTACAACATCCAAAGTTTGAGGCCTTTAATTTTTCTTACATCATGAACAGAAGCAATTCAACCAAATTACAAATAAGATAAGATTCAAATGCGCAAAGTTCTCAGAATCCAACCGATGGATTTGAGCGACCCATCTTTGAGGCTGATCGTCAAGTAAGAATCAGACGCAGCATCGCTCGGCTCGATCATGTACAAGTCGGGACTCCCATAGACGCATCCTCGTGCACAGCTTCGTTGGTGGTTCTTGATCCTCATGGCGTGCTTTGAGCATGACCTCGCTGCAATCAAATCACCTGCAGCATTCAAGATTGTGCATCAAAAACAATCTATAAGACGAGACAAAAGAGCACAAGCAAGTACAAGATTTGTACAGGCGGTCAGTTTAAACTAAACTATGATTTGTCACAAAAACAACCAATCAGATGAGAATAAACGAAGTATCAAATTTTTGTCACCGATTGGGTTAACTCGGCATTCAATGATTTATCAACAAAAACAACCAGCAAGGAGAGACAAGGGGCACGGCCAGGTATAAAACTTTGTGGATGGTCAAGTCAACTGCATCACGCTACGGTTTCTCGACAAAGCAACAGATTACACGAGAAAGATCGAACAATCATCCATCAAAATCTTGTGGGGGTCGGACTAACTCGACGAGTCACCTATTTGTCTTCAAGAACAGACAACTAAAACGAGGAAAACGGATCGCCCAAGTATCAAAATTTTCAGGGTGATGGTCAAAATCATTGAAACGTGAAAATGAGCATAGTTCGAAAGTTTAAGTGGGTGATCAGATTAGCTGCACCATTCACGAATTTCCCGACGAAAACAACCAATCAAACAAGAAAATTGAACAGCCAAGCATCAAAATTCACTGGCTAACCAAGATAATGAACCTGAATTTGGGGCAAAGAAAAGGAAGGTCTTAGTGGAGAATTTGACGGTTAGGGGAAGGAGTGAAACCGTTGCGATGGGAGATGGGAAGATCTGCTGTTCGGGCTCCGTTTTCCACCTCTGGTGCTGGGTTTGACCACCAGCAATGGTCACCATCCCGACACCGACTGTCTTCTTTTCTTCGGACTTCGTGCGAGCAGCTTCCGAGGAGAATCCAGAATTTCACTTTCGTACTTCCATTTTTCCATAAACAGAGAAAAAGACCGGTCTTGAACGTTGTTCTTCGCATATTGACCGTGGTATCTTTCTCCAGGCAAGCTGAGGCAGACTCTGATCATCGAACTCATACTTTCTGAGTTGACTCCTCGCCCGGAGAGTCGCAACTCTACTTGCCTACTAACAACATTTTCAAGTGGCACTTGGAGAGATGGCTCACCCGTCTAGGGGTCTCAGCTCGGGAATTGAAGGTCGAGAGGTCGACACCCCTGGCGTGCATACCTGTTTTCAGCCTTCTACTGTAACAAAAGGAAAAAAAGTTAATTCAAGTGACGAAAGCGAACTCGACATGCCTTGTTCATTGCTTGGCTCGTTTTCTATAAGAATGAGTCAGGCTAACCAGTAGCCCGATTATCTACTATATCTTTTAAGCGTGCTTACAGTTGTGAGATTTTCTTAGGTACTATTTGCTCTCTCTCTCTCTCTCTATATATATATATACATATACATATACAAACATATATACATATACATACATGTATGTATATATATAATGTATATGTATATATGTATGTATATGTATATGTATATATATATATATATATATATGAGAGGAGGGTGCAGCCTAATACACATTCTGAGAGTCGAACTCCTCACCAGCAGCAACAAGTGCCGTATCAATGAGCTAACGCTCTCGGTGCAAACAAACGGTACTTTGTTTACATGAACTCTTCTTCTTGCCTTGGAAAGCTAAAAGAAGAATGATCATTTACCTTAAAACACCTTAATACAAACATCTTGGAAGTACAAGTTTGATTATATGAAAAGTAACATTTAACAAGCTATGGGCAGCCAAACCTGACTAACCATGTTTTACCTAGATATGTTTGGTTTGGAACCGACTGACAGTTCCAACCAGAACCTAAACCGGCTGAAACCAAAACCTGTTGAACCTTACCCGGGACCAGAGCCACCACCTTCTGTGACACTGGAACTGGTAGAATAAACTATATACACCACTGGTTCATCATCCTTCTTTTCCTTTTTGAAAAATTTAATTTTTTTTTATATTTTCATGGTTTTAGTTGGAAAAAACTATAAAGAATGATATAGTTTATATTGAGTTAACTGCTAGCATGGAAACAAAGAATCCACTTAGCCAACCCCATCTAGTATGGGAAAAGCTTTGTTGTTATTGTATATTTTCATGGTTTTTAATAGTTTAGGACTGAAACAGAACCAAAACCAGGTTGGTCCCGGTTTGTTTCCATAGTCTGGTTACCTGAAACTAGAAATGTCTAAGTTTTCCGAACAATACACGAACGAGCTAGAGACTGAGCGAACTGAATCGAACTACAAGCTGGGCACTTCCCAACATGGTTAAGATACTGGGAGTTACCACAAGCTTATGATGCACGTTAACAAGCTTATAATCAATCTCTCTCGTATATTCCATATGCTCTTTATAATTCATTTTAGGTTCCTTTCATATACTTATAACCAAGCGTTTAATGCATTTATTAAGGAAAATATCAAAGATCATTAAATAGTTTGTTTAATAAATAATTTAAAAGTTGAAAACAATGCCTCCATCATTATTAACCAAAAGTAGCACTCAGAGCTTGGCTCAACTGATGGTCCTTACCACAGTTTTCAGTCTCATGTGAGCCTGCAAATGTAGTTCAAGTACCAAAGGCATTGTACTGTGAATCAAACACACTGCTGGTATGATGTTTGATTCCCATGGGGGTGCATGTGTGTATGTTAGGCATGGCATCCCTTTGTACAAAAACAAAATATTAGTTAAAATTAATGCCTTGCAATATAGTATTAATTTTCTAACTCTTAAATAGTATGACTTGAACTTGCATACCCATAATTTTCTAACTCTTAAATAGTATGACTTGAACTTGCATACCCATGAGTGGTAGGAACAATATGCGTGCGTGTGTGTATGTGCATTGCAGGGAGGCCCACGCCATCCAGACACCCGGAACATTTAATGCATGACATTCAACTTGTACTTGCTAGGTGAGGAGAGAGAGGGAAAGGAATTTAGGTTACTTCATACCCACTCTCAAATTACGGTTCGTGTATGAACAAAAAATAGATCGTATACTTTTTATGCGCACACACCCATTATAGAACAAGCTCAAGAATCTAAGAATAGGTTCTCCCAAAGTACCATAGGATGTATAATTCCTTTCTTGATGTGATGCTGATTTTAGTTTAGTTTATATATGTATATATGTATTATACTTGAACATTGCTTCCAAAATATCGTCTATTCTTTTTCAGTAATTTTTTAAATGCCTGGCAACTGGATTTTGTTTCTTAAATCGCTTCCGACTTGCATCTCCCTATTTGACAACCTAGGTCGACATAAATGAGCATTCATTGTGGTGAAAACATATCTATCTTGGGTTTCTGATTCGGGGTACACTTGTAAGTCTATTATGCCGAGTCAAAAGCCATTACCCACAGTAGTGTGAGCCTAACTGTGAGCTGAAATATCTCATTGGCCTAGCAATTGCTTTGCCATGGTTCGTGTTAATGGTGGAACCATAGTTCTCAGTGACAACCCATGTGTGAACCAAAAGCGGAACCATAGTTCCACCAAACCATGGTCTCCAATCTCATGTGGGCTTGGGCCTGGAGCTCTGGTACCGAAAGCCTGGTATGACAAATCAAACACATCCTATTAAGCCCACGGTGGAGACTTCTTATTGGTTGTGAAATAAAAAGTGAAATATCCTTGCACATAGAGCACCTGTCTAGGGGGTTGATTCACCAGTTGAAGGTCATGAGTTCGATACCTGGGGCACGCATCTGGGTTCGTAAAGTGGAAAATGATTATGTATGTAGCACACAAGTTCAGATCATTCGAGACGATAGATGTTTTAAATGCACTACTTTTTGCCAGAAACAAATTATTAAGCCCGTGTTGTTATTGCTGTAACGCAGATAACATGGCATATCATGATTTAGGCACCAATTTTGGACCTCACCCCAAAAGCTCGACCCAGACCAACTGAAAAAATCTGTCTGGGTCAGGATGTAAGCACCCTGGGTCAAGTCTGTGTTGGCCCAAAGCAAGTATCAATCCTTAGCAAGCACATAGTATTAAAATTTGAATCACTACTCCGTCAAAAATCAATATGCTTCGGGAGTTTAGCTAAAACAGAGAGAAACCCGGCATGATGCTTGGGGCAAAAACATGGTTCGATATAATGCAAGTTGTTCTTTATGTTCATCAAAAGAGTAGATCTAATGCTGTGCTGCGAAGAGATCCCCCTAAAAGATTCTGCAAACCACTATGTATGAAGTGCATCACTGCAAGTTTTCTCATTTAAATATACATGTGCACGTACAGATGCACAGAAAGAGTAGCAATTTATTACAACGATAATTGTATATAAGAGTATCACAGACAACAAATACTAAAGACAATTGATCATATCAACAGTATAATATGTCATCACTATCTTAATTTTCTCTATGCACTCCGCAACAATAAACTTTCAGTTTAAACGCCTCACATGTTTGGTTTGAGGTTAAGGCGAGTAGCCAGCTTCTGACCCAAGGACTTGTCACACTGCATGAGGACCAAAGAATAATCTTCAGTATTATGAGCAGAAGCATCACTACGAACCTTGTAAAAATATCAAGAGATCAAGCATGGTGGGTGCATGCATGGCAGATGGAAGGCAAACGAAAAGCCATTGGCAGCATACACACCCCCGCAACACAGTGGCCTAATACTGGTGAGGCTTATTCGAAACGAATCAACTGATAATGTAAGAATAACTTCATTGGAAACACACCTAGAGCGTTAGCTCATCGGCAGGGCACTCTAGCGCCATTGCTCCAGGTGGGGAGTTAGACTCCCAAAGGGTGCATGTGTGGGTGTGTGGGTGTTAGGATTTGGCCTCCTCTTGTAACAAAAAAAAAAGCTTCATTGAAACAAATTATATTTGTGGGTTCTCTGGATTCCTGATACAGGAACTAAATTGATAAAATGTAAAAGGACACTTGAAAATTGAACTTAATAAAATAGTATATAACAGATGTTTCTCATATTTAAAAGGGAAACAACCATTTGATGTTCTAATTAATTGCTCCTTCATAAGTGTACTGACAAGTACACAAAAATCCACGAGGCACATAGAATGCAAATGTGTGAGGAAGCGCAAAGAAAACACATGAGAAACATGACGAAAGCCAATTCTCGAGCTTTGGCGTTTCAAAAAGGGCAGTACCTCATTTAAGATGAACCAAACAAACGTAACTTATTAATATGATTGGAATTTGGGGACATATCAAATATAGACACCAAACGTTATGCTGGTTTAAACCAAGGGCCTAACATCTTAATAAATTTGACCAACTTTCATGTATACTTGTAACATTAGGCAACAAATCCAAAACTTCTGTTACTTTTCTCCGGTGATATTCCTGGATGTGCAGATATACAAAGGATATATGTAGAGAGAGAGAGAGATGTATACTGTATTATGTATATTCATGTGTGTGTGTCTGTGAAGTGCAAGAACAAAAACTGACCTGAGACCAGTATGACAACCAGATGCTGCGTATTTCATGAGTCACTCTTGGATCAGACAAAGCATCCACCCATCGACGGATAAACCTCTCTTGCCTACCCATTAAAAGACATTATCATGAGTTTTTCTGCTCATTCAAATGTTGGCATGGGAAGGCACACTAACAGAAGTACTTGAAATAGAACGATGCATCTCACAAACCTATCTGGTGCAAATGAACGGTATCTCTCCCCTGGCTGCTTGAAATTGTTCTCCTTTTCGATAACACACTGAATGGGAGTACACAGATTTTAGCTTCAAGAATGATAGGTAGGTAAAAGAGAAAAGGATATGAATGATTGAACAGATTTCAAAATTTAGGACAAGAAAAAATTCCGTTAAATTCATGGATGTACCTTCTCACGCTTTCCAGTATGCTCATAAGATGGAATGGGGTATTGCTCAGCATGGCGCACTGGATCAAATCTTGACGGGAAATAATCCACCTGGGAAATATATCTATTAGGGACCGTTTTAATGGATACAGACAATATAAGAAACAAAAAACTAAAGATACGGAGACTCAGTCCATGACTAGGCTCCATACTCAGCCATCGATGTGGCTGGATCCCCTATATTTAACACAAAACAATGACATGAAAAAGCTGTGTTAGAATCACAGAAAAGTTGTATAAGTTGACGAAGCTGCAAACCAGCAACTGACAGAACATTTTGGAGACCTGACAGCCAAAGTTCCAGCTCTTTTAATTTGTTCTGCCCAGTAGTGACGAATGATAAATTAGCATACCTCTTCATCTCTGTGCATGAAATTCATAAATCCATCATAATGATTGTTGTGGTGTGAGCATTTTGGCGCATTTGCAGGAAGCATCAAGTAATTTGGTCCAAGGCGATGTCTTTGAGTATCTGCATATGAGAAAATTCTTGTTTGGAGCAATTTGTCTTCTGAATAATGAATTCCTGGCACCACAATTGCAGGGCAAAAGGCGAGCTGCTCATTCTCAGCAAAGAAGTTGTCAATGTTCTTGTTCAAGACCAAACGCCCAACCGGCTGAAGGGGTAAAATATCCTCTGGCCACGTCTTGGTAACATCCAGAGGGTCAAAATCAAGTTTGTCGAAATCTTCTGTTGGGATAGTCTGGATAAAAAGCTTCCACTCTGGGTAATTTCCAGCTGCAATAGCATCATATAGATCCTTCGTAGCATGGCTGTGATTGGTACCTCCAACTACCACAGCCTCGTCATCCAACAAGCACTTCACTCCACATGTGGGTTTCCAATGGAACTTGACATAAGTTGACCTTCCAGCCTTATTAATCATGGTATAAGTGTTCACGCCAGATCCTTCCATGTGCCGGTAGTCTGCTGGAATACCAACATCATCAAACAGAAAAGTGAACATGTGCAAACTCTCAGGATGGTGAGAAAAGAAGTCAAGGATCCTCCAATTCTCCTGAATATGAGTCTTTGGGTTGGGCTTCAAGGCATGAACCATATCTGGGAACTTGATTCCATCACGGATAAAGAAAACTGGGAAGTTATTTCCAACCATATCGAAATTGCCCTAAAACCAATATGATGCTTCATATCAGCTAAAACAGTATGTTCATGACAGAGAAATTTAAAAGCATTGGATAGAATTCTCATATGATGTAATACGAGAAACAGAAAATCCTGCAATGTGCACATGTACGGGTACCCGCATTGACATCCAAAAGTAAGACCTAATATACACGTGTGTACAGCGACTGATACAAATAAAAAACAAAAACACTGGCTATGCAGGCAAGAAGAAGTCGGTGCATGGTTGCATGCTATAGGCAGCATTGTACATTGTCACCATAACATATTCAAAAAACAAACAAGACGTGAACATGCAAAAACTGAATCTAGCTATATATAAAGAGAAAAACTGACCCACCAACTAATACTTGACATAAGCTCAGATAATTTTCCTTAAACAGCAACACAAGGGCAATCCACCACCCAGAACCAGATAAAATTCTGAACACAAATTCCTTTGAGCATACATAAACAATCTAAAGTCTAGAATAACAAAGATAACGATTTTGCACTTCATGGGATTTGTGATGGAACTGATCCTGTAATTTAAAACTATTCAGCACTAAAAATTTGATTATCTGATAAATTTGCACACACACCTCCCTTGTGTAGAACTTCACTGCAAATCCACGAGGATCTCTAAGCGTCTCAGGGCTACCACGCTCATGGATAACAGTTGAAAACCGCACAATGACAGGAGTTTGAACCCCTGGTGCACGGAGGAAATCAGCACAAGTGAGGTATGAAATATCATGAGTGGCCTCAAAGAAGCCCTTAGCACTGGCTCCCCTAGCATGAACAACACGCTCTGGTATTCTCTCCCTGTCAAAATTAGCAAGTTTCTCAACTAAATGGTAATCCTCAAGGAGAATTGGCCCTGCCACAAGAAAAAAACATAAACAAATAAATGGTTATGGCAGCATTGAAGGTACTTAACCAATAAAGTAATACAACAACAACAACAACAACTAAGCCTTTTCCCATACTAGTGTTGAAGATCAAGTTAAATCTTGATTAAATTAGTGTTACTATTTAGTTATAAGTGTATACATAGAGTCATAGGTAAGTATGAGTCATGTATATTATGGTATTTTGTAATACGGGTCCTAATGATTCTGATCCATTAGGAACCGTAATCCAGTAGTTACTTACTAGGGATATTATAGTCTTTCAAGTTAGATCAGCTATATAAGTAGTCATTAGGGCTGCCATTAGGTTTTAGCGAGAATTAGAGGGTGGCGGCAAGGATTGGCCGACCAGCACCTCAGTGTCTTCTTCTTGTATTCGACTTTCATCAATAAAGAAGTTTATGTTGCTGATTAATTTCAACATGGTATCAGAGCCTCTTGTGGTCGTTTAGCATCAAGCATCGAAAGAAATCAACAAAAAGAAGTCGTGGGCACAGTGAAGAACCCGCAGGACAACAAGTTCTTCTCTTTCTTTTCTTTCAAATTGGTATTTGAGTGATTTTATTACAAAATTGTTGTTAGATTCATTACCTCTTACCGTGAACATCTGCTTTCGTAATCTACAAGTGATGCACTACAACTATTCGATGAAATGTCCAAGAGAAAGTGAGACAGTTGTTTCATTTAAAAAAAATTGATTTTTCAGTGGTCAACCGATTGGGACAGATTTAAAGGTATTCATTCAGTGAGATATCAATCCGAATATGGAAAGATGGTGGAAAGTAATGAACTCTCGTCAGACAAAAATGAAGGTTTTCAAATCACAAATTTGAAACTTGATGGCAAGAATTATTTACAATAGGCCATCTATTGAGCTGGCTATTATGGCAAGGAGGCGATAGCATTATTTGATAGGTGATCTTCCTCGACCCCCAATTTCAGATCCTTCTTATTCTCGGTGGTGCAGAGAAAATGCCTTAGTAAGTGCTTGGCTAATACAATCCATGACTCCCTCCATCGGCACTAATTTTATGTTTTTGGACATTGCTAGGGGTATCTAACTGGCAGTTCAGGAAGCTTATGCCTAAAGAAAAAATATTGTGAATAAATATGATCTTATAGAGAAGATTCAGAAATGCAGACAAGGAGGAAAGTCAGTTAGTGAGTATTATGCAGAGCTCAGAGGTAAGTGGGAAGAACTACATCTGTACTCTAAGACTAAATGTCAGACTTGCACACTAGAACGGAATGAGGAGTTTGAAGAGCGTAAAGTGTTTGATCTTTTATGGGGTATATCATCATAATATGAATCTGTAAAGAATAACATTCTCAACAGGGAAGAACTTCCATCTTTGAGTACAGTATACTTACTCCTCCTTAGAGAAGAAGATAAGAAACTTCTTGAAAAAGAAACCAAAATTAATTATGAGACCTCACCATTTACAGGGAAAAATACTTATGTTCCTCCTTTCGCTATAGGAAGAGGAGGTTATGGCAAATGCAGAGGTAGATCTAGACAGACACTTGAAGAGAAAGATAAGATCAACTGCTCTCACTGTGAGAAACCACGACACACCAAGGAAACTTACTGGGAGTTAGTTAGAAAACCTACCTATTTTCCTAATAGAAACAACAGAGCATTCTTTAGTAGTGATTAGAATGAAAAGCAGAAGACTGAGGAAAGTGTACCTTCTTTAGCTGATATGAGAAAGGAAATTAAATTTTTGAAGGCATGTTTGACTGATCCGCAACAACCTTTTTCATCCTCACAGCGAATCATAAGCATCTATTGCCTATCCTTTCTCATTCCTAACTCAGGGTAATATAAATTCTTCTTATTTAAGGATATGGGTTATTGATTCAGGTGCTACAGATCACATGGTCAACAGAAGAGATTTCTTTGATAACTATGAATTGACACATGCACAGATCAATATTAGACTGGCA
Organism: Brasenia schreberi; assembly: GCA_036023115.1. NCBI lineage: Eukaryota > Viridiplantae > Streptophyta > Magnoliopsida > Nymphaeales > Cabombaceae > Brasenia > Brasenia schreberi. Next base: position 7,361,586 of record JAYKKT010000055.1, on the reverse strand, counting down.
GATGGATCTCTTACGCCAATAGTGGAAAAAGAAAGTATTATCACATCTTTTGGCACATTGAAAAACGTTTTACATGTTCCAAACATATCGGTAAACCTATTATTTGTCTTTGCTATGACTCAGGATTTAAAATGTCGTATAATCTTTGATTCCATTGGATGTGCCTTTCAGGAACTGAAGACGGAGAAGATCTTTGGTCAGGATAATGTGAGGAGAGGCCTCTACTTTTGTGAGGGCAATAAAGTTGTTACACTACAATCAACAATTATTACTGAGAGACTGAAGGAGCATACACCTCATTGGCACCAACGGCTAGGCCATTTACAATTTTCCAAAATAAAGATGTTATTGCCTGAATTTAGTGATTGTAATGACTTGAACTTAAATTGTGAAACTTGTTAGAAGGCAAAACACCATCGTATTTCATTTCCTTTAAATGAAGAAAGATCTTCCATTCCTTTTGATATTGTGCATTCTAATATTTGGGGCCCTAGTACGATAACTTCTATGCAGGGATATAAATATTTTGTAACATTTATTGATGATTGCACTAGGTTTACTATAATTTACCTTATGAAGACTAAAGACGAAGTGAAGGAAATTCTTCCTGTATACTGTCAGTTTGTATAAACGCAATTTCAGAGTATCATTAAGATCTTTCGCAGTGATAATTGTGGAGAATTTATGTCACGATCCCTTCATTCGTATTTTCTACAGCATGACATCTTACACCAGACCTCATGTTCTCACTCTTCTAAACAGAATGGTGTAGCTGAAATGAAGAATCGACATATTTTAGAAGTTGCAAGGACTCTCTTAATTGGATGCAATGCACCAAAATATTATTGGGGTGAAGCAGTCTTAACATCAGTTTTTCTTATAAATAGCATGCCAAGCAGGGTGTTAAGTGGTAATACTCCATTTCATTCCCTATGTCCTTCTCAGAAACAATTCCATTTATTACCAAGAATTTTTGGCCGTAAATGCTTTGTTTATGTTTATCAAGGTGCCTGAGATAAACTTGATGCAAGATCAATCAAGTGCATCTTCTTGGGATATTCGACTACTCAAAAAGGTTATAAGTGTTATGATCCTTCCAAAAAGAGGTTTTATGTTACAATGTATGTCACCTTTCATAAAGACATTCCATTTTAGAAAGAACCTTCATCAGAAATGCAGTCTACTCAAGTGATCCCACTTCCTCCAGCTGAAATTACATCTACTCATGAAAATATAGGTGAATGGTAAGTATATAACATAGGAAACTGAGGGATTGTCTTTCCAGGTCAGATTGTCACCCGAGATCAAAATTTCCAAAGAGAATCAGATTCACCTCCTCTTCAGATAACCTCTCATAATTCGGATATCGAAATGGATGATTTACCTATTGCAATTAGAAAAGAGAAGCATGCATCTGCAAAATATGCATTGGACAAAATGGTATCATTCTCTCATTATCCTAGAGAATATCGGCTATTTGTGATGAATACAGAGAATACTTTTGTACCAAGGACCTATGAAGAGGCTAAAGTACATTCAGAATGAAAAGCGGCCATGAAATTGAAAATTTTAGCCTTAGTACGAAATCATACGTAGGAATTGACATATCTACCATCAGAAAGGAAGACTGTAGGATGTAAGTGGGTATTCTCAGTCAAATATAAGGCATATGGGAATATAGAAAGATATAAGACAAGATTAGTTGCAAAAGGATATAGTCAATCCTACGGCATAGATTACACAGAGACATTTGCTCCAGTAGACAAGATGAACACCATCATAATCTTGTTGAGCTTGGCAGTTAATAAAAGATGGGAATTATGGCATCTGGACGTGATGAATGCATTCCTTCAGGGTGATCTCAGGGAAGACATTTATATGGACTTGACACAAGGCTACTTTAATGGAAACGAACAAGGAAAAGTGTGCAACTAAAAAAAATCAATTTATGGATTGAAACAATCCCCACGGGCATGGTTTGAGAAATTTAGTGATGGAATTCAGACTCAGGGGTTTAAACAATACATCAGCGATCATATACACTATTCATTAAGCAAGGCCACAGGAACAATGATGTTACTGGTGTACGTTGATGATATCATTATTACAGGAGATGATACTGCAGGTATTGGTGAGCTAAAGAAACAACTCAATATTTTATTTGACTTGAAAGATTTGGGAAGATTAAATTACTTTCTCGGTATAGAGGTGATTCATAGCAATAATGCATTATTCTTGAGTCAAAGGAAATATATTCTGGACTTGTTGAAGGAAACAAAAATGGAAGACTGTGGGGAATTCCTATGGAGTCTCCCAAGGATGATGATAATAATAATGCAGAATCATATGAGGATATCGGAAGGTACCAGAAATTAGTGAGGAAGCTAATATACGTCACTATTACACGTCCTGATATCAGTTTTGTTGTTGGCTATGTGAGCAGATGGATGCATAATCCTTCCAAACATCATATGAGTACAGTCTTTCATATCATCAGATACTAGAAATCTACACTAACCCATGGTTTATTGCACATGACGAATTCATTCTTGGATCTAAAGATATATTTAGATGTTGATTGGGCAGGTTCGAAGACAGACAAAAAATCAACCACGGGGTATGTGGTATGTTTGGAAGGTAACATTGTATCTTGAAAAAGCAAAAAAACAATCAGTTGTGTCTAGGTCGAGTGCAGAAGCAGAATATCGTGCAATTGCTTCAGGCATGTGTGAAGGGATACGGGTTTTATCTCTCTTAACAGAACTTGGCTTCAAAGTGGATACTCTGGTTACCTTTTACATTGATAGTAGAGCAACTCTCCAGATTTCCTTAAATCCTGTTTTCATGAACGAACGAAGCATATTGAGATAGATTGTCACTTCATCAGAGAAAAGATTATACAAGGCATCTTCAATCTGATTCATGTATGCTCAGAAGACCAATTGGCGGATATTTTCACAAAACCTGCTTCAGTCATAGGATTTCAGAAAGCTCTCCATCAGCTGAGAATTATAAACCTTCAAGATTCAACTTGAGGGGGCGTGTTGAAGATCAAGTTAAATCTTGATTAATTAGTGATACTATTTAGTTATAAGTGTATACATAGTCATAGGTAAGTCTGAGTCATGTATATTATGGTATTTTGTAATACGAGTCCTAATGGATCAGATTCTGATCCATTAGGAACCGTAATCCAGTAATCACTTACTAGGGGTATTATAGTCTTTCAAGTTAGATCAACTATATAAGTAGTCATTAGGGTTGCCATTAAGTTTTAACGAGAATTAGAGGGTGGGGGCAAGGATTGGCCGACCAGCACCTCAGTGTCTTCTTCTTGTATTCGGCTTTCATCAATAAAGAAGTTTATGTTGCTGATTAATTTCAACAACTACATGGGGTCAGCTACACACATTCTTTGTTTCCACAAAGCCGTATCATAATTTGCAGAATCCATGCTAGATAAGTTCATGCTGGCTATCGAAAGCCTAACGCAACCCTACTACGTTATCTGGGCTTGGGACAGGCCATGCAAGGGCGATCCCTTATATGGTCGGAGTTTTAACCAATAAAGTAATACAAGACATTGTTCATCCGCCTAGTAAGCTTGAATGCAATGAGTAAGTTCGATGAAATCTCATAATTGGGAAATATAATAAACAGATCCTATATAGAACGTATCAATATATATCAATGTGGAGCATCTAAAGCATCAAACTGTGAAATGGTAGGAACAAAGTTATGTTATCTTAGTAACTTGGAAATCATATTATTACTCAAAAGGGCCAAGTCTTGACTCCCAAACAAGGTCATGACCGAACAAATTGGCAAAAGGAAACAATCCAAATTGATTAGAATACATTGACATTTCCGACCAATAATATGGAAAAAGAAAAAAACACCAACCGTTAATAGTTATAGCCATCCTAAAAACCAAATCGATTTCCTCCTCAGAGTATCTTTATCAAACCATATGATAACTGAACCGACCAACTAAATGATGATAATTTTCTTTTAATGAAGAAACCCATCGATTTAAATATTTATCTAGAGAATACCAAACGGCAAAGATAAATTAAAACTACATCTTCAGTATGAACAAGTAAGAATTCACCAATCAGGCAACTTAAAGCTATGCCCTTAAAATTTCATGAATTCAGAGAAGAAAATGAGCTAAATGATCATAACCCAGAAAAGCTCTATATCAATTGAACAGAAAAACGTACACGGCATGGGAGAAAAGAAAACCAAAGAACAAAAAGAAGAGTTTATAAATTGATACCTCTTGGTCCGATGGTCAGCGAAGAATTATTGTTCCAAACGGGAGCACCAGAGTTGGTGGTGAAGTATGGCGAGTTGAAGGCACTCGAAGGGCGATGCTAGATCAATATATAAACCATATGAAATCCCAATAAGAACTTATTATTGCAAAACAACATCACACACAGCAAACAAATACAAATGTGCGGAGAAATTCGTGAAGGGAATCATTTGAAGAGGAAGCAATCGAAATCAACAGTCATATGAAATCCATGAGAAAAATACAACAATAAACCCAAAACGAAAGCAAGATCAAGATCAAAATTGTGATACCTTGTAAGGGTCCATTTCTCTCTCTTTCTGGCTTCCGCTCCTCTCTCGCTCTCCCCCTCCTCATAAACTGCCAGAAACAGAGGAGTTTGTATTTATAACCGGATAACCTCCAAAAGAAGGGTACCAATACCGAGCTTATCTCCTTACAGAGAATTACTAAACAAACCTAACATTGTTAGTTAAAGACGTTCCAAGGGCCTCGGGTGTGGTTAGGTTAAAATTTTGAAGTTGGATTTCTCGTCTTCTTCTTCTTTTTTCTTACAAGGGAAAGGGAGGAAAGATGCATGCTCCAGGCATCGAACTCATGACCTACAAGTCATAAGTTGGTACGCCCTAGCCAGGTGATGGTCATTGGACGGATCCGATCGGGTCCTATCGATAACCATATTATTATTGCACCTTCGAGTTAACCATATTAAAGTTATTGATCTTACTTAGGGTAGAAAAAACTTGGTTAAAGTTGAGGTGTATTTAAAAGTTGTATTTATACAACTCTCACGCAAGGACCCTCGTTACAGAGGTCATTCCTTGCTCATCAAGGAGCTGTTGTTTCTCGCTTTCCGATCTAAAATAAAGATTAGCAAAAGCTCTTATTGATAAGAAAGCTCTTAGTTATTCATTTTCCCACCCAAGCAAGAAAATATGAGACTTATTTTTATTTTGTTGTTGATGTATTGAATCACGTGCAGCTTGACAAACCTAGCCAAGCCAATCAGACATAGCGGGTTTGGAATAGACTTGGTGGTTTCAATTGGAACCAAACCAAGTCAAGAACTGACTGGAACTAGAACCGGTTCAATTGAACCTAAAACTATGGACCACCTAGTTCGGTTCTGGTTTTACCTTCATTGAAGCCAAAACGACATTTCCAAACAGTTGATTTTATTTTTTAATGTTTTTTGGAATTTCAAATTTTTAATAATTTTTTCCTGCTCCAGGACTCAAACCGAAAGTAGCAGTTTTAAATTGGAAACTCGGTCCTAGTTTGGTGTAGTTCTTGGCTTCAAGAAAACCTCAGTTTTGATTATCCAAAACCGTTCGTTCAGTAAGGAAGGTCGATGGAAGTTTCACCATTTGTAGGGGCATTGAGGGAAACAATAAAGGGCATTTTAGTAAGCCGAAAATTGGAGAGGCATTGTTTCATCTGGAGGATATTTTGTTGTTTTGCTTAAACGGGTTGTTTTTTTCAACCCGCGACCCGTTTTTGGTGCTCTTTCTTTAAGATATTGTGAACTCTTGAGCGGGTTAAAATCCTCGGGCTTTCGTGGCCGCTTATTCCTATTTTGGATTTTAGGAGAAGCTAAATTCATACCTTCATTCCACGTGGGATGCTCTTTATTAGACGAGTGGCACAAAATGCTCTTGAAAAAAATAATTTTCTGATAAATATTGTAGTGTATTATACTGTACCGTATATATTATTATACCACTTAATAGTATATATACATGATAACATCAAAAACGTTGCTCGGCACAATTCAGGTACATGATAGTATATATACATTTAGAATTTGTATAATATGATGTGATTCGTGTTTCAGATTTTGTTAGATTTTAAATATCCTTTTATCGAGTAAAGAAATAGTGTTGCATTATGATAGTATATATACATTTAGAATTTGTATAATATGATGTGATTCGTGTTTCAGATTTTGTTAGATTTTAAATATCCTTTTATCGAGTAAAGAAATAGTGTTGCATTATTTTGTATGATGTAATACGGCATGTATGAATCATGTACTTTACAACATAAGGTCTAATACAACATTTACAATGGTTCCGAGCAAAAGCACGCATTGACATGCTTGGAAGGCGAATGGGCATCTTATTTGTGTACAAGAAAAAAACCAATCTTCTCGTACCCAATCATTGTTTTTTGTAGCATTAGTATAGTTTTAAAATTTTAAGGATTTTTGAAAAAAGATCAAAGGCAATGTTGTTATACTCATGCTCTTGAGTTCTTGAAAAACAATGGTAGGTACAAGTACGAAGTATCACCGATGGGCACAAACGAATCACTCTCTCTATATAGAGAGAGACAGAAAGAGAGAACTACTAAACTCTCATTCGTGTCACATTTTGGTAGATGATCAGAACTATTGTGCGATCATAAGAAAGGTGCACATGCTACTAAGCAAAAAAAGAAAGAAATACATGAGTCACCAATGAGTGAGTTAGGGCACCTCTCTCTTGATAGTCTCCCTTCCTCCCTGCCATTGCAGCTCCCATGCTCCACCATCAACCGCCACTAAACCGTCATCATCCTCTCTCCCTCTCTCAATTAGTTAGCTATAATATCTCTCTTGATCGACAATCCTACTCTTTCTTGTGACTAGAGTTTCGCGTGTGGTACCCCTGTTTTCTCTTTCTCTATGCTTGAAAAGTTGTTAAATGCCTTGAAACAATATGGTAGAGTTTATGAATAGTGGAGTCCTGAATTGATTATGTGTTGATACCAAGTAAAAACGAAACCCAAGTATATGCTAAGTGAATATGGTTACATATAGAAAAGTTAATGCTCATTCATGTTTTATATGAAATGAGTTGACTTTGGATGGATGCAATTATATCTTTTAACCTTAACCATTTCTCACATTAAGTGAGATACAAAAGAGGTTGATTGGTGGCTCGTGTTGAGTAGTATCAAATTAAGGTTATGGTGTTTCTATTTTATCAATTTAGGTGATTATATTTTGGTGAATTGATGGCTAGTTTTGAGTAATCAAGGTTTGTGTTGACATTCATATTGTTCGTTCATGTTGCTTCCCTTTTCTTAAAATATTCATTGTGTGATTTCTTGTTGGTCTTATTTACTTCCATGAAATGTGGTAACTAAAGGTAGTCATTAAACTAGTTTTTGGAATAAGGCTCTCATCTTGGCAATCCAAATATGAAGAGTTTGTTGAAAGAATTCACCTCTTACATATTTGCAATCCATTACACTATTTTTTATTTTCCACTTTTACATTGGAAGGAATCTTCATCATATAAGAAGATGCCATCAAGTTGGATCAAAGCCTCTCCTAAAAACACAAGATCACTCTCTTCACTTACATCTATTGAGATAGCTTTTTCATTTTGTTTTCATTTCTCTTGTAATGGTTCAAGCATTCAACATTTTCATATGTCACACATTCAATGATTTTATATAGCAATACAAATATTATGTTGCCTTTGAAGGCGTACTATGAAAAATATATAACTCTTGAAAATCATGTCAACCACAAGTATATAGATATAGTGGAGCTTTATACATGTCATGACAATTTTGAGAAAGCATTTGATAGAGTTAACTCGTATATGGTACACACATGGAATTGTAAGTAACTCATGCAAAAGCCAACTCATGCAAAAGCCAATGAGGTTATGTCTTGCAAGTGTTTGAGAGTGAGAAGAGGGAGTTGCAAATGTATTGTTTTCGTATTGGCTTGTATTTTTCTTGTTATAATTTTGCTGACATTAGCATGAGAATATTAGCTACACTTTGAGAATTATATATATTGACTTGTCTTTTTGTTGTTATTATTTTGTTAACAATAGTCTCATGGTTGTTGGAGTCTTCCTTTTTGTGGTTGTACATTGTTATTGCTTTGTTAACAATAATCATATTGTATATTGTGTTTTTGGAGGTTGTTGGTTCAACATCACTCAATATAGATGATTTAAAAAGCACAATCCCTTGGGACTTATTTGACAAGAACGCATCTTGTTGTCAATAATGAGAAAAAATTGTTTCTAGTTAAACCTTTTATGAAATCTCTACATTCAAAGTTTTAGGGATAACATAAATTAGATTTGACATTGAAAGTAGAAGCCCAAATGTAGAATTTAAAAATTTGCTTCATGCATCTATTGCTAAGGAATTGTGTCAAACTCATGTTCTCTCTAACTATGTATAGGCAGATGATACAAGTTTTGAATCGCTTTAGAAATCAATAACCCAATCAACGGCTAATTCCAAATATTGTTATGCACTTAGCTCACTTTGGGCAACTTGACAACACAAGGCATTACAAACAAAATTATGTTGGTTTTATAGCAACCCATACATGCATCTTAATACTCCAGCTTTTCAACATGATTGAACCACATAGCAATGGTAGTCTCACCATTTTGGAATTAGATATGAGGAAGGAACTTAACTATTACATTAGATTGTAATGTCCATGAATAATGGTGTCTAAGGTTCGTTATCACAGTTAAAGAACTCATCTTTGCTCAATTTGAGCTTTTGGGTTTTCGGTTAAGTCAAGTTTATTGAAACAAACATCATCATCATCATCATCTCATAGGAACTACATGACCAAGTATGAAGTAGTGGTGCTCAAACTCTTATAATACACATCATGTTACTCAAACCATAACTCAATTTCACACGGTCCCTTTTATGAGTTGAGAGAAAGTGACAAGATAAACCAAGAGGAACCATAAGTTGGCCCAACTTAAAGTTTCAATAATCTACTTGTAATATGTTCTTTCATACAAAGTGAAGATCTTCATTTAATACAATATAATAACAAATAATACGAAGGACAAGAATATAAGGGTGCAAGTTTACAAGTTGAACGCTAAGTAATCATAATTTGTACTTCAAATCATGAATGTTGATTTCTCAAGATGATTATAACTCTCTCTCTCCCCCCTTCAACAATTGAGGGAAATAGTGCTTGTAGTAGAGGGTGCCATCTAAAGCAACATATGTTAGGGAATTATGGCCCAACCACCATGGGAGCACTTAAAGTATTGTTTGTGGTAAGATTGCCCCTCCAGAGTCATCTATCATGTGAGTAACTATAAGAGAGAGAAAACAAAATATATGATATATACATCATATGGTTTAACATATAACTGATACTGTACAATAATTTTGTTTTAATGTTAAAAAAAAGTTAAACAAAGTACTCTAAGTCATTATCACCAAGCGTCGATAGACAACCCATAACATGTGTGTTCTTTCATCATTAGGTTTTGATACAAGTTTTGGGATATTTGCACATGAAGAATTGGAGTAGCATAATTTAATATACAAATGATTATTGTGCAATTTCAATGGAGTAGATCTTACCCACTGATTATGCCTAATCAATATATCTCATCAATTTGAAATTATGCAATGTTATATGAAGAAAAGATATCTTTTGCTCTTGGACAATTTATTTTGTGATGTACCGACCCACAAGCAAAGAGTGATAATTCCTTTTAGTTTTCTCACTAATGTATTTTCAAATTTGTTGCTATGCAAAAACATTGAAAAGAAAAGTTAAACAAAGTACTCTAAGAAGAAAAATTAAACAAGCTACTCTAAGTCAATTAGATTATTTGTTTTTGATGTTATGAAAGCGTGTGTGAGAATCATGTCCTAGCCATTGATATATTAAACAATTCCTTAACACTTTGCCTTCATATGTGCCAAAGCAAATTCCTTTTCCAGTTTCTTTAGCTCATGCTTGTTCACGACTTGCAAAATCACATCTTGACTACCAGCTATCACATTCACACTTTCATTTTCCAAATCATTCTCAACATTATTGTCATTTACAATTTTATTTTCATCAATGTTCGAAGATAATATTTTATATCACATCATATTTTTTAAGATCAATTGTCCATTTATCAATGACTTTTAATGTTTCAATATAAGTTTCTCGAATCGCAAGGCCTCATTAGCATTTAATAGTCAATATATGTTTCTTCTTCATTATAGATAAGCATGGGGTATGTGATTGTTTTTATGCAGTAATATTTAATAATTAAACTAATATTTGCATTTCTACTCCATCTTTTAAGAAAAGAGTTCGGGCAATCGACAAATATTTGTGGCCTTCAACACTGCCAACATGTGCACATAAATAATTCCTATAAACTTCATAAGTGACATCTTTAAGAAGATAATTCTTGTGTATTTTCTATATGCATTATGGTATATCCCTTTTCATTAATATCTTCTTATCTTCATTTATATATTCTAGATCCTTCACAACTATATTCAATCTTAGCATGACAATTTATAAGTTTCTCAAACTCTTATTCAAATTTAACAAAAAATATGGAGTATATGTGTCTCTCACTTGAATTAGTAATGAGTTTCTCATATAACAAGATTGCACCCCATCGTTCACCTTAAAATCATACTTGTTTTCTTTAAAATGTTATCTTCATCAAACTTATAAACAAATGTATGTATCAAAGTGCTTGCATTAAGATACTTCTAAACATATTATTCATGCTTTCACTATATTCCGTGGTTGACATTCTATCTATGAAGATTTCAGGTGAGTAATGCAATGATCAAGTCTCACGATCCAACCAAAGAGTAGTCAACCACTTGATCTACATTGTATTTAGAAATAATCTTTTTAGTTAAGTCATTGTTCTTCGAAATCATTATGATCCTCCACTTATAGAACCATGCATTCTATTATTTCTTGAAATTAAGATGTTATTTGTATAAACCATTTAGATACTTTGAAACCTTTTGCATTATATGTCATAAGCAATATATATGAACTATCATTGAAAATACTTTTCTAATTGCATCCTTCATTTTTGGATCTTGATCTATAATAATTAAAAGTGTTTCCCAGCTAGTATCTCTTTTACCCATTCTCTAATCAACCAAATAAAAGATTCTTTCTTTTTTACTCCAAGTAATGCACATCTAAATATAATTGATTGGTTGTGTTGATTGACCCCAGTATAATATGTAAATAACATTAAATATTTATTTTTCTTATAGTATGAGATAAAACTATGTCATCAAAATAATAATAATGCTCATGACCTCTATCATCTATCCATAAACAACTTGTTACATGCTTATTATTATCAGTTTGAATAGTATAATAAAAACTTGAAACTTTGAAGTTTTTTTAAATACTCCAATGCGGTTTGCCAATCAATTCCCATATACCTCTTTCTTTATTTTGCAGATATTGAATAATATGATTTTATGTGAATGGGACATGTTGAACTCCACTTAAATCATATGATAAGGCATCAACAACTTGAAATAGTCTCAGTCCAACCCTTATTATGTGTCCATCATATGTTCATGCATAGAACTCAAGTCTTTCGTTGATATGTGCATATTCATCTTTGAAGGAGAATGCTAATTGTGATTATGAGTCCTGAGATGTCTACTAATAACTCATTTGTGCCCGTGTTTGCAAAATTTCACAACCATTCTAACCTTGTAACTAAATCTTGTGGACACATGTTGTTTCTTGATATCCACTTTTCTTCTTTATAGCATTCTTTGTCGTATGTAAAAACTCTTTAATAAAGTTTTCTTCTTTTTCTTTTTTAAGTAAGTTTTCATACACTCAAACCACTCCTCCTAGCATGAAAGTTATGAAAATTATATTTATCATTATATGAATAAAAAATCCATACCAACCAAAGGTGTATATTAAAAGTTTATTGTTGGTATAAACTCTTTCCTGTTGTTTGATCTTTGAAATCACATATATTCTTTTTTGTATCATCATTATTATCATTATCACTATCAACTTCTAGCATCTCATCAATAGTATCTTTATCGTCCTTCAATAATTCATAATTGTTGTATAAATCTAGTTCTATAAGAATCTCATTAATATCTAAATTGAAAGGATGACCATCAATAATCACATCTATACTAACAAACATATCTAAACTTCTTGCAATGGATCCAGAAGTTGAAGCTTGGATTGAATTCACATTTCAATAAACTTTGATTGGTTTCCTATTTTAGATGAAAAAGGTTTCAAAACATAAGTGAAACTGCATTTAGATTATTGTTCCAAAGTATCACAAAAGAGAGTAAAAATGAGGTCAACAAGAAACATTTCGGTGTATTTAGATTATTGTCTTCATCTCACACAAAGACAAAAAAAGAAGCTACAAAGAGTCAATAGCCAATTTACTTTGATTTAAAGAACTAAAGTACCTCAAATGGCTACAAAAAAATACATCACAACTATCATCGTTAGAAATAAGATTCACATTACTCATGAAATAAACAAGTTGTTCCGTTCAAATAAGAGGGAAATGTACACAAATTTAACCAAACTTAATTTCAACACTAAAATAAGAGGTAGAAAATAAAGACTATACTTCAACGAATTTTGGTTTAAATGCATATAGTAAAAAAAATTCTCTAAACTAAATCTTGGATTCTTCAAGATCTGTAAAGCTAAATAATGAATGTATTGCTGAAAAACTACAAACATCAATCGGTCAAAATTGAATCACCTAAAGTCAATAAAATAGAAACATTGTAACCTTGATTTGATACTATTCAACATGAGCCATCAATCGACCTCTTCTCAATCTCACTTAATGTGTGAAATGACTTTAGTTAAGATTAAAAGATATGATTGTATCCATCCGAAGTCGACTCATTTCATATAAACATGAATGAACCTGAGCATCGACTTTTTCTATATGTGATCATGTTCATGAACTTCAATTTATTCACTTATCATATACTTGGGTTTTATTTTCACAATAAAACATGGTTCAAAATAGATGTTGAATGCCCCTATAGAGAATCAATTCAAATCCCTACTATTCATAAACTCCAGTAGAATGTTTCAAGTTATTTAACAACCTCCAAGCATAGAGACGGAGGAGGGAGAGAGAGAAAGACCACTATACCCACATGGGAGCTATAGTTGTGAGGGAGGAAGTGACTTGTTGATCGATTGATCGAGATGCCTTACTGATAGATCGAGAAAGGAGGGAGGGTGATAGCGATCATGGTGGTTGATGGTGGAGCACAAGAGCTATAGTCGTGGGGGAGGAGGGAGAGAGAGAAGGGGGAGGATGATCGTTTGAGAGACATGAATGAGAGAGAGGCACCTTAACCCATTCACGGGCACCTCAAGAATTTTATTTCTTTTCATCTTGCAATGTTTGTGTCATTTGTACGATCACACAGACATTTTCTTATATTATAATCTTAAAGTTATGAAATCACCTTTCTTATATTATACTCCCTATATAAAATCATCTTTCTTATATTACACTCCTTTATATCTATGTTAGAGATGATTAATTGCCTTTGCGTACAAAGACATTTTCATGTTCGAGTTATTGGAGTTGATCATATGATCCTATCATGTTGTGATCCCAAGGTTAAAATTGTTTGATGCTATGCATAAAGAATCCCATTTTTTATGGCCATGGTACTAATGGAAGCTTGTTGCAATTGTGTATAAAGTCTCAATACTCCTCTATACGAAAATAATCATATTGAAACATATAAAGCTGTGATTCTGAAGAATTTTGTGTAACTCTCTCTATACACATAGAGAGAGCAAGTAGTCCATAATCAATACTCAATCGTACTCAATGGCTCAATTTGCATGGTTCTATCGTTTCAACCATTGGCATCCATTTTTCATCACCTTCTATTATTCCTCTATTACTTAAATTTACCTTTCACTAGTTAAAATTGTTATTGCCACAACCAAAACCACATAAAAAACTTAAATAAAACCACAAACCTACATATATAAATATTTAGGTTTTTAAGTGGTTTTGGTGGTAACAAAAGTAGTTTTGAATGGTGAAAGATGATTTTAGGCCATAGAGTAGTAGTTGAAGGTGATGAAAGGTGGTGGTTAATGGTTTAAACAATGAAACCATGTATCTACATATAATTAAAATAAATGAACAAATGGAGGTAGAAGTGAGAGTGTTAGTTCACCTGGTAGGGTGCTTGACTCATAAGATTAAGGTTGTGAATTTGATACTCGGTGTGTGCATCAGCGGGCTTTGGCCTCCCCATTGTGACTTGATTCATTCTTGTGGTCCTCAATCCTCAATAGATCATAAGATGCACGAATATGCACAAAGATCTTGACAAATTTGTGGAAGATGTATCATTACTATAATCAAACATATGGTAGTTGAACATGGTTGTTCTTGACTGTACCAAAAACACTTGAGTCTAATTTTATGGTTTGAAACTGTTATGTGCACTTTTTCTAATAGGCCCACTCAAGGTGTGCCGTCATTTTACCTTTTCTTCGGGTGCTTTGTTCTTTGTTCTAGTTTATGGTAGTTTACTAAGTATGTTGGCAGGCTCATTTTCTTTTGTTCTTTGTTTCTCATCTCTTTGAGTTACGTGAGACATCCTTTCCAAGCAGGAATGATTATACCATTTCGTTTTCATTTAATATCAATGAACGTAAGCCGAGTATTCTCTAAATAATCTTGCAAATCCTAATATTGGATCTCTCTCCCTCTTTTATATATATATATATACATGGATAAAGTTTAATATATTTGCCATGTTATACACTCGTCGTATTCTTAAAAATCTTAACTATCCATCTACAAAGATAGACAATTGAGTTCAAAAGTAAAAAAGTATATTATACTTTTTTATAGTATATCTTTATATTTTGAATTTAATAATCCATCTTAAGAGACGAATGATTGAGATTTTCAAGGATCATTAAATATATAAAGTGGTAAGCCTATTAGACTCATCCTATACATATAGACATACATATATATAGATATAGAAAGAGCGTAGTATATGCTAACATACTTAGGTTCTATTTTATCCAGTCAAATCTCAATGAATGGTTGAAATTGAAATAAAAAACTAATTTAAATTTCAATTATAAAACATGCAAGATGGATAGTTGAGATTTGTTGGGATAGTTAATACATAAATTTCTAGTATGTACCAGGTTCTTTCTCATTATATTATATTATATATGTGTGTTTCAAACATTGTCTCCTCTAGATGCATGCGTTAAGCTTTACATCTTTGTTTTCATGGAATACTAACCATATCTTCTGCGCCACAAGTTTGGAATTGAATTGCCTCCATTTCTTTATATGATTATAACTTCAATTTCACCCCTTCGTGAAAATCTTTACTTATCCTCAAACTGTTAAAGTAGTAGAGTTTTAATTTTTTAGCCATGGTTTTGTGATATTCACATTACAGAAGAGTCTTTCAACTAGAGTGCATTATACTCAATCGTATGCCATCATCCCCCACTCTCTCTCTCTCTCTATATATATATACACACACACACACACACACATATATATATATATATATATATATATATATATATATATATATATATATATAGAGAGAGAGAGAGAGAGAGAGAGAGAGAGAGAGAGAGAGAGAGAGAGAGCATAGTCCATGCCCACATCCAATTCATGCTTAACCATGTTTTTAAATCTCAATCGTTCAATAAGAAGTTGAAATTCAAATCTCAAAAACAAAAAAGTGTGTTGACACTTTTACAGGTGCAAGAAATGCACTCAATATAAGATTCTTTTTGGCTCAAAGATTCATGTACTAATCTTTCTCTCTCTCTCTCTCTCTATATATATATATATATATATATATATATATATATATATATATCAACAGTAAGCTCCGACTCCATAACTGTTGAATTTAAACTATCTTGTGTTATTCTAGTAAAGTGAACTCCTACTTCATAATTGGATCCATGGGGTTGGAAATTAGTTAAACACAATCATCTACAGTGAATCCCGGACATTCATCGAATTAATTACTTCCAAAATTTTACAACATACGAATCTTATTTTACAAGATAGATTAGTTTTTTGTCCTACCAAATCCAAAATATCTTTAAAATGTAAATAATTGATTCACAGGTTATTGCATATATATATATATAAAATTTAACGTTTCCACCTCAATCTATCCAACTTTTGCTATTAATGTATAATGATTTTGCGTTACTTCTACTGTTTTCATGCATATTTTCTTCAACAAATGCAAAATAAGTATGTATAAATATGTTAATGAAAGTCCTATAATTTCTTTGTAAGCAAGATGAGGATGTTTTCTAACAGCTAAGCTTGCTAGCAATACAATGATAGGTCCAAACTTGGTCCGATCATTTGAACCAGAACTGAACCAGTCACAAAACCGTATGGAATCGGTATTTATAGTATCGGTTCCTGAACCGTAACTAGAACCGAAGACCCTTCGGTTTGGTTATGGTTCATGATTTTTGAAAACCAATTCAAATAAGAACCGCTGGTTCATATGATTTAAATTATTTCGTATTATCATTACAATGACAAGATGACTTTTGATGGCCTCAAGTGCTAGGGAATTAAACTCCCCAAAATGTCAATTTTTTTATATCATCATTTAGTGAAGAAAGGTGGAGGAGCCTGATAGACCGGGACTTAGATCTTAAAAAATATATAAAATAATATTAATAAAATTGAACCAGAACATCTCTACAAGGCTTTGGTCTCCTCTTGTAACTGAAAAAAGAAAAGAAAAAAGCTGAAAAAAAATTATTGAGAGGCCAAACTGAGAAAAGGGACAGGGAATGGATCATCTATTCTCCCTAACACAAAGAGTAGGTGGCAAACTGGATGATAGGGATCGGGTCGGGTCACTTCTCTTCAAGCCAAAACTAGGTAAGGCCTTTTTGTCTAAAACGGGGCCCAACCTGATGTGGTTCGGGTTGACACGACTACGACTTAGATAAGATGTAGTTAATCAGATGGACGGCCAGCAGAATTTGTTGACCGACATCAACGCCTCGGAGAGGGTGACCTCAGCTCCTGCAGGAGACTCGGAATGATGTACCGGTTAAAAGAGATAAGAGGAAAAGACGCGGGTGTTCTAGACATTTCCAGAATCATAACGTCACATCAGTATTAGTGTTCACGCTTACCAAGTCTTCCCCAACCCTACAATCAACGGCTAGGTTTCCTCTATCGTTCGTCCACCATTTCTCTGATTCTTATCTTCTGATTATCTTCCTCTTCTTTCTGCTGCGGATCGCTTTTCGCTTTTCTGAAGGCAGGCGTTTGGAAAAGTCTTGGTAGGTTCGTCTTCTTGTTGTAACAACGAAGGAATTCCGTTCCTTCCCGTTTCCTTGTTTCTCATTTCTTTTCTGTGGAAAAATTTCTCGCACTCCGTTTTTATTGGATTATTGTGTTCTCGATGTGGAATCGGGTTCTCCGATCTGATTAAAGCACGTTTCATTTGGTTTTCCGCGTTAATTCTGATTTTGTTTTGTATCTAGTTTTGCGTTCTTTTTAGATCGATGAGTTGAGCGACGGATCTTGAAGATTATGGCTTTTAGCTTTGCTGCTTCATTTTGTTCTGATGCATGGATGTTAGATCTGTTGAGCAGCCATGGTCTTTTCGGCTCTTCTGATCCGATTAGGGTTTTCTTTCGCTCGATTTTGTGGTAGAGAATGGTTCGTATTAATATAGTTATGGATTTTACTCTCTTATACGAAGAAAGAGTTCGTTTTGCTCGATTTATTGGTGAATGAAGAAAATTATCATGTAGGCGGGAATCAACGGTGGGATCTTACCTATTTCCTTTTCCTGATGTTCATTTTATTGAACTTGTGGTAAACTTTTTGTAGCTAATGTTGCTGTTCGTGTCTACTTTGGAATTAATCATAATTTTAATGCTTAACACTTTGTACGTTTTATTATATTGTGCGGTGGAATGATTGTTTTGCGTTGATCGTTATTGATTGGATGATTTGGAAATGTAAATGCAGAAATTTTAGGGCTATGGAGAAAAGCATCATTTGTCGGTAGTTTTAGATTTGTTCTTGAAAGGACTGCTTGCAGTGGCGGATCTACATTGAGCGGAGGGGGGCCATCTCCCCACCCTAAATTTTGCAAATCAACTTAAAGTCTATTGCCGTGGTGAGATCCATGGGCTATAGTTTACCCCACCCGAAACCACTCAAAGCGGCTATTCCCGCCCCACCCCAAAAGAGTTTCCAGATCCGCCACTGACTGCTTGGCAGGCTTGGTTCAATTGAGATATTCATTTGGAGAAAGCATGCTGTCTGTTTGCCCTTGTTTTGTTTGATTCATCACTCTTTGTCAAGGTAAACAATCTTTTGCCTTTTGCTTTTCCTGTTTGGGTTGCTCAAAATATGCTGGTTGATAATGATATCATTAGTTAAAAATAGTATATATTTTTAGTCAATTCATGGATTTATTACGCCATGACTTAAATTGGGTGATCCCTTTCTCCCCATGAGTTGACCAAGTTTTTCAGAATGATTTGCTAATTGATGGCACGGTTATGGCTGTTTTGTTCAATTTCTCATGAAATAAACATGAAAACTAGCTGCATCGTCTCTTTTCTGTTAATACAGCAGCAATTGAAATCTGGCCGTGTTTCTTTCTGATCTTTTTACGAATAATTTCTTAAACAAGTTTTAAGGTGAAAGTCGCACCCACTGGTCATCAGGGTGGGTAAAAAGAAATAAGATTCAAGGTATCTCCAATTCAAGTTTCTCTTTGATATTAGACTAGTTTATGCTATCGACGAATCATGGTGTCATCTGAAAAATGTAACGGTGGCTAGCATTTATGTTTGATGGATCTTTGTTTCTTATATCTCTCCCACGGACATGTAGAAATCATGGTGGAGCCAAGTAAATACTTGAATAGTGTTAATCATGTAGAATGGTGGTGACATGGTGTTCGCAATGTTTTTTTATTCTTGATCGACCTATCTTTGTGACACCAGGAAAAATGAGTCGGCTGCATGATGTGCACAGACCTTTCTTCAATTTTGATAATCCCTTGCGCAAGATCCTTCCAGGCGGATCACACATCCCCACAAAGTTCCTGGAGCTGCTAAAAAACTTCGAGGATTCGTTGGCCAGACGAATTCAGAAGCTTAAACCAAAGGATAAGGGTGATGTTCTCAGCATTTCATGGATGATTCTGGCCATTGGATCTCTATGTGAGACACACACAGAGATCAAATCTCTCATAACCAATTTGCAGTTCCCAACCTCCGAATGGGATGAGAGCTGGATGGATTCTTATTTGGACGACAGTGTGAAGCTGCTAGATATCTGCAACTCGTTGAGCTCGGAGGTCTCAAGACTCAATCAGGGGCAGCTTCTGCTTCAATATGCCCTTCATCTTCTGGATGTTTCTGCTGGAAACCCTTCACAGGATAAGCTGTCTCGGGCTCGCAACTCCATTGTGGATTGGATGCAGCAGGTTGGTTCGAGAGGACTGAGCTCATGTTCACCAAGAAGTGCTAAGCTGGGGGATTGTCTTCAGATTCTGCACTGTCTCACCAAGGCCCTTTATGAACCAAAGGTCAAGACCACCGCTAGGGGCAGGGTGTTGCTCCGTGCTATGTATGGGGTCAAGGTCCAGACGATATTTGTTTGCAGTGTTTTCTCTGCGGCCTTTTCAAGGTCGGCGAAGTCACTGATAGAATTGGAGGTTCCCGAGAAGTTCGCATGGTCCGCGACCTTCATGGAGATTCAAACGGATGTGAATGCGGAACTCAAGAGGTTGTTCAGTGATGGCTCGTCAACTGTAGTGAAAGATTTGGAGGCAGTCGATCGCAATGCGGTAGATTTTTTGACCGTGACCGCGAGATCGCTTGGCAGTAACGATACAGAAACTTTGAAGATGTCTGTGAAAGGATTGCGGGAGAAGGTAGAGAGTCTTGCTCAAGGGTTAGATCTTCTCTCGAAACAGATTAATGGCTTCTTCCAGGTTGTGTTGTGTGGCCGTGATGCTTTGCTTTGTAATTTAAGGGTTTCTAGTGGAAAACTCGGAGAAGAGAATAGTGGCTTAAGTAGGCCACTTGTGCACCCTTTTGTATAAGTTGGTCTTACTGATTGCTTGAAGATTTCGCAGCAACTGCATTGCAAAGCAAGCATGGAAATATGGTAAGTGTATTCCAACTAACATGTGCTGCAGGTGTGTATGTGAGCGTGCCCGTGTGTTTGTGCATCTATATGCGTAACAGTATATTATGTTAGGTGGGGTATACTTTAGGGAGTCATCTGTGTAAGTATCCATAAAAAATGTGTAGGTGCATATGTGTCCATGCCCGTGTATGTTTGTGTATCTGTATACGTAACAATATATAATGGTTGGTGGAGTATACTTTCAGGTAATCATCTGTGTCTCTATGTGTGTTGGGGCGGGGGATCTATTCGGGTCAAACTAGTGAGCTGAACGCCACCTGATTGACGAAAATGTATACATTCAGGTAAATCATCTGTGTATGTGGAGTATATTTTCAGGTAATATACTGACGAAAATGTAACCAGAACGCCACCTGGCGGATTATGGTTTGCAAAATTTCAATGGTTTAAGAAAATGTAACCAGAATGGAACCTGTCAGTTTAAGATCTGCAAGATTATAATGTAAAAGTCGATAATCATAAAAGAAGACATTCTTTGAAGTTCGAACCTTTTCATATCTGGGTTTCGTTTTTCCCATGGAAGATCCAATGGAACTCAGATCGGTCTCGAATATTGGCACCCTTTAGTGATATACACGTTTAATTACGCATGGACAACCGGAGAAAGGATCCGTGTAATGTGTTCTTTTAATAAATGTTTTTTATTATATATATCATGGCGTATTCGCGTTTATCTTGACTTTTCAAGACATGAGTGGTATTTGAAAAATTATAAAGATGTTTAAAAAATATAAATAAGACAAACGAATAATGAACTGCTCTCAATATAACTACTCTCTCTCTCTCTCTCTCTCTCTCTCTCTCTCTATCTATATATATATATATATATATATATATATATATATATATATATATACACACATATAAAGAGAGAGAGAGAGTTTATGCTATATGGTGCATTAAATATAAATGTAAATTATTTTTTTGTTTTTAAATTAAAATTTCAACTATTAATTATGTTGATTCAACATTGAATATTTTAAATGAATTTGAGCATGAATCGGTATTTGCATATACCAAGTTTTCAATCTCTCTCTCTCTCTCTCTCTCTCTCTCTATATATATATATATATATATATATATATATATATATATATATATATATATATATATATATATATATATATTGCACACACGGGTGCTCACTTGGCGTTGGACAGAACAAATGTTCATACTTCACTAGAAACCTCGGGCATGACCCTATCATGTTATTGACGATGACTCAAAATTGAGCTTTTTTGCACGTAGGAGCCATTAAGACTTTGGATTCTAAATGCAAAAATGCAACCGAAATTCAGGTTGATGATGTTGTAAATGAACCTGCGCGCTAGAAAATAGGTCTGCGAAACCAATTGAGCTGCTTGTACTTCTCCTTGACCTGCCCATTCTTGTTTGGTTCATTGAACCGTCTGGGCTCAACATTTCAGCTCATGAAGGTCTTTCCTGGACTGCACCCACAGCAGGGCTGTCTAACACTTGTTGCTGCTGGTCGGGAGTTCGACTCCCAGAGGGTGCATGTAGTTAGGCTTCGGCCTCCTCTTGTAACAAAAAAAGAGTCTTTACTGGACCGTATTTCTATTTGGCATTTAAGCTATATGAAGGACCATTAACTTTTTCATAAAGAAATGCTTTACTTAGTACGCCCTTTTGTAGGGAATTATTTAAGAAAAGGTTACTGCTGGTAGGGAGTTTGACTCCCGGGAGTTGCATGCGTGTGTGTTAGGCTTCAGCGTCCTCTTGTAACAAAAACAAGGTGTCTCTAAACGTGGTTTACCTCGTAAAAGGATAGCAAGCCGTCCATGAACATCGAATAATAAATTAACATTAGGTACTTTTGGCTTGCCTCATTATATATATATATATATATATATATATATATATATATAGAGAGAGAGAGAGAGAGAGAGAGAGAGAGAGAGAGAGAGAGATTATAAGCTTCATTTGTTCCTTAGTATCTATACTTTTCTTTCGTTTTATGTCAGCTTGCGTACATAAAAGTGTGTCCAATACATACTAATGATCTAGTTTTAAGGGCTAGTACCAGTGCTTGCGCCTTTCTTGAGTTCCATCGTATTCGCAACTAGTCAGTTATTGACAGGAAAGCAACTATAACAAGTAGCTGGGCCATAGCCCTGGCCATACCCTTGACCTACTCCGCCACACCTACCCGTGCCCGGACCTTGTCTGCCACTTCCATCGCCGGCTCCGTGTCCGCCACCACCATGACCATCGCCGTTGCCACTGCATAGTGCATCACCTTCCCAAGGAGCACCATCAAAGCCGAGGTTTGTCACTCTATTAGCATTTGATAGGACCATGCAGAGGCATAATAAGAGACACGTAAACGTGGTAGAGGTGAGACATTTTTCTCATGGCTATTTCGGCAACCATGAACCAGAAGGCTCATAAGGAAAGCTATATAAAGACGAAGGAAACCATGCAAAGCTTGTATTTTAGAGCTGATTTTTGCCGTAAAATCAGGTTGGCATATGAGAAGAATGCATATCTTATGCAAGTGAAGTCACGAAAATTGCAGGCTCAACAACTTCAATGTGGTTGGTTTAGCATTCATGGAAGATAAACAGAGGAGAGCGGTTCAGTTGTTAAGGCACTTAATTAATCGATCTACTCGATCGCGGGTTGCAAGATATGGTGAGGGAGAGCTACTTACTTAGAGGATTGGTCATCTATGTTATGTGGGGTATGTGTCAGTGGGAGGACACCAACAATTTTAAATTTGTGGGGTGCACAAACACACACACACACACACATATATATATAGAGAGAGGGGTTAGTTCATGTGAGCACTCATTCATACTTAAAAATACTTCTGAACCGTTGAAATTAAAATTTCAAAAAGTGAAAAAAAATCATGTGCAATGCATCTGAAAAAAGTATCAACAAACTTTTTCATTTTGAAATTTGAATCTCAATAAATCTGGTCGATCAAATGATTGAAATCCTTATGTACTTTTAGTATCTAACCATGGGTACATGTACTAATCTCTCCCTATATATATATTGGTGAGCTTAATATACTTGTTATATCTTTACAAATATCAACCATCCAATAAAAAGAGTGATTGAGATCAAAAACAAATTTTGCATTGTTCTTAAATTAACATAGAGTATGGTTGATATATAGTGCTTGCTATATTCTTACAAACCTCCTGATCCGAAAAAAAATTATAGGTTGTACTTGATTTACATGGGGATCTTTTATTTTTTTTTTCTCAACCATTCATTAATTCATTTTCTTAATCGAATGGTTGATAATTCGAAACATATGCAAGCATATTATTAGACTTTTATATTATATTATATTATATATACGCCAATGATGTGCATAGTTTACAATTAATAATATCTCATAGAACTAATAAAATTCTTGTTTCCGTAAGTTATTATGAAAAATAGAAGGTGTGACTAGACATGGTAAAGTTATCTCTTTCAAAACCTAAAAAAGCTTAAATTTAATTTGATTTGAAAAAATTTCGTATTCACGGACCGTAAAACAATGAAGCTCCTATAAATTTATTTATTTTAGCTACAACCGGAGGCTGAAGCCTAGAACACGTGCATGTCTTAGAATTGAACTCACCACCAACGATGTGGGACTCAAAGGGCCATGCCAAACGAGCTACATCTCGGCGTGCAGGTTTTTCCTTTTTGTTTACGTAGGGAGTCCCAAACCTAACGCACACATGCACGCTGGAAGTCCCATAGATTTTTTTTTGTTAGGAAGGAAGGCTGAAGCCTAACATACACATGCACCCCTGGAGTTGAAGTCCTCACCTGCAGCACGAGTGTCAGAGTGCCCTAACGTTGAGCTAACACTGTGGGTGCCAACTTCTATAGATTTTGAAGTCCAATAGAATACAAATAGTTGACCCTAAAGTTTTGAGGCTTAGAATTCATCAAATTCTATTGGGTGTCACTCATAGTGACCATTTATCAAAGAACATCTCTGGTTATAAAATGATTGAACAATCGGGAATTTATTTGTGAAACTTAGTTGTGATTCATGTACAAAGTTTTGATGAATTATGAGTTTAATGGGTCTTGCTTATGAGAAAAGCGGGTATTCTTTGATCATTATCAGAGAATTACTTATTCACAAGTCCTATGACATTGCTACTAAGTGTGTTAGTATATATTAGTCTCTTTGTATATATATTCTTAGTCCATGTGTATATCAATCTAAGCTTAAATCCGCTTAAATATTTCTAGCGTTTGACATGCATGATCATTGGTAGAAATTTGAATTTAAAAATTATTTAATCTACAATCTACATTAAATGTCAAGTACAAAAAGTACAATGATATTTTTTGCTTTTTAAATTTAAAACTTCACTATTAATCACGATGACTAAACGGTCAAAATCTTTGAGTTGGTTTGAGCATAAATAGGTTTGGACATATACCAATTTCTATATAATCTTTTTTCTCGTAGTTGACTTGCTTGCTGGATGCGGTGCAAACCAAGGTGTTGGTAGCAGATGGATGCCCTGTATAATGTGACCCTCCTTAGTGTATGAATAAGCTATGGTTAGAGGTGTGCATCGGCTTGTTAGGTTCTTAAATAACTGAATATTCTTAAATTTGAAAATAAAATTTGAACCGAAGAAATATATAGATAACCGAACTGAACCAAATTATTTCGGTATGGTTTGGTTCTGTTATTTGGTTTACCCTCTATGGCTGAATCCTATATATGTATTATATATAGGTATGTACATACATGGATATACATATATGTATGAATATATAAATATATACACTATATACACATATGTATACATATATATAAACATATATACCATATATATGTGTATGTATGAATATACATATAAACATCTATATGTGTATATGTATGTATCCGAACCGATAAACCGATTTTTTTATAGTAGTGTAAATCAAACCTGAACCGATTTTCAGTAGAACTTTCGGTTTGGTTATATCTGAATAATGCTCACCTCTAGCTATGTAGCTTTAGGAGGTAGAGTACGAGACACGTTGATCACGCCCCCGCAGGTAGGTTGTGAAATTGGTTTTTGTAATGCGAACTTGTGATATACCTGTCACCTGAGACACGGTACCAAGCTGACATCTTCCTGGTGATAGTTCTTCTGTGAAAGTTGAGGCATGGACACGATCTGACACGACACTGCACCAAAACGTAAACTCGGTAATGTGTGACTTGTTGAGCGTGAGAAAAATATATGATAGTTATTGTTATATATACGCATTCACATTTTGTACTGTCAGTCGTTGTGTCTACTCCATTGGGCTGGGAAACGAGCTGGATGAACGGAACATAGGCTGCTCGTGATTAGTTCATTTTATATATTAGCTGGTTTCAGATCATACATACATTTAAGATCAATTTATGTACAAATGCAGTGGCCGATCTATGTTGAGCCAAGATGGGGTGTTCGCCCCAGCCGAAATTTCAAAAATCAACTTAAAGTCTATAGCCCATGGTGAGGTCCATGGGCTAAAATACATAGTTCGGCCGACCTGAAACCATTCAAGGAACCATTTGCCCCAACACAAAAGAGTTTATAGATCCGCCAATGTCCAAATGCACTGTATGGTTATTTTATAACGAATCGAGTTCAAACTCGTGTTTGTATTTTTTTGGTTCACATTCAAAACAATATCTTAGTCTCGCCTAGAGGATCTGACTCATATGGATATGGATCGCCTTGATCCATATGGATATGGATCGCCTTGATCCATATGGATATCTATGGCTGAAGTTTGAAAAGAAATATATGACATACTTTCCAAATATTTATCTTGACTCGGTCGCTTGTGACATTGCCATACAGAAACGTAAGACTTTCTTTGGTGGTATTGAACGTGACTTGGTCTCAATGGATTTCGGTGCCAGTTATGAACCGCCTGCTGCAGGTTGAGCCTAAACCGTTTGGAACCGGCCAAAATCATAAAAAGGATTTGAGATTTTGGAAAAGAAAAAAAATATAGAATCCACAATTTTGATTTTCCGGTTCTGGTTTGATAGAAGGTAAAACTGGAACTGAATCGAGTGAATCCCAATTCCAAATCCGTTTTTTTAGCTCGGTTCGGTTTTAATTGGAACCAACCATCATGTCAATTCCAAATATTTGGCCATGTCTCACTGAAGGATGTCGACAGGTTGGGTATGGTAGGATCTAAATATTTGTGAATGAGTATATTGGGTCATACATTATCAAATTCAAATTCTTTTTGTTCAATGCTTTTCCCTTGTGTCTGATTTATGGTGTCATGAGTTTGATACTAGAATTGTAGGCATAGAATCTCATGGGTTTGTAATCATAGTTTCAACTTTTGATGAATCATAGTTTTATGGTTGATTCATGAATGATACTGATGCTTAGGTTTTCATACAAGGAAGGAAGTGTTTGGATTTTCGTGTGAAGCCTTTGGGTTTCGTGTCTTTTCTCTTTCTCTTAGTGTTGAAGTTTTTTACTCAAATTGACCTTATAGAACTATCGTCCTACAATTTCACGCCAACAACGAATTCTTCGTTTGATGCATAACAAAACTTAAAATTACAAGAACTCGTCCAGTTTGCGTAAGAGAGAGTGAGAGAGCTACAAGATGCACACGCAATGAATACCAAACTTGTGACTTTCAGTTTTTGACTGCTAAGAAAGCGTGTCCCACTTGTTAGCACAGATATATTATTATTAAACCTAACGAACTCAACACGAACCTACTTTGAGAAGAGTATTTATTGTATAAAGGTCTCATACTTTCTACCAAATACGGCTACTCCATTTCGTGTTTGAATTTTGGTTCAGGTTTGAATCCAACATGACTCATCTTCGAAACTCACGGAAAACTGCTCGCAACTTGGGCCACCACTGTACACGTCCCCCCTGCAATGCTATCCAGATGGGAAAATGTATTATTTTTGAGATTGTCATGCACCAAGAAAAACTTTAGGGTGAGGCCGACAGCCCTGGTAAACCCTGGGCTATAATTTATATATTAAGTGGGTCGAATAGCCCACGATTGAACTGTGCACACACACACGCACACACGTACACGTACACACACACATATATAGAATCTAATGTGATTGGTCATGCTTCAAAATCTCAATGATTGGTTTTAAGAGTTAAATGATTG
This sequence comes from Brasenia schreberi, assembly GCA_036023115.1. NCBI lineage: Eukaryota > Viridiplantae > Streptophyta > Magnoliopsida > Nymphaeales > Cabombaceae > Brasenia > Brasenia schreberi. Next base: position 7,334,121 of record JAYKKT010000055.1, on the reverse strand, counting down.
ATTTCAAAAGCTAAAGTACATCATTATGTATACATCTAAAAAAGTATATCCATCTCTTAAGATGAATGATTGAAATTTTAAATATACAATAATTAAACATGGCAAAAATATTAGACTCTCTATATAGAGAGAAAAGAGAGATCACTATATGCTAATATACCAAAATATATCTCGACCATCATATTTAGAAGATAGATAGATGGTTATGCTTTGAAGTTAAAAGTAAAAATTTGTTTTTGAAATTAAGTAAACTTAGAAAAAAATAAAACTGTATATTTTATTTAAAAGTTTTAAATGTCTAACATCATCTTTGAAATTAAATGATTGATAAAAACATATACCAAGTTTCTTATATATATATATATACGATATTGTCTTGGGGCCCATTAGTATTAAATGATCTCTTCGTTTCTCATCAATAACAAAAGAAACATAATATTTAAGAAAACGTTCGCTTTCAAGGTTGATAGGTTACATAGTCGCTGAAGGGCGCCTAGCAAGAAGTTGCCATGTCTCTCTTTTGGTTTTTCCAATTCAGTACTACATTTCCTAATCATTTTCAGGTTACATATTTTCTTTTGATCAATCTAGAAAACATCCTCACTTTTGCTTGGGCATGTATAGCTGCTGGGCCATCAAACCAAATCAGACGAGAAAGTGATTGACATGTGAATCTGTTTCATGGCGGCTCTTAGAATCTTCCGAGAATTGGGTTCTTGTCACCCTTAGAATCCAATTCCTCTTCAATTACTGGTTCCATGTGAGCGTAGCTAAGAAATAAATTCTCATCTTTGGTTTACCTGTCGAGGGAATGAGAATCAAAACCATTTCCTAACACAATTTCGAATTCAGATGAATGAGAGAAGCCCTTAAGGTTTGTTGACGTGGTGGCAGTGCCAGTTCTAGGGTGATCTTGAATTGAATCAGAAACTACTGGAAACTAGTAAAATTATAAAATTGTTAAATTTAAAGTTAAAGTAAAAAAAGAATACTGATACTGATAGTTTAGAACCACTTGTTCCAGTTTTGTGCTGCTTCCGTTTCAGCCGGTTCCTGGCCTGATTTAGTTCTGATTGAAACCATCAGGCCTTTTAGAACCGACCATATCATGGTGCAATTGGTTGGAGAATTGATATAATTGCTAAACAGAAGGTATTTTTGTTGCATTGTTTTGGCCGATTCTGGTTTCTTAAAAGGTGGAATCGGGATCTAACCGGGTCTTTCTTATTTTTGGTTGAAACCACTACAATCAAGGTGGTGCAATTAGTAAGACAAAAGATATAATTGCTAAGCACAAGGTCCCTTTTATAGCATTGTTTTTCTTAAGCAGAAGACCAAAACGGCCAATGTTCAATAAAGTAGAGACGCTTTCTGAAATTAGTGGGAAAAATGAGTAAATTTGCAAATGACTAAAAAGTGGGCCTGAATTGAAGAGGACCTCATTTTTCTGCAAGAAAACCGAAGACTAATTTGTGGAAACATAAAATCCAATCTTGGTGTTCGGACTAGAATGCCATTTGACATTCTCTTTTGCAGTTTTGACAGAAGATTATTATCTCAAAATGGTGGTGACTTAAGTTTGAAAATTTCACTCTTGGTGCGCCATAGTGCATTGAATAGGGACTACACGCGACTGAATCAAGCCCGAGTTGCCCATGGTTCAGCTTTTTTCGGCGCAGCCCTAGCTTGTGCCTATTCGGGTTGAACCAGTATGCTCACATTTGGTCGATTGAACCAGTACGCACCTGCAAGAAGTATTATGATTTTTTATTTTTAATATTTAAATTTTATTTATTGAGCTCATCAATTGAACAAATGAGATATTCAATAATTTTTGGGCATTGATGATATGAATATTTATCACGTTCTTTATATATATAAAATCTTTATTAAATATGCACTCTCTAATTTCTCTCTTCTACTGCATAACTCAACTATGTATGTTATTCTCTTTCTATATATATATATATATATATATATATATATATATATGTGTGTGTGTGTGTGTGTGTGTGAAAATTGAGTTGTTAACTCTCTCTCATGTCCAACTCTACTAGACAATATAGATGTTCTTACGAACATGAAAACATGGATTCGTTAATATCAATATGAAAATCAATATCATGATGAGTATTTTAATAATTATAATCCACGAATAATGATATCATCAAACAACATCTAACATCAAAATCTAGTCTCTCTCTATTATCCTGATGCTCAAAATCAAGGAGAGGGAGATTGTAACAAAGAAAGTGAAAAGGAGAGAGAAAAAGGAGAGATGTCCTCGTAACTTGCAAGTACTCGAGGGAGGCTTTGAACCCGTCGTGTTCGAGCTACAAAGCAGCATAGGAGGTGTGTGGACGAATCCACCTGAACCCATCGCTACGGCGAGCCAACGGACGCAGAGACCGGCGTACCGATTCTCCGACTTCCCGTGGCCGCCAAGATCCGACGAGGCATACCCGAACCAGACGAAGGTGAAGCAATACATCGAATCATATGCAGCCCACTTTGGCCTGATCGACCGCATCAAGTTCAATTCAAAAGTTTTGAGCATCGACTACGTTGGTATTCCGGATGAAGATCTCATGAGCTTGGACGCTTTTGGGGGATTCCGGTCATGCCTTCAGCCCCAAGGGGGCGTGGGAGGTCGCCGTTCAAGACACCCACCTCCAATCCCCCCTTCTCTCCCTCACACACACCATCGTCATTTTCGAAACAATCATCATATTTCTATGACTTTGTTTCAATCATCATTTTCAAGACAATCATCATATTTGTTAAAGTTTGTTTGGAGTGTTTAGTTTTTGAGCTTGATGGTTTCTCTCTAGCCAGTCTAACTTGGATTTTGTGTCGGCTGCTTAGTGTTTGAGCATGGCGGTATTCATGTTGGGGCGTACGAGGATGAGTTTCTGACTCTCTCTCTCTCAAAATCTTGTGCGTTCGTTGTTGAGTTCTCAAATCCTTTGGGTTCCGAGAGTGAAGAAGTTTATTTATCAATGGGCAGGTTTATGAGTTTGGGGTTGTGGTATTGTGCATTTGGCAATTCAAGAACGCCCCTAAACTGCCTTCTTTCCCAGCCAACAAGGGGCCCGATGTCTTCAGGGGAAAGGTGGTGCATGCCAAGGAATTCTTTGCGTTGGACGAGCTCGATGCTTTTGAGATGATAGAAGACTAGAGAGTCATTGTTGTCGGCGCTCAGAAACTGCCTTCGATATAGCCAGCCAGTGCGCCAAGGAAAATGGTTCTCTGTCTGTGTGTGTGTTGCGATTATTAAAAAGAGGAGGACTAGTTGTTGAGCCCAAAATTGAGGGAAATGGGGAGTAAGAGCAATTTCTTCCCTATTTTATAGCATAGTATGTGTAAATGCACGTATATGCTTGTGCCTGTCCTCACGCTGTTACAATGTTATGGACATTCTCGATTCGGTTAACGGCTGGCCTGGCTATCCAGCCGTTACCTGAGGAGAGGCCGGATAAGTAACGGACAGTCGTTATCGGATTTAAGTAACAGATAACCGTTATCACTCCTAGACGAGGGAAGCCACGAGAGGAGAATGCAAGACGACGGGAGAGCGAGTGACTATAAAAAGGCAGCCCCTTACAAGGTGAAAATATATAGTGGGAGAAAATCAGAGACTCACACAGAGAGTTTTACAGATTAACAGAGTCTCACATATTCACCTATTCACAGTGGTTTGAGAAAACCCTCATATAGAAACCTCGCGACCTCAACATCCGCTGCGCTCACTAAAACTCCGACGACCCAGAAGACAGAAGGTAAGAGCCGGAAAGTTCTCCATCAATGGTATCAGAGCCTCGTTCGCTACAAAAAAAAAAAAAACAGAGAGAAGAGGGTTAGGAATTTTTTTTTGAAAAGAGAGAGAAGTCGGCGGTCGGCAGTCGGACAGGAAAGCTAGAGGCCGACCGAAGGAAAGCCCAAAGGCAAAGCCAAAGGCAGGCCAACGGAAAGCCCCAAATGCAAAGTCAGAGGCAGGCCGGAGGAAAGCCCTAAAAAAGCAGAACAACGGCAAACCGGAAATAGCCCGAAGGTTAGAACGAAACAGCAAGCGATGAAGAGCAGCCGACTGGAGTGCCTGGAAGAAGAAGAACTCGACAGTCGACGTCGACGGTTGGCCATCGGCCGAAACCCCCTCTCTCTCTCTCTATGAAAAATTCCAGACTTGTAAAAATCTTTTTTATTTTTCGCGTTTATAAGCGATATAAATAAATAAAAACTCACGGTTTTTAGAAAACCGTGGTGGAAAAACCAGCGGTTTTCAAAACCACCGTTGGTTTCCCGAAAACCACCAGTGGTTTTTTGAAAACTGCCTCGGGTTTTGAGAGAGAAAGATAGAACTGCCCCCGTCGTTTTCTGATTATTATGAAATTGCCACTATAAAAGGACAAGTTTACCCTTGGCCTTTTTTAAAAATTACAAACATACCAGGGGCTGTTAATTTACGGTTTTATCCAACCCGGTTTGGAAAATATCGTTTCTGCCATTCAATCAAAAGACAGGTTTACCCCTGTTCCTTTTGAAAAATTACAAATTCGCCTTGAGAGTTAAAATTATGATTTTAATCCCGATCAGTTGCGAATTTTACAAAAATACCAAATAGTGATTTTACGAGTTTGTCCTTGTGATTTTTACAAAAATACAAAAAGGGACAAATAAGTAAAATTATAGATTTATCCCTTGGTATTCGTTTAAGGGTTTAGAGGCAGAAAAACCCTCAGGAAAATTATTAATTTTACATTAAGTTAACGTGTTTCTTGCTCTGTATTTTTCCTTTGTTTCCTTTAGAAAGAAAAAGATCGCTTGCTTAGTATTTTTGCCAAACAAAAATGAGTTCTAGGATATGTGTATTCAAACTGACAAAAACAGAAAAACTAAACGGTCTGAACTTTCAAACATGGAAGAGAAGAATCCCGTTAGCTCTAACACTAGAAGGTGTAGAGTATGTGTTAAAGGAAATAGTGCGTCCTCTACCACCAGACGCAAATCAACAATAGTTAGAAATGTATAAAACATTTCTAAAAGACGATACCATAGCAAGAACTGTAATGTTAACTTACATGGAGGATGACTTGATTAGAGTCTTTGAAGAATTTGAGACTGCAAAAGAGCTGTTTGACTTATTAACAGCTAAGTATGATACAACTACAAAGTTGCATGTGCAGTTGCTACTACAAAAATACAACTCCTTTAGAATGAAAGAATGAGAAAATGTAGTAGAACATGTAAATCATATGCTGGTAATGGCTAGGGATTTAGCTGTAGCAAAATCAGTCATCCCCGAACCAATGCAAATATCAACTATACTGAACAGTCTACTTCCATCATGGAATGTGGTCACCACTACCTCAAGGTTAGGGCCTGAAATCAACCTTTCGGAATTACCCCTAAAGCTAGCAATTGAGCAAGAACACATGCTCAAAAACAGAAGGGAAAAACTGCTAGTAGTCCAAGATGAGTTGGCATCTAGCTCCAAATCCAACTAGAAAAAGAAACCAAATAAAAAGTTTGGCAAGAATAACAAGAAAGGAGGTCAAGCTTTTAAGAAATCACAAGAAACCGCTTTCCGGATCAAATGCTTCAACTGTGGAAAGATGGGGCACTACAAGAGGGACTGCCGCAACAAGAAAGGTGGAGGAAACAACCCACAACGCGAATAATCGGAAAAGCATAACATAATCTGTATAATTTCAGAATGCCTATACTTGGACCACCCAGTTACAGGTTGGTGGATAGACTCCGGAGCTACAAGACACATCTCAAAAATCAAAGAAGGGACAATTGATCTAAAGGAATATCAACCCGGAGAACATCGTGTGTACATAGGAAACAATACTTTTTCCGATGTTTTGGGTATTGGATCCTTTAGGATATTTGTACAAGGCAAACCAATTGTATTGACCGATGTGTTAATTGTGCCATCTATAAGGCGCAATCTGGTCTCGGTCCCTGTCTTAGTAAATAAAGGTTTTGAAGTTAGGTTTGTACCTAACAAGGTGACTGTGGGAAAACATGAAAGAATCTTGTTCTCAGGAGAATTTGATGTAGAACATGGATTGTTTAAGTTATTCGATAATGAAAGTCATCAATCTTCTATTTATATTGAAAGTGTCTTTTTTGTTGATGTGAATATGTGGCATAAATGCCTAGGGTATATAAGTCTGGAAAAGTTGAGGAAATTATCCAACTTTGACTTATTACCCGAATTTGAGGAAAAGACTTTCAATAAATGTGAAGCTTACATACAAGGAAAAATGACAAGGAAAGTCTTTCCCAAAAAAACAAAAAGAGCAACAACCCTGTTAGAAATTATTCACACAGATTTATGTGAACCTTTTAGAGTAAAGACACATCGAGGAAAGGGTTACTTTATAACCTTTATTGATGATTACTCTAGATATATATATATATATCTTTTAGCACATAAATCAGAGGCACTTGAAGCATTTAAAGAATATAAACAAGAAGTGAAAAATCAATTGGGGCATACTATCAAAGTCTTGAGATCAGACAGAGGAGGTGAGTATACTTCAGCAGAATTTTTAGAATTCTATAAAGACTTTGGTATTACTAAACAAAATACAATGCCTACAATACCTCAACAAAATGGTGTAGCTGAAAGGTACAATAGAACCTTATTAAATATGACAAAGTCTATGATTATTGATGCCTCTCTACCAAGGGTATTTTAGGGAGAAGCGGTAAGCACAACTGTTTACGTGCTCAACAGAGTACCATGTAAAGCTGTATTTACTACACCATATAAGATGTGGTTTGGGAGAAAATCCAACCTAGGTCATCTCAGGATATGGGGATCAATTGCATATGTCAAGATCCTTGATCAGTCTAGAGATAAACTAGACAGTAGGTCCTTGAGGTGTATATTTATTGGATATCTAAAAGGTTCAAAAGGATATCGGTTCTATCATAAGGACCTAGGACTCATTGAAAGCAAAGATGTTGAATTCTTAGAAGATTCTAAGAATGACATCTTGGAAAACAATGAAGAGTATGTTGATGATTTGGTAGACTTTGACCAATCATCTTTTGAGCCAATAGAAGAACTTCCTGAAACTACCGATACCTTAATTGGACATAAGAGGCCAAGAGCCACTTCATCCTATTTAAAGGATTACCACACTTACCTTTCAGAAGAAGTGTGTAATTCGGTAGATTTAGATGAATTGACTGATAACTTGACTTATCAGCAAGCAATGAATTCATCGGAAGCAACAGACTGGGAGAAAGCCATGGATAAGGAAATTGAATCCATTAAGAAAAACAAAGTCTGGGAATTGACTGATTTGCCAAAAGGAAGAAAAGCTATAGGCTGTAAATGAGTTCTGAAAAAGAAATATAAGGTCGATGGTATAATCGACAAGTTTAAAGCGAGGTTGGTTGCAAAGGGTTTTTCACAAAAGGAAGGGATAGACTATATTGAGACATATTCCCCAGTTGCGAAATTTGCATCCATACGTATAATCCTTACAATATCTGCATATTATGATTTGAATTTACATCAGTTAGATGTGAAGACCGCCTTGTTAAATGGCGATCTAGAAGAAATCATATACATGCAGCAACCCGAAGGATTTGTGATTGAAGGCCAAGAAGGTGAAGTGTATAGGTTGAAAAAATCCCTATATGGCCTAAAACAGTCACCTCGCCAATGGTATTTGACTTTTCAAAATGTCATTATAGAACTTGGGTTTGTGGCTAACAAACTTGATCACTGTGTTTATGTTTGGAACAGTAGGAGCCATTTTGTCATCTTATCTTTGTATGTCGATGACATATTGTTGACCGGAAATGACAATGAAATGATTATAAAAACCAAGTCATGGTTGAACTCTAAGTTCGAAATGAAAGATATGGGAGAAGCATCCTATATCTTGGGTATAAAGATCTCTCGAAATAGAGGATCTAGACTCTTATGCCCGAGTCAAGAGAGATATATAGACTATATCCTCAAGAAATTCAAAATGGGTGAATGCAAGTCCGCAGATACACCTGTAGCAAAAGGGGTGAAACTAAGTAAGGCTGATTGTCTCGGTGAAGGAGACGATAAGCCTAATGTTCCTTATGCTCAAGCTGTTGGTAGCTTGATGTATGCTATGTTGTGTACAAGACCTGATATCAGCTTTGCTGTTGGTCTTGTCAATAGATATCAAAGTAATCCAGGTTGGCAACATTGGATAGCTGTAAAAAGGATTCTAAGATATCTGAAAGGAACAAAGGACTTGAAACTATGTTTTCAAGCAAATGAATTAGAATGGTAGGATACTCAGACGCTGACTTTGCTGAGAGCAAAGATGACAACAAATCAACCTTAGGACAAATATTCTTATTTGGAGGTGGTGTTGTTTCTTGGGCATGTAATAAACAAGGTTGTGTAGCATTGCATACACAAGAAGCTGAGTATATTGCTTATTGTATGGCTACAACAAGTATTGTCTGGATAAGCCGCTTCATACATGATTTGAAGCTGGAAATAACAGATGAGTCGGTGGTTATCTATTGCGATAACAATGCAGCAATTACTCTTATTAAGAGTGGAGCAGATTGCTCAAAAAGCAAGCATATAATGGTAAAATACCACTATGTTCATGATATGGTTATGAGAAAGGAAATATCCATCTCATACATGCCAACAGAAGATATGTTGGCATACCCCTTAACCAAAGGCATAACGAAAGAACTCTTCTCAAAACATGTTAGAAACATGAGTTTGAGATATGTTGTTGTATAGGTAAATAACCATACAACGGGTGATTTGTTGTGTAGGGAAATAACCACACAACATGTTCTGATTGCAATAGTAATCAAGGATCGACATAACTAGGGAAAACCCCGAGAATTTGGGAGGAAAACCAGTATGTCGATACACTTGGCTCGAATGGCCAAGTGGGAGATGTTACAATGTTATGGCCATTCTTAGCTCGGGTAATGGCTGGACTGGCCATCCAGCCGTTACTTGAGGAGAGGCCGGATAAGTAACGGACAGCCGTTACCGGAATTTTCCGGTAACGGCCATCCGTTACCACTCCCAGACGAGGGAAGCCACGAGAGAAGAATGTCAGACGACGGGGGAGTGGGTGCCTATAAAAAGACAACCCCTTACAAGGTGAAAATATATAGTGAGAGAAAATCAGAGACTCACACAGAGAGTTTTACAGATTAACAGAGTCTCACAGATTCACCTATTCACAGTCGTCTGAGAAAACCCTCGTGTGGAAACCTCGCGACCTCAACATCCGCTGCGCTCACTGAAACTCAGGTGACCCAGAAGACAGAAGGTAAGAGCCGGAAAGTTCTCCATCACACGCATGCTTCAACGAATTTTAAGGGGTTTATGGAGGGCTAGTAGGTGAGTTCAGAATTGAGGGAAATTGGGACTATGATCAATTTGATTATTCTAGGAATTATTACTTCTCCCTCAATTTAATGGCATAATCTCATAAATCTGGGGTTCTACCGCAAAGGACAAATTTTCACTTGAAGATGTTTCCAACATCAAGCATGGTGTATCCTTAAATTGCTTCATTCAAACCATGGAACTGAAATTTCTTGTTTGGAAGAGGCTGAAGAATCATAACCAGGAACCTGACACATTCGTTTCTTGTGCGGGAGAAATATTCTTGTACATGAGAATACCCAAGAGAGAAGCAAATTCGTAGGTTCCCCGTCCTAGTAGGTTTTTGTAGAACCCAAATCCCTGAGCAACTCAAAATACATAACTAGCGTATTCCGAAACTCACAAGTTGAGATCAGGGGTCTTATAGAACCTAATCTCGCAAAATGTTCTAGTCTGTTTAGGATGCTCATCTGAACCTGTAAAGCATAATGTTAAATAACCTATAACCATTTGATCTTTTTGGTTGGCTGTACTATTGGCTCTCTTGGAGAGCTCGATGTAGAACGAGGTGGGAGGGGAGAAAGGGATTCCATTTCACACATTTGGGAGACGGGAATGGTGACGATTCAAGTAAATTTGACCCTGTATTTCTTCATTGCACTTATATCTCGAACATGTTATCAAATTCATTACCGTCTCCTCTACCATCCACCGAACATAAAGCTAGTGAGAACAAATTGAATCCTGATGGTTAAATAGAGTCCACCCTGCAAGTTCAGGAGTCTCTTTTCAGTAATATTAGTCCCACTGTGGCTGACTGTGGTGTATCTGGTTTACACTAGTGGATGTAAAATGCTGTACAATATCACTTTACCTCCCCACTGAAGCAATAGCAAAAAATGATAAACGAAACTATTGCATAGTAGCTGGCCCCAAATGAACCATTGGTTCCATCCTTTTTGCTTTGGATGACATACCGGGCATAGAAAATGTTCATTTATTGAATTCTCCATGCATTCGTTTGCTTAACTGATGTGAATTGCGACCTCAAGTTTCTTTTTCTCTTTCCCTCTGTTTCCTGTACTCTTTGCAGGGTTGGAATATCCATGTAGAATCGTCATCACAAGTCCTTACAAGAACATCTCCAATTTTGTTCCCAAGGAGGATCATCTTGGTTCAAATGGCACTATCTCAAAGCTGCATGTCAAAAAAGCTTCTACTGGAGTCCTCCTCTCCCTTTGGCAACTCCTCTCCCCTCTGGTAAATGAATTCTTGTCAGTCTTATAAATATCTTTCTAATTTTATGTTTTTCTTTGGGGCACAGTTGTGCCAATATTTGTAACCGGTGCTACACAAAAAGCAATATATGCTATCTATTTGCAGAAGTTGCCCAAGTTTTTTGCTATTATGTTAAATTCTTTATTAACTTTTTTGAAATGCCTCGTGAGGCATAAATATGGCACCTTTTTCAGTGTTTTAGAGCTAAAGAAGTGTCCGCGTCGGGGAAGTCAGAGCTGACCGTTACTTTCCTTTTAGTTTTGCTGTAAATCCACTTCAAGCACAATGATGAGACGAAGAACACATAACGCTTGTTTCTTTATTTCTGTTGACCACCAGCGTGACACACTTCTCTCACACCATCGCTAGAGGGTAGATTAACCAGTATAAGCCACCATTTCAAATCCCAGTTTGCCATTACACCATGAGAGTCTGTTATTGCATTCTTTGACTGCATCCTTTTAACACCAAGAACGAGCTTATCCTCTAGAAAAAAGGGGAAACAATAAGCTCCAAAATAGGTGACCCTTTAGGCAACTTTTTGTAGATTACTTGGAGAACCTTGAAAAGAAAAGCCTTCACATGATATTTATTGATCGAGAAAAGGCTTATGATAGGGTGTCAAGATATGTTCTTTGGAGAACTTTGAAAACGAGAGGTATCCCATTGACATGTACGATGGTGCACAAGCTTGTGTAAGGACTTATGAAGGAATGACATACTCCTTTGAAGTTAACATTGGGTTACATCAGGGACCAACTTTAAGTTCATATTTATTAATATTGATCATTGATGAGTTAACAAAACATATTCAAGACGAAGTACCTTGGTGCATGCTATTTGCATATGATACAATGTTAGTGGATGAGTTTAAGGAAATTGAAACTATGGAGAGAAACGTTAGAAAATAAAGACTTTCGACTTAGTAGAACAAAAACAATATATAAAATGTAAGTTTGATCATTTGGATACTTTAGAGGACTTAAAAATTAAGATTGGCACACAATGCATCCCTCACAAGGAAAATTTTAAATACCTAGGGTCAATTTTACAAAGATGAAAAAGCTAATAGAAATGTTACGCATAGAATTAATGCCGGTTGGTTAAAATGGAGAGGGGCATTAGGTATTCTGTATGATAAGAAGATACAATAAAGGTAAAAGGTAAATATTATAGGACAACAATTAGACCAACTATGTTTTATGGTTCTAAGTGTTGGGCAGTTAATCATTAACATGTGCAAAAGATGTCCGTAGCAGAAATGAAGATGTTGAGATGGATGAGTGGTCATAAAAAGAAAGACCGTATAGATAATAAGGTTATTAGAAACCAAATGAGAGTACCACTAATAGAGGATAAAATTGTTGAAGAATATGAATATATGTTGTTTTTAGTGTTAGGTTTATAATTTTTGATATTTAGGTATTATTGTAATTGCCCGTAGTACTAAAGAAGTTACTCCTGCTAAATTAATGCCCGAATGTAGTGAATCAATTGTAGAGAGGGTTTCCACATCATGGACGGGTGTGGATAAAGAAGTTAGTCCCGCTACATTGTTGCCTGAATGTAGTGAATAATTTGTAGAGAGGGTCTCCACATTTTGATTATGGACGGATGCGGGATGTTTGGTTCTTGGAATATCGAAACATTATCCGGTAAGCTAATCGAGGTGGTAGATACTATGATTCGGAGAAAGATTCATATTCTATGTTTATAAGAGACAAAATGGGTTAGAAAAAAAGCAAAGGAGATAGAGGATGCCTGTTTTAAATTATGAAACTCAGGTAAAGAAAAGGCTCAAAACGGAGTTGGTATTATCATAAATAAAGATTTAAAGGATAGTGTAGTAGACATACAACAATATGGTGATCGAATCATGACGTTGAAATTAGTGTTAGGAGCATAGGTTTTGAATATAGTTTGCGCTTACGTACCCCAAGTAGGACTAGAAGATAGGATAAAGACAACTTTTTGGGAAGAGTTAGACAAGGTGATTCAAAAGATTCCACAAAAGGAGATGATTTGTTTAGGAGGAGACTTAAATGGACATGTCGGTAAAGAGGCATTAGGATATCAAGGTATTCATGAAAACTTTTGTTTTGGGGATATAAATGAGAATGGTAGGAAGATTTTAAATTTTGCTATGGCATTTGATCTCTTTATAGTCAATACAATCTTCAAAAAACGAGATGAACATTTAATTACTTATAAGAGTGGCTTATCATAAATACAAATTGATTACTTTATTTTTAGAAAAAAAATAAAGCGTGTTGTAAAGATTGAAGGTAATTCTAGGAGGAAGCTTAACCACCCAACATCGACTTTTAGTTATGGATTTACAAATAAAAAAATAGACAAAGAAGAAAAGAGTATATCGAGCTATTCAAACTAAATGGTGGAACCTCAAAAGCGAGAAAGAAGATACATTTAAACAGAAAGTCCTTCAAGGAGATGTTTGGAATTATGTTGGTACACCCTATGATATGTGGAACAATATGGCTATACATATTAGGAAAGTGGCGAAAGATGTGTTAGGTGTATCTAAGGGAGATGTACCGGCACAAAAAGAAGCTTGGTGGTAGAGTGAAGTAGTGCAAAATAAAATCAAGGCAAAGAGGGCATATTACAAATTACATTATGCTAAGAAAACTAGCGAAACTTTAGAGGCTTATAAGAAAGCAAAGAAGGAAGCGAAAAATATAGTGAGTGAAGCAAAACTAAAATTTGGGAGGATTTATATAAAAAACTCAACTCAAAAGAGGGTGAAAGAGATATTTTTAGGATAGCTAGAGCTAGAGATAAGAAAACTAAAGATCTTAATTATGTTAGATGCGTCAAGGACGAGGATGAAAAGATTATAGTGACAAATGATGATATAAGAAATAGATGGAAAAACTATTTTTGTAAGCTTTTTAATAAAAATAAAGATGTTAGTATTAGCTTAGGAGAGTTAGCCAAATCAGAAAAGTATATAAACCACAATTTCTACCGACGTATTCAAAAGAATGAAGTTAAAGAGGCTCTTAAACATATGAAGGGTGGTAAATCGGTAGGACCAGATAATATTCCTATAGAAGTTTGGAAAATACTAGGAGAAATAAGAATCACTTGTCTCACAAGACTATTTAATGAAATATAGAAAAACCAAAAGATGCCCGAGGAATGTAGAGCAAGTACACTTATACCCATATATAAGAACAAGGGAGACATTCAAAATTGTGCAAATTATCGAGGTATCAAGTTAATAAGCCATACTATGAAATTGTGGGAAAGAATTATCGAACGTAGGTTAAGACAAGTATCAAGTACAAGAGATAACCAATTTGGATTCATGCCAGGCATATCTATTGTTGAAGCGATTCACCTTTTGAGACGTCTTATGAAATATTTTAGAGCAAAAAAGAAAGACCTTCACATGATATTTATTGATCTAGAAAAAGCTTATGATAGAGTACCGAGGGAGGTTCTTTGGAGAACTTTGGAAAAAAGAGGTATCCCATTGACGTACATTAACCTTATAAGAGACATGTATGATGGTGCAAAAATATGTGTGAGGACTCATGAAGGAATGACAAACTTCTTTGAAGTTAATATTGGGTTACATCAAGGATCAACTTTAAGTCCACACTTATTTATAATGGTGATTGATGAGTTAACAAAACATATTTAAGATGAAGTACCTTGGTGTATGTTATTTGCAGATAACATTGTATTAGTGGAGGAGTCTAAGAAAAAAGTTAATAGAAAATTGGAACTATGGAGAGAAACATTAGAAAGCAAAGGCCTCCGACTTAGTAGAACAAAGACAGAATATATGGAATGTAAGTTTGATCATTTAGTTACCTCAGAGGACATAGAAATTAAAATTGGCACACATTGCATCCCCCAAAAGGAAAGTTTTAAATACCTAGGGTCAATTTTTCAGAGTGATGGAAGAATTGATGGAGATGTTATGCATAGAATTAATGTTGGTTGGTTAAAATGGAGAGGAACATCATGTATTCTTTGTGACTAGAAGATACCATTAAAGTTAAAAGGTAAATATTATAGAGCAATAATTAGGCCTACCATGTTTTATGGTTTTGAGTGTTGGACAGTTAATCATCAACATGTACAAAAGATGTCTGTGATAGAAATGAAGATGTTGAGATGGATGAGTGGTCATACAAGAAAAGACCATATACATAATGAGGTTATTAGAAACAAATTAGGAGTGACACCAACAGAGGATAAAATGAGAGAATATCGTTTAAAATGGTTTGAACATATGAAAAGAAGATCAAAAGAAGAACCTTTAAGAAGGTATGAAAAACTAAATTTGGAAAGTATTAAAAGAGCTAGAGGACGATCACAAAAGTGTTGGAAAGAAACAATAAAGAATGATCTAGCTTATTGTGAGTTAACTGCTAACATGACACACGATAGGGATATGTGAAAACAAAGAATCCATGTAGCCGACCTCGTCTAGTATGAAAAAAGGCTTAGTTATTATTTTGTTGTTGCCCATAGTACTAAGGAAATTTTGATCATTTTATGTTTAACAACCCATTATATAAGGGCTGAACATCTTGTATTAGGGTTAAGAGACTCATACTAAGAAAGAGAGAGAGAGAAGTGGCCTCCATTGGAGGGTCTGTCTCCTCCTTCGATCTCAATATTTTCTCTTCATTATTTTTATCATTTTTTTGATATTTGATCTTTCGTTACACTATCCACGAATTACACATGGTATGAGAGCTTTTTATCGATGAGAGCAGTGACTACGAACAAGTTATGCAAGAAAAGAAGAAAGAAGGTGAAGGTGTCGAAGGAGAGCCACCAGCTATGATCATGAAATTAAGAATAGAGCTGCTCGACAACATATACCAAATATATCATGGACGGATGAAGATGCTGTTGAACGTGTTGAGGTCAACTTTTATATCCATGGTTCACGTGGAGCCGGGAAAGTGTTCACTGAAATGTTCAAAGACAAGACTCAAAAGAATTGGAAATTCACAAATTTGATTGTGGAAATCACATCACTTTCGGGTGTAGTTGATGCTTGAGTCTTATGTTCCAACATGAGTTGCAAGCAAATAGTTTGGATGCAGTCCAACAAGCGAGTGAATCCACATTGGTGTTTCATACGCACGATTTTGCAACAATGGTGAACAAGTGGGTCTCCATTATCTATTCTATGTTTTCCTTGGAAATTTGTAAAAGGAATGAGATAAATCATAGAGTTACTGAATAATTTTTCCAGGTTGCAGCAAGTAGCAAGGGATCAAGAAGAGATCTACAAGCACAACGGACTGTGTTTAATGATGAGGAACAATGATGACAAGGGTTGCTGAGGGAGCATGAGCAGAAGAAGAAAGAAAAGTTAAAGCCTTAAAGTATTCTACACAAAGTGGAATGGCACAGACCATGAAAGAGCAAGCCCGACTACGAGAAGAAATGAATTATCAATACAAACTTGGTAATTTTGAGGCATCTGCCGCAATCCAAAGGTGGTTGGAGCCTATCATATTTCAGTTTTTGACAGAATGATTAATATATGGTATACAAGATGCATGGTAAGTGTTTGATGAAGTTCCCAAGAGATATGTTTACTGGTACATCAAGTGTTTGATGAAATGCTCAAGAGAGATATTTACATGCACATCAAGTGTTTGATAAAATGCTTAAGAGGGCGGATAAAATTGTATGTCATTTGTTTGATTGAATGTCTCAAAGAAGCTGAATCTGATCCCTATGGCTCGTGAAGTGGAGAAGCTACATGATGAGGTTGCTAGTGTGGAGAAATGATTAAAAGAGGAGTATTTCAAGGAGAAAAGATAACACTTAACAACAAAATTGAGTTAAGAAGGAAAAGATAGAGTGTAGAAAAAATAATTTCTTACCACTTATGCTTGAAAAATTCAGTCATAGAAGAGGGAAGATGAAGTTGTTGGTATGAAATGTGGTAGTATTACTAAGAAGTATGAAAATTAAGATCTTGAGTTGCTAAAGTGGACAACCAAGAGGGTTGAAAAAACGACTGCAATCACCTTGTGAAGGAGCGCATGATCAACTAGTATGAGCAAATATGTGTATTCTGCTATTTGACTGGTAGAGAGAGGACACCCAACTAATACACTGGCAGCAACCACTATATGAAGGGACACAGAAAAAGCCATTTGAAGTGTTTATGGCGGAGACAATACCTCCTACCATAAAAATTACTTTCTCAAGGGGAGAAAAATATGACTTTTGAAGTGTTGATGCTTAGTCACTTCATTAAGAAGATAGAAGAAGAGGAGTGATTGACATCCATAGAAGGATCGTGCGCTACCAAAGTGTGTTCTTAATTGTTTAAGTTGATTTAGAGAAGCCTTAGAGAGATCATTAGTGCAAGTGTTGTGAAGAAAGAAACAATTTTTTTTGCAAGTTTGGAGTTCGAACTTCGAAGTATCTCACTCCCAACTTGACGGGGTGTTGAAGAATATGAATATCTGTTGTTTTTAGTGTTGGGTTTGTAATTTTTGATATTTGAGTATTATTATAATTGCCCGTAGTAGTAATGGCATTTTGATCATTTTATGTTTAACAACCCATTATATAAGGGTTGAACATCTTGTATTAGGGTTAAGAGACTAAGATTAAGAGAGAGAGGAGGCACGACCTTAATTGGAGGGTCTACCTCCTCTGCTATCATTTTTTTAATATTTGATCTTCTACTATGCTACCCACGAATTACAACAAAAATGAGAAAAAATTATGTAAGATGATTTGGACACGTAGAAAGACAACCAAGAGACTCTCATAAGAAGATATGAAAAATTAGATTGTGAAAATGCTAAAAGAGGAAGAGTACATAAAGTGTTGAAAAAAATTATAAATAATGATCTAGTTTATATTGAGTTAACTGCTAGCATGACGCATGATAGAGCTCTATGGAAACAAAGAATCTATGTAGCCAACCCCATCTAGTATGGGAAAAGTTGTTGTTGGAGTCTAGGGCATTAGAATTTGCCCTCATCGCAAGAGGAAAATGAGAATTTATTATAGGAGAAACCTCCCAACCACATCCATAAGATCCCAGGTATTCAAAGTGGAGAAGGGATAATTCCATAATTCTCTCATGGCTGATTAACTCCATGATGCCTAGTATTGGCAACACATTTATCTACTTAAACACAACTTGTGAAATCTAGTAAGCGGTTACCGATGCATATTGGAGAAAAAATAACCTTGCGAAGAAATATAAGATACAAGTAAAGATTAGAAAATGTAGATAAGGAAGGACATCCATCAGTGAGGACTATGCAGAGTTCAGAAGATTTTAGGATGAACTCCAATACTACACTCAAGGAGAATGTTCTCACTGTGCCAAGAATATGAATGCAAAATTGGAAGAAAAAAATGCATTCGACCTACTATGAGGAGTATCCAATAAATTTGATAACGTTAAGACAAATATTTTAAGCCATGAAACATTACTATCTCTTGAGGCACTGTATTCTCTACTTATAAGAGAAGACATGAAGAATCTTAAGAAAAAACAAGTCAAGATAGGTGATAAATCTGCATTTGTAAGTATGGGGTAGCAAAGAAGTAATCATGGTAGAGGTTGTGCCTCTACTAGTGGCCATGGCCGTGGCTGTGGATATTCACATCTAGATGAGAAGGACAAGCTAAAGTGCTCCCACTCTGGGAAACTAAAAAACACTAAAGAGCAATGCTGGGATTTAATTGGTAAACTAATATATTTCAAGAACAAGGCCTACCAAACAAGCTCCTCAGATATAGTGGAGACTCAGAATAGTATGCTTTCTCAAATACTGGAGCGGCTGGAAGACTTGGGTAAATCTAGAGAGAGTGAGGAATCTACCTTAGACCTCCAAGCCTCCTTGGTTCATGCACCTGGATTTAATGTTATGAACTCCATTGGTTTGTTTTCTTATACTTCTTGGGTTATTGATTTAAGAGCTACCCATCATATGTCTGGTAACTGAAATATCTTTAACTCTTATGAATGTATGAAAGTGGGTAGTAGTGTAAAACTCACAGATGACTCTCACATTCATATCCAAGGAAAAGGGAGTGTGAGAACATCAACAGTTTTCCTTAAGTTTTATATGTTCGTAAATTTACTACCAATCCCCTATCTATTCATGCAATTACTATAAAGTTAAATTATTCACTTATTTTTGATAAAAAATGGTTGTGTTTCAGGATCGGAGAACAAGGAGGATCCTTGGGCATGATGAGTAAGAGATGGGCTATACGTGTTGGATGAAATACAACCAAGAGTGACTGCAAATCGTATAACAGGGAGGATCTATGGGCATGGTAGAGTAAGAGGTGGGCTATACGTGTTGGATGGAGTACAACCAAGAGTGACTGTAACTAAAGGGATTATGGATGCAAGTGTCAAGGAAATCAGACTTTAACATCAACGACTTGGTCATCTTCCAGTTCATAAATTTAAGAATTCGATATGGTAAATATGTCTTTTGAATGTAAAACTTGTCAGAAAGCTAAGCATCATAGAGTTAACTTTCCCAGCAGTGAGTCTGGGAAAATAAATTCATTTGAGCTTGTGCACTTGTGGTGGCTATGACTGACATATTGTTTCATATATAACAAGGTGTACCAACATAATTTCAATCATATCCTTGAAAGACTTTCTATTTAAATATAACTTCTTTCTCGCTTTTGAGGTTCCACCATTTAGTCTAATCGTTTGATGTACTCTTTTCTTCTTTATCCACTTTTGTACCTTTAAATCCATAACTAAAAGTCGATGTTGGGTGGTTAAGCTTTCTCTTGAAATTACCTTGCAATCTTTACAACACGATCTATCTTTTTTCTACAAACAAAATCATCAATTTATGTTTTTAACAAGCCACTCTTATAAGTAATTAAATGTTCATATCATTTTTTGAAGATTGTATTGACTATAAAGAGATCAATTGCCATAACAAAATTTAAAATCTCGCTACCTTCCTCATTTATATCTCCAAAACCAAAGTTTCCATGAATACCTTGATATCATAATGCCTCTTTACCGATATGTTCTAATCTAACTCCTCCCAAAAAGCCGTCTTTATACTATATTCTAATCCTAGTTGGGGTGCGTAAGTAAAAACTATATTCAAAACCTTTGTTGTTAGCACTAATTTCAATGTTATGATTCGATCACCATATCATTATATGTCTATTACACTATCCTTTAAATCTTTATTTATGATAATACCATTCAAGCCTTTTCCTTTCTTGAGTACCATAATTTAAAACTTGTATCATTAATCTCCTTTGCTTTTTTTCCAACCCACTTTGTCTCTTTTAAACATAGGATATGAATCTTTCTCCAAATCATAGTATCTACTACCTCCATTAGCTTACCGGACAATGTTTCGATATTTCAAGAACTAATATGAATCTTATTATCTAGGACTAGTTTTCTTACCCCCGTATCCGTCCATATTAAAAATATAGAGACCCTCTCTGCAATTTATTTACTACATTTAAGCAGTAATGTAGCGAGACTAACTTCTTTACCCACACCCGTTCATGATGTGGGATGTCAAATCAATTTCGAAGCTTTGACAAATTTAGAAAACTATAAAAAATACATGAATTTCAAGAATTTCAAGATAACCCGTATTTTTTCTTATCTAAAGGAGGAGAATGATACTATTTAACTTTCATAAATGATTTTAATGATTTTAGTAGATATACTTCGATATATCTTTTGAAACATAAATCTGAAGCCTTTAGAAACTTTTGATATTTCACTGTATGATTGGAAATCAATTTAACATGACTCTTAAGATTTTGAGATCGAATTTTGGTTGGGAATGTATGTCAAAAGAATTTCAAAATTATTTAGAAACACATGAAATTTTGCATAAAAAATCTTACACAAAACACTACAATAAAATGGTTTGGCCGAACGAAAATATAAACACATTATAGAAACCACTATAACTCTTTTATTTGCTAATAAAATAAGTACTTATGGGCACAAGCTACCCAAACTATCATATACCTAATAAATATGATGCCTTCCTCCCAACTTATGATATTTTTCCTTTCAAAAAATTATTTGATATTAATTTGAATTATGAAAGATTCAGAATTTTTGGGTGTCTTTTTAGGACAAAAAGAGTTATATATTTTTTGATCCAAAAGAAGACAAACAATGTGTCTAGAGATGTGAAATATGTGAAATTTGTAGAAAAAGATTACTACTGTGACTTTAGCTATGAAGATATCGAAAAGTATACCTTTTTTCAAGATGTTATAGATGTAGAAGATTATAGTGATAATGAAAATAGTGAAAATGAAGAAATCATGTATCTTAAACAACAAGATGAGCACACCAATGTAGAAATAAGAGAAAACCAAGAGACTAGTGAGATTGTAAAGCCTTTTCTTTTATTTTATATTAGAAGACAAGAAAATGTAAGCATACCCTCTATAATATCAAAACCCCACAAAGATTTGTCTTTTATAAAACCTTTGAACCTCAAAGAAAAAGTCTCATTTATACCATTCAACAAGTTAAGAACACAAATCTTATAATGAAGCCAAGCGAATATGGGAGTGAGAAAACGCTATGCTAGAAGAATTAAAGGCCTTAGATAAAGTTCATACTTGTGGAAATTGTACCGAAACCTATGGACAAGAAACTTATTGGTTATAGATGGATATACAAGGTAAAAATTCATAGTGATGGTATCATAGAAAGATATAAAGTTAGACTAGTAGCTAAAGGTTATACTCAAGAATATGAAAAAGACTATGAGAAAACTTTTGCTCCTTTTGGTAGAGTGACTACCATAAGAATCCTAATAATCCTTAGTGCTATTAGAAAGTAGAAAATCTTTTAATTAGATATTAAGAATGTCTTCTTAAATGGTAAGCTAAACGAAAAGTTATATATGATCTTTCTTTTGGGACTTTTTTGAAAAATCATGTTTTTATATTAAAAAAGGTTTTGTAGGGTCTTAAGCAAGCCCTTAAGGCGTGGTTTGACATATTTGAAAGTTTTATGCATGCGCATAAGTTTGTATCATGCTATACTAACACAACTTTATTTATAAGAAAGTCGATCCTTCTTTTGTATGTTATGACATGATCATCACTAGAAGTAATGAAAGTGGTATTTTTAAAGTAAAAAAGGATCTTCATGAAGAATTTGAAATGAAATATCTCAGATTGTTCAGTTATTTTTTAGGAATTTAAATCATAAATAATGATAGAGGATATTTTATATATCAAACAAAATTTGTAAGTGATATTTTTAACCGATCATGACTAACTGATGAGAAGGTAGATACACCCGAAATACTTAGAACACAATTAAGAGCAATGAAAAGAGAGAAACTTAAAGATCCAACACCATAGAGTTATCTAATAGGGGCCTTGACTTATTTATCTATCACTCGCTTCGACATATCGTAAGGTTCACATTGTCAGTCAGTTTCAGCAAGCTCCTTCTAGTGCTCACATGATTAGATACATTAAGCACTCTATAGATAAGAGGGTGTTTCTAACTTTTTTATCTTCTCTTTATTTGACTATATATACTGATGTTAACTGGGGGTAGAGATGTCACCAATTAATAGTTTTTGTGTATTTGTAGGTGAATCTTTGATCTCTTAGAGACGTAAGAAGCAGCATAAGGTGTCTCTCTCTTCTACAGAAGCAAAATACTGGGCAATGACAACTACTGCCATTGAGATTTTGTAGATTGTTGAGGTATTGAGAGACATGGGAGTCATTTTTAAGCAACCCTCTATTATGTTTTGTGATAATAAGAGTGTCATGTAAATAGCATTCAAAAATACCTTTCATGAAACAACCAAGCACATCAAGATGGATTGCCACTTTGTTAAAGAGAGTGTTTGAAGAAAAACTAACCTTATAGTATGTGCCTTCGAAACTTCAACCGGTAGATTTGTTTATGAAGTTATTGTCAACTCTGAGTTTTATTTTTTTATTGAACAAACTTTCAGTATACATATCATAAGTTTGAGGGAATTGTTAAAGTGAAATAAGGAACATGCCGGACTTGGGCCCTAGAGCCAGGGTCAAGGGGCTCTTGGGGGCTAGCTGTTGGCCCCCGACGGCTAGTTGAAGTAACCGTTTGGGGAGCCCCTAATGGCTCTCCTCTCTCTCTCTCTTCTCATTGCTGTAAATATCTATTTTTGTTCTATAAATAGAGCCTCAACCTACCTTAATAAATTATCATTAATTTGGAGAATCATCTTGGTTATTTGTTTGATTCGTTGGTTCTTTGTTTGACTTGGTTTGTGTGTTTGAACACAAAGTATGTGGTGTATTTGACGTATTGATCTCTTAGAAATTATTGATTTGTGATTTGGTGTAAACTCTTGAAGCAAGTTGAAGAGCTATTCTTTACAAAGCCAACAACTTTAATTAATATAGCACAAAACTCGTTTCCTAGTTTATGAATGGCTTTGGTCACACTTTTATCCTTTTCTTCTTGCCTTGAAATGAGGGTGTTTTACAAACTTGAATGCATCTACCTCAGATTGTTCTCTGACATCTCCATGTTGCAGGGCCCCACCATAAGTCCCGTCTTCTGCAAGCGTGATGGTGAAGTAACTCTTGACAGTAATGCCATTGTCATGTGTAACCAAGAAGGAGATCTACAAGTCTGTCTAGCAGCTGAGAGCTGTGTGTGAAATCTTTTCGTTCTGTTTATGTTGCGGCAGTATCTAACTGGTTCTTGTTGCTTGTACATTGGGGGTAGTGGTGTTTTGGTTTCACCATTGACATACATATTTGATGAGGAGACACCTCGTTGGCAGCAGCTGCTCACTGAACTTGGACTTTGAGTTGACTCTGGAATTCTCGGTGTCTAGTTCTTTAGAACATTGTACTTTGAAATAATTAAATATGCAGCAAAATCCTGAAATATGAGTGCTTAAAGATGCACCGTTGTAGAACCATCCTTTTGGTCCACAGTATAAAATTTCAACTAGGTTAATGGGCCAAAGGAAGAATGGAGAGGTGAATCTTCTTACAATCCAGGCTGCTGTAATTGTTTTGTAGCTATTGAGACGAATCTGATCATCCTGGGGCTTATTTTCCCATGTTCAGTTTGGTTTGTAAAAGTTATCTCTATGAATTCCTTCTGCTATTTAAGATGATATCTATAGTTCTGTAAGCATGTGCCACTAATGCTTCCCTAAATGTGTAGTTTACAGTGGAAGGATTCTTCTCCAAGTATTCTAGGAAGGATCTTTTACCACTCCAAGCAAATACAAATACTAATACGGGACTTATGAGTGCTAGTTGCACTCTAATAAAAAGGAGAAGAATATTTTCTCTTATATGACATTTCAGCAATACAAAGTGCAATCTCGCCCAAGGTTTTCCTGAACATAGGTGGTTCTTTTGCCTAAATCGACTGAAAAATCAAGTGACTATAACTTACCTCCAAGAAATGATGTTTTTGTTCATTCGAAAACAGTACAGCTCATTGGTGGTTCTTCACTGTACTGCACTCGTGTAACGAATACTTTTGGCTTTCTACACCCGCCTGTCTGTGAGTCATGGCTGGTCTTCATCACTCAAAAATATATAAAGCAAGATCAGCCACCAGACTCCCCATGCATGAGCCGATATATTAGTCAAGTGGTCTTGAACCTAAAAAGTGTATATATAATAAGCTTAGTTAGATCATCCTGAAGGGACTTGGATCATCTGCCTTGGGGGTTGGCTCCATGGAGCGTGTGCTGATACCAGGGTGTCCATCTAGGAGGGGTTCTACCTAAACCCAGCTTGCATACACACACACACAGCGAGACAGAGATGGGTGGTGGTGGTGTTGTAGACAGTGGATACAGAATAGAATGCACAAAAGAATTCGCTGAATCATGAGGGTTTACCTGATAAAGAGTGAAGATCAGGATGTTACCACAGACTAGTGTGTGTATTAACACATCAAAACAAACTAAACTACGCAAGACAAATGAATTAGCACCTTAAATATCACAATTAAGTAGAATAAGCTATCAGAAACTCAGTAAACCATATCATAATTTTGCGGGATAAGGGGTAACGCACTCTTGCACTCCTCTAGAACAAAAAGGGTTAAAAAGACAGAAGGATGGTACCCAAGGTTTTTTTGCATGCACAGCATTCGGGTTTCGACTGGGGGTGTACATATGTATGTCTCATGATGCTGCTCTTTGTTTTTATTGAAAAGAAGTAACCTAACAAGGTTGATCTAGCTCATCATAGTTTGATTATCAGGATAAATTTGAGTTTACAGGTTATTCACATATGACGTCCACTAGTGCTTCTAAGGAGATCTTCTTGCAATGTATTTCTCCGATGAAAAGAGTTGGCTTCAAAAACCTCCATCTAGTAAAGCCAATCAAGGATTACTTGAAGAGAAAGAAAGGACCAAGGGAGTTTTCCAAACTAAAATGGGCCTCTAGCTATTAGATGTGCAGTCATGGGTTCAATCCCATGGGTGCTATACACTCAGCAAATGCCCGGTCTAGTCTCACGGGTTGAGGGTTCTAACCTCGAAAGGTGGTTTCTTCGAGTTCACTTAAACCAAGACTTATCTCATACTAAGTGGAGGCAGTATACATGAATTCCTAATCTTCGTTATACTCGTATGGGGTCAATCTAACTCCAGAAAAAGCAAGCTCATGTTTCATTTTTTTCTTAACACTTTTGGGGTCTTCCTCTACCTCTTTTGAAGTATACATTTAAATTGTTTGACAGTTCCTGCTATTTGCTAACTCTAGCTCTTCAAATGTTGAAACCACCTTAAGTGTTTCTCTCAATATCAACCAACTTTTCTCCAATAGCTTCATTAGAAGATGGCCTTTCCAAGTATAATATTGACCTCGACAATTTTGTTTCAGCAACTGGCTTTTAAATGTGGGTGGATGGCTGTCCAACACTCAGCCCTAGCCTCTACAAAACAATGTGAAAGGTTTCTCTAACTTGTAAGCACACACACAGTAAAGAAGGTGGTGACGATAGCTGCACTTCCCTAGGGGATCTCTATTTTAGCATGTTCAACTCTTCTTTTATCTTGAGAAGATCGCCTCTTTCTACTTTCTTTGGGAATTATAGAAACAAAATACAGATGGATTGCCTCCTTCAAAGCGACAGAGTCCAATGCTTTTCTACTCATCCATATAAACATTCACCAAAAACCATGTAAAAAGATCGGTCTTTGTTCTCTCTCTCTCTCTCTCTCTCTCTCTCTCTCTATATATATATATATATATATATATATATATATATATATATATATATATATAGAGAGAGAGAGAGAGAGAGAGAGAGAGAGAGAGAGAGAAGAAATACATCCTAATATACTTATGTGCTAATAAATCTTAATCATCTTTCTTGAATTTAAAAAGCAAAATGTACATGCATACTTTTGCGAATGTATTTTATTCAGATGAACACTCTTTGCATTTTAAATTCAAATTTTATCCATTCATTATAAAAAAAATAGATGGTTGAGATTGGTTTGAATTTGCTAGCACCTAAGTTTGAATTTGCTAGCACCTAAGTATGCTAATATATGTCTCTTCCTCTCTCTCTATTTATTTATATACTCTAGTGATCTTCGTAATTATCAATCTGACTCTGTAGTTTCATGAGAACTAGTGTCCCAGTGGTTTGTTTCTTTGCCACTGCTTCATTGATGAAAAAGCGGCTTTCCAATGGAGCTCGTAAACTAGCCGATGGAACTGAAAGGGGTTGCTCATGTTTCGTTTGTGAACTCAAAATGTTGTTGGTATTTGGCTTGATAACCCATTTCAGCCAAGCCAATAAAAAACCGCCCGAGTTAGCCGAGCTACTAAGCATTCAAGCGCTCAAGTTAACCATGCATGTACATAAAAACTTAATGCACCCAATCAGTCCAGCTTGTACGAGCCAACTAAAACTGAACAAACAGGGTTCATGTTCAGCTTATAGGGCTGAAGGAGCCAGCTTGTTTCCAGCTTATTCTGTTACAAACCAAGCATAAAGCAGCTGATCATGTACCGAACTGAGCCAATTCATGAACAGCTTGATTCGTTTACCGGCCCGCTTCAGGGAACCGTTGTTATAATCAATTAACGGATCATGGGGCTTGCCCTTCTTGGTGGAAAGTAAGACTTGTTGGGTTAGGCATTGCTTTTCCATACCAGTCATTATGAAAGTGGAGAAAGATCCCGAGAAAAGATTTCTAACTTCACGACATTGAAGATAAAAGCATATTCAAGATTTTTTTTGGTGTGCACAAGTATTCGTTCATAAAACACTTTTATTTTCCTCTATGTAGTGACAGAAGACTAAAGAAGTTTTCAAATTTCGGGTGAGGCATGCGCCTCACCCTCGCCCTAAAGTGGGTCCACGACTGATCATGTTAGCTCTTGGACTCAACCCTAGAAGCCAAAAACCTCCTGTTGCTTTCATAACAGATAGGTGCTTGATTTGATGCCTATTTTTTCGCTTGTTCTCTTTTGAGAAAGAGGATACATACTTCAAAATCAACACAAAAATGGCCACTCTGTTTGTTTGCCTCCATCTTCTTTCTTTCTTTTTATAAAAAAAGAGACAAACGTAGTCATTTTTACAGTACAGGCCTCCTGCTCCTTGTGCAACAAAAGCAGCTGATCAGTAGGTGCGACAAGGAGACACTGCTCTCTTGGCTACAACAAAAGAACCTTTATGTTGAAGGTCATGAGTTCGATACAGGGGGATGTGCATGGCCGATAGGCAGCAGCTGACTCACTTTAAGGAGAGTGAGGCATGCGTCTCACACGAAATCTGGAAAATTCGTGGATCCACTATTGTGTATAAAGAAATAAAAGTACTTTGTGAACGTGAAATAGAAGTATATCTCATCTGAAAAACATTCTTGGGTCCGCCACGGCAAATAGGGATATGCCTAACCCCAATTTACCAATAGAAAGAAACGTGTGGTACACGTAAAAGAGATTCTTACGTATAAACAGCATGTTTATATAATTGGGGTATTTCCACCTCTGCAATACATGAGGCTTATAAAAGGTTATAGATGAGAATTAGCACATATCTCTTTGCAGGCATCTCCCATATGGATAGGCATATATCCTTTTAGGGAGTCCCTTATATGGATCACATATAGTTATTCTTATGAGGTGCCCAAAGACTCATCTTCTTGGACATCTCCCTTCACTGCACCTCTTCTTCTACCACCGTCATTCTCATCGACAACTAATTATGCTAAACTCGAGGAATCAAAACCTTAAATTTGCATATTTGTGTATAACATAATGATGTTTCATCTAAGTTTTCATCATTTTCAGAATCTAGTTTCATGACATAATTGAGCCCCTCAAGTTGTATTTGGTTGTCGAGACGACAATGGAATCATATTTCAGGTGTTTGAAGTGATGAAAGGATACTGAAAGGACCAATAACGCTCTATGAATACTCAGTCATACATGTGGATATGCATAAGAGGTAATTACGAGGGAAAGAAGATGCAAGGGTGAATGTAATCACACGGTCATACAAGAGAAGCTGAAATCATAAGTATTTTAGTAAAGAAAAGGTTGGTGTCACACTAATAGAAGATAAACAAGACACTTCTTAAGGGAGTTTGGATATTTGGAGTTGTGGCCGACTGGACCTTCAGCGGGTTTGCGAGATATTAAACGGCGAAAACTTTACAAGAGACAGAGAAAGGCTTTGAAAGCGTTCAATTAGGGAAACAATAGCATGTAATCTTGGTTTTATTGAGTTAATAGAACAACACAAGATAAAGCACATCACCACTAAGAATCCATATAGCCAACCCCACGTATTGCATAACAAATCTTGGATTCGGTTCTGTCTTGATGGAGGATCCAACTCATTTGCATCCAAAATCACACAAGTATTGCGGGAGTGAATTCTTGCTAAGCGTCTACGTAATTATATTATGAATATCATTGGTCTTGTAATGGAATCTAATATGCTCGGGCTCAGTTTAGTGTTTGATGATGGTGGGGCTCCAGTACCTAGAACAAAAGACTGGTTCTACAATCTAGATCAAGGCATCATTGGAGCAAATAGAATATACAATCCGCAGGGCATCGTTTTGGTTACTGGTCCTAAATAAACGGGAGTACACGAAGAGAGAGAGAGAGAGAGAGAGAGAGAGAGAGAGAGAGAGAGAGAGAGGGCCCTTGGGGGTGAAGCACGGGCTTGTCACCCGAAACTGTAAACCGTAACAAAACCGGATTCTCTGTGTTTCTTTTGTGAACCAAAACCCAAAAAAGAACCAAAAGAAAGGTAAAAGATTTCCAGAAAACTTAGAAAATGAACCAGAAACAATAATTCGAACCGTTATTCCGGTTCCATGGAGAATGAACTATAACCAAACTATGGGGCCCTTGGTTCAGTTACTATTTTGGGTCTTGTTAGGTCAGAACCTGAATATGGGTGTCCTTGGTTTGGTTACAATTTGAGGTCCTATTAGGTTGATTCTAGTTTTGACCGGATTTCGACCTGTTCAGTTTTGACTCCTATTATCAGTCCAATTGTAAATAGGTAATGTCTACTGGTAAAGTAGTAGATATAGCTGGCTCTAAACAAGTTCGGTGGTTTCAAAATTGGATCTAGACTGGGCTAGGAACCAGAACTGATAAAAACCAGAATAGGAGACCACTCGGTTCAGTTTTGGTTCCACCTTCCATGAAATCCAAACAAAGGTTTTGTGCATTTTTAAAATTTTTAAATTTCAAATCTTTAATTTTGTAGTTTAGTTTTTCAGTTTCCGGTAATTTAAAACTCAAACCGATCCGACGGTTTTGTTACAAGTTCCGGGGATTGAAATGTCTTGGAATAGAGATTTCCTCTCCCAGGAGTTTGCTTTAAATACCTTCAAATGCGAGACAGCCTCAAAACTACCAGGGGGGCTCTTGAAAAGTCCTTCGAGTATTGTACCTCTTAAAAGAAAAAAACATAAAATATGCAAGAATTTAATATTGATCACCCATTGTTGTATCAAAAGACTTAGTTTTGATTAGAAGTTTGGTGGTGGTGGTGGTGGCCGTTGTGATTGGTTGAGGCAGGACATGGCACGGGGATTTGACGGTTCACATAAAAAAAACAGAGCAGCTCGAATACAACCAAACTTTTTCTCGTCACTTTTGATGGACATAACTATCAACCTTTTGATCTTTCGGTCGTAGTTGTGACGGATTTCATTATGTCAACTCAATGCACTGTTCTTTAGCACCGTTGATGTTGGTGGGGAGTTCGACTCTAAAAGGTGCATGTGTAGGTGTATGAGTTAGGCTTCGGCCTCCTCTTGTAAAAAAACAACTAAAACTAACAGAAGTTTCTCGTGTCAGTTTAGCTAGACAGGTACAACTTCTTCTGGAGTCATGTTCGTGTAAGGTTTTTGTGTTGCGTGTGAAATTATCAAACCTAGGGTACCAGAAAGTTGGAGAACAGGTCATGATCATTGAAATTTAAAGAGAAGTGGGGAGGGTCTGCTAAACCACATCCCAAAATGATATGGAGAGGATTCTACGATCATGATGCAAGGGATCAAATAAGTGCCTAAGCGTATAAGAGCATAAAGACAATGCTTGGTTTTGGCACGATAGGGTCTCGTGATGCCTTTGGTTTTCTTTGATAGATAATGATGGAATAATCTTTTGCTGCCTTTGGTTTTGCACCTACCGCACGATAATGATCGAATAAGTCCCCAAGTGGGTGCTGCATCTTGTTGCTACAACGTTCATTTTTTCATGTATTGAATCTCTTTTAGGTAAATCTGACTTATACATATGATTTGAATGCTATACTTGGTAAGAATAGTGGTTTACTCTACCTGATTTCTATGCTTAAGCGGTTTTAATTGAAGTTGTAAAATTCAGTTGCCGAGGATGCAGAAAATTTGTTGATTGGATCATTCATCTTGCTGTGTCCATATCACAGTAAAAACTGTAACCCCACCTAAATTCACCATTCTAAATGCATACCTGAGCTTAGATTCTAAGAAGACAAAACCTGCAATCTGAGTTCTTAAAAGTGTGAGCCCTCACGCGCACACACACATATATGTTATAAGCATGTTCGTATATTATCTCTGCATGTATATATGTGTTATATATATACACACACCGAGAGAGAGAGATGGATGCTTAAATTCGGTGCCTCAAAATTTAATTGCTGGCTTTGATTAGTGTAGCGAACTCCCTTTTGATAATGTTCACTTTGGGAGGAACGTTAAAGACAGGAGCGTAAGGTTAGATGTCGCCAACTTTTGCAAGTCAAATGATATATGTGCCACGCTGTTACATGAGCTCACTCAGTGGCTTACCTATCTGGTCTTCTTGGTGTGTCTGGGTGAGAGAGAGAGCCGTCAAAAGGTAGCCACCTAAACTCATAAACATCTTATTGCTCTTAACCGGTCACTTAGAAACTGCGATGATCATCACAACCAAGCAGAAATGATCATAAACAACATCGATCATTATTGTTCTTGACCATTTGTTCAGTAAAGATTAACTCATCAACTTTACGTCCACTCCCTATCTGCCCCACTGCCCCATTGTTGGAGAAAAGCAGTACAAGAACAGCTACATTGTCTGATTAAGCATGGCAACAAGGAAAGGAGCTGCTTGTGGTTTGGCTCCATTCAGCTTGTGATTGAACTGTTCATCTGGGGTTCGTATGAGTTGACGTAAACACTGTCCTTCACTTCCTAGCTGTTATAATCTTTTCTCTCTCTCTCTCTATATATATATATATATATACTTTATTCAAACCAATTTGTGTCTTAAGGGCTAGGGTTAAATTGCAAAACAAAAGTTGAAAAGTATAATTAGGTATCTTCAAAAAATGTAATATTTTTTAATTTTTTTATTTTCAATTTCAACTTCTTATGACCTTTTATTATTAGAGGTTTAAGATTAGCTTGGATGAGGTTGGTGTATAAGTATTTTGCATCATCGAACTTTTCTATACATGTATCAAGATCTATACGCACACATATTCATGCTTAAATTCATTTAATAGAGACTTAAATTTAAAAATATTTAATGTACATAAACATTTAATCTCATACTTTTTACTTTAAATAATGATAAAAATCTTTAAATGGATTTGACCATGAATGAGCATACACATATACTAATTTCTCTCTATATATAATATGATAAATTCTCAAACTCCATCTTACTCAAATCTACTTTATCATCACAACCACTAAATCTTTGAGATAAATAATTGATATGATAAAATAAAAAAAATTAATACACAAAATCGATTAAATACAAAGCACAAAAGTACAAAGGTCAATTCAAATATCAACTGTTGATCATGGTGAAAATGCATGAATAGATTTTGGGATGTATGATGTTTGAGCATTTACCAATATCTTTCTCTCTCTTTACCTTTATATATATGTGTGTGTGTCTGTGCATGTGCATGTGCATGTGTTCATGTGTGTTTGTGAGAAACCCATGTTCTACAATGAATATAATGTAAACAAACGGTCAAATCTTTCGATTATTCTACAAGAAATATAGAAGGTAAAACCTTGCTTTAAGTTTGAACTGCTGTCAAATTTTCGAGTGAAAAATTACATGTTAAAAGTTATATTTTCTAACCTTAACTAGCGGGTCGTTTTCACCACCGCTAATTCGGATAGTCTTTGGTTTGTACTAAGCTGGCTTAGACCAACTAACAAACAAATTACGGTGAAGATTATGAGTTGATTAACAAGCCACGAACAGCCAGTACTTGGTTCATTTGGCTCGTTTGCCAGCCTTGCGTCCAACTACTCATGAGGATTGAGTGCTTCGATTTTTCAGAAAATGAAAATAAAATAAAAGACAATAAGAATAATGTGCCTCGAGCTGAAGAATCTCACGTAAATACCTTCAAAAAGGCCCATTTTATCACGGGGGGCCACTACTCAACATGCCTAAAATGCCGGTTGGTGCGTCAGTGCGAATAATCAGAGATCAATGCTCAATGATCTTGCAAAGAAAACCAGAAAGATTTATATATATATATATATATATATATATATATATATATATATATATGGGGAAAAATTGAGAGTTGTTATAGACACCCCCCTTGTGCCAAACTCTACTACCTGCAATCGTACGAGCAATGGGATCAAACCATCCATCAATATCGATACAAGAATCTCACGTAAATACCTTCAAAAAGGCCCATTTTATCACGGGGCCCACTACTCAACATGCCTAAAATGCCGGTTGGTGCGTCAGTGCGAATAATCAGAGATCAATGCTCAATGATCTTGTAGAGAAAACCAGAAAGATTTATATATATATATATATATGGGAAAAAATTGAGAGTTGTTATAGACACTCCCTTGTGCCAAACTCTACGAGCAATGCCATCAAACCATCCATCAATATCGATAAAAGAATCAATACCATTTAATGAATAAGTATATTGAGAAGGAGTGCCCACATTATCATTGATAGTACGAATGATGGTGATGATCAAGTAACGTTTATGAAAGGAGACTGCCTAATAACAACCACTTTCTCTTTATATGTATATGTGAATACATATCTATATCTATATGTATGTATATATACATACGAATGAGACAAGCTTACCGAAATTAAACAGCCCCTATTTGCCATGTTGAAGAACAACTCATCATCCTTTTAGTGTCACGCTGAACCGAGTAGACATGTTTCTACCTACCTGAAGTACAACGACCCTTCATGTACGTAAAATCTTCCTGGCTGTTCTTACCTTAGATACCCTCCACACAATTACCTTGGGGGTTTGATTCAGGTAAAAATTAAAAAAATATCATTTGATGAGATTTCGCCGAGCCGATCTGAACATACCAAGGCCATGTTCAGTCAAGATGGTTTGACAAACCGAAAATGAACGACCCAGGGA
The DNA here is from genome assembly GCA_036023115.1 of Brasenia schreberi. Lineage (NCBI taxonomy): Eukaryota > Viridiplantae > Streptophyta > Magnoliopsida > Nymphaeales > Cabombaceae > Brasenia > Brasenia schreberi. Next base: position 7,300,568 of record JAYKKT010000055.1, on the reverse strand, counting down.
CAAGCCGAACTATGAGGGCATGGTTATTTGCCAGCCATATTTAGAAGCTGCAGCCCCCCATAGGCGCTGAGGTTAAGGTTATTGTGAATCCAATTATACACATAAAACAGTGAGGGTTCAGTTCGTAGGGCATATTGAATTAATACACAAGCTTATCGCAGCATACAACCTGGGTCGGGTGCATTAAGGTCCCAGAGATTTACACTTGATGTAGGACTATTTTAAGAGTCATGGGTTCGAACTGGTCGAGGATTATTAGGGTTGGGCACTTAGTAACTATTTTAGGGTTAGTCTAGTCAGCTTCAGCTTCGGCTTCGGCTTCTAGGTCGGTGAGTGGGCAGCGACTCTTGCGGACATTACCAACTTAGGCTTTGAGGGTGAGGGTCTTGGGCTTGGATCACATAGAGTCAAAGAGAAAAAGAAGATATTGTGATTCTTAGCCTCATTCAAGGGTATCACTTAAAAGAACCAAATACCTTACTTCTTTTGTTAGTCAATTAACGAACTCGTTAACAAATGAATAGAAGTTTTTAGACAGATTTTCTCACCCCCCTAATCCCAGTGCTGATTAATTTTGTGCTCTCTCTCTCTCTTTCTTTATATATATCTACTTATTTCTCTATGTGTATATATATATATATATATATATATATATATATATATATATGTATATATATATATATATGTGTAGAGAGAGAGTGTGATTGGGTCCTATCTACCACCAAGACTGTTCACTCATACTCGACCGTTACATTTAAGGAACATGAGTTGTGTATTTTTTTAGAAACCTTTAAAACTTTTAATTTATATTCATGCCATCAAAAAGAAATGAGCGAGAATTAGTGAGCATATCAGTAATAGTAGGACCCGCTATATATATATAATGAAAAAGGATGCTCATGAAACACGGACGCAGCCGGCCCTGATTGTCCATTTACAGTCAGTAGGTAAGGATTGTACCATGGCATCACGTGTATTTATCTTCATGTGTCACATGAGGGACTCTGGACTTGTTTGAAGTAAAAAGATGCATTCGAATGCTTCCGAATTTGAATGTGATGGAGCCAAGCTGGGCTTAGGTACACATGGCACGGACGGCTACCTTGACAAAAGGCTAAGGTCTAAATTAGGTAGGATGTCAAAACCAATAAGGCTATCGAGCTAACAAGTTGATGAGCCTTGCCATTCTGCTTTAGCAATCAAACTTGATTCTCTAAGCATCCCTGAAAGTAGTTTCCACCCCCTCCTTCCCTCTCTCTCTCTCTCTCTCTCTCTCTCTCTCTCTCTCTCTCTCTCTCTCTCTCTCTCTCTCTCTCTCTCTCTCTCTCTATATATATATATATATATATATATATATATATATATATATATATATATATATAAGGTGAGAAATAAATGGTTCGCATATTTCTGAATTTGGTGCTCAAGATGGTTTTTTAAATAAAAATGATCCAAAGAAAAAACATGTTTTCTAGTACATAATCCATGACGCTGCATCCTTTGGTTTTAAAACAAACAAAATAAGCTTCTCTCTCTCTCTCTCTCTCTCTCTCTCTCTCTCTCTTTATAATCATTTAGGCAGCACTCATCGTCATTCATAATTTGTCCAAGAATCTGTGAGAATTTATGAGGACGAAAATACAAATCAAGTTGCCCCCATATGTGAGCAAATTAAGAATGCATGATCCCGCTCTTGTGAAAATAAACAAATAAGTGTCTTGAGCGTTCTTCCGTTTGGTTTGGTTCCATCCTCGAACCAACCTAATATAATTGGTTTTCGATCTTTGAAAATATAAAACATTATGATACTTAAACCTTTTCACATATTAGACGGGATTGACAAAACAATTTTTTTGTTTTTATAGAGGGTGATCATGTGCCATGCTAACAATTAACTCAAACGTACCCTAGATCATTTTTATTGTTTTCTCTCAACACTTTTGTTGTATTCTTCTTCTTTTAACGTTTTTCGTAATGTAGTTTCTCATACTTTTTTTATCGGAGTTCCTTTCATTGACTTTCTACGTATTCAAACCATCTTAAACAATTTTTTTTATATTTTATCAACTTAAACAATAAAAAAATCACATGACAAATAAATTTACTCTTTTACACAATAAGTTATTGACATGCAACGTGCTAATGCATGGTATAACAGAGTTTCATTTCTAGCACTTACATATGCTTTAAGTATGATGTCAAATAAATAGCAAGCATTGATATCAATGTTCATGCCATTTTCAGTGGAATTTTGTATATAATCCTAAAAATTGGTGCCATGCCATTCTTCGATTTGGACATTCAAACAGTGGATCAAAACATTTAACTGTTTTTTCTAAGGTTAAGGTGTACTTTTATTTATTACTATGAGGAGACTAAAAAAATTCCCTATGCCTAGACAAGGCTACTTGAATAATTTCACAGGGAGCAACGATTTATCTCGCGTGTCGGTTCTATTTTGTTATATCTCAAAATGATAATATTTTAAATCCCAGAACAACTGAAACTTTTTGGTAAATTAACAGAAAATCTTTAGACATATATTTTAGATGTGCACCAAAGAGGAGTCATTGACCCAACTCCTGCCCCCCACCCTCCTCCCTTCATTCTTCACCATAAATCTAAAGGATTCAGGTTCAACTGATCTCCCTTCCTCATACACAGCCTCCCCCCTCTCCGGTGGTCGGAATCTTCCTTTGTTGAATTAACCACGGTGGCATTCCGACGATCTTTTCGTTGGAAAGAACGCTCTCTCTATTGCTGTAGTAAACGTGTATCATCCTTCTCTCTTTCTCCTCCTCTTCGTCTTCGTTGTTTTTCTTTCTAATTATGGATATTTGTTAACTATTAGATGTATTGACAACACCTTTATCTTCGGTATTTAACCTGGATTTACTTTTTCTTATGTTCTCTAGCGAAAACTTTATAAAAGACTAAATGATGTAAACAAGTAGCCTCTAATTTCAATTTAATCTCAAAAAACCAAGAAAAATCGTAAAAAAGAAAGAATCTGGCTGGAGGGAAGGAAGAAAATATAGAGTAAGGACGTTTACATGATTTTATTATATCAAAAACTTTATAAGAATCATCGAATCATGTAACCGATCATATTCCTCCTCTAGACACCAAAAGAATTTGTATAACTATCAAAACAATTAGGAAAAAGAGGTATCCCAATCAGCTATTCTCCACATATATACACCACTCCATTGTTGAAAACCAAAAGGGAAGAGAGGAGGAGGGAGGAAGTTCAGACTGCACTGGGATGGACAGACCGCCGGAACCGGAGAATGCGATGCCGGTGCCATCGGCTCATGCGACTCCAGGGACTCTTGGAGGACCGTTGTTCTCGTCCATCAGGGTGGACTCGCTATCGTATGATCGGAAGTGCGTGTCTCATCACTGCAAATGCTTCACCATGGGCGCTTTGGCTCCCAACCACACCTATGTCACCGTCTCTCTTACTAGGAAGGTAAGAAGGTGTGCTTCTCTCTCGATAATGGATGGTTTTGCAGCTACACTTCATTAACATGAGTACTTTTCTTGTAAATTTCAAATTTCAACAGTTTATCGTCACAAATAAATTATTAATACTAGCACTTTGGCACCTAAGTATGCTAATATATACTAATTTTCTCATGTATTGGAATTGATAGGATCTTCTCTAAATATAGCTAAGGTGGTCCTCCATAATATATATACTCCTAATTAGTGGTGGATCTAAAAACTCTGTTGGAGTGGGTGAATAGTCATTGAATGGTTTTCGGTGGCATGTATTATAGCGTATAGATTTCATGGGCTATAAGCTTTGAGTTGATTTTCAGATTTCGCGTCCCACCTCAGTTCAGTTCAATGTAAATCTGTTACTGCTATGAAGGAATCTATTATATATATAAACCTGAGCCGAAGGATGGATAGTTCAGGTATGTGCATGTCGTAACGTTTCCCTAATCCACTTTTTCTTAGGTCGCGCCTACCGAGGCTCATGAGAGTCCCTACTGTACTCCTAATTGTAACTACGAGGGTTTCATTAGGAACGGTCCGTTTAACCCAGCTTTCTATAAAAGAATTTAGACGGTGATCTCTCTCTCTCTCTCAAAATTTAGATGAGTCAACGATGTTTACAATATGCTAGGGAAGAGAAGACTATGATTTTGATATTTGCCGGTAAGAGAGTAAATCGTTGAATGTATTATATTAACAATCTTTTTTTTTCCTCTAATTTTAGAAAAGAAAAAACAGAAAGGAAGGAACCTCCTTCCATTGCGTTGGGGCGCCCTTTCGAGTCCCGGAGGGTTGGGACCTATATATATATATAGAAAGAGAGAGAGAGAGAGAGAGAGAGAGAGAGAGAGAGAGAGAGAGAGAGAGCTGGGTCTATGCATTCGAGCATGTTGGCTCTACCGTCTTTGGTGCGCGAATTCTTAGCTTTATGACGAAGTGGGTCACGTGAGGCACTATTAGGTCTTGTCAAGTGTGTTTCTGGTCGTAATATCTCCCAATTATATATTTTAGGTTATCTTATAAAAAAATACCATTGATTTTCAAGATATGTATATTGCCCTGTTTTAAATTAAATTAAGAGACGGATTATCTTTTCATTAAAAGGTCCGCGAACAATCGGACCCATACTCACAAGTGGAATTGGCTCCAATGTTTTGTGAAGAACCCCAACCCCCACTTTCACTGCCTCCAAAAACAATCATCATATATATAACAATAATAATTAAACCTTTTTTATACTCGATGGGGATGGGGTACAAATTCTATGTTTTCATAGAACCCTATTTTGTACCATGCCAACAGTTAACTCATATAAGTTAAGATCATTCTTGATTGTTTCCTTTCGAGACTTTTGTGGTTTTCTGCTCTCTTTTAAGATTTCACCATATAGTTTTTTCATACTTTATTAACTCATATAAGATTTCTTCTTTTTCACATGTCCAAACTATTTTAAACTATTTTCTTTTATTTTATCTTTGTGTCACTCTCAATTTACTTCTAATAATCTGTACAGTCTTGACCACATAACATATCTTTTGTACATGTTGATGATTAATTGCCCAACACTTTAAGCACAATGAGTCTAATTACAACAACAATAGCTAAGCCTTTTCTATACTAGATGTGGTCGGCTACATGGATTCTTTGTTTTCATAGGGCCCACAACTAGTCTAATTACTTCTATATAATATTTATCTTTTATCTTTAATGATATCTTCTTACCACATAGAATACGTAGATGCACCACTCTATATTAATCAACCTATATTTATTATATGTGTAATATCTCTATTAATTTTTCATTATTTTGAAAAACTAACCTTAGGTATTTAAAACTTTTCTTATGAGAGATGTAATGTATGTCAATCTTAATTTTATATCATCTAAATTAACCCAATGATCAAATTTGTATTTTTTTCACATGTTCTGTTTTTATTCTACTGATCTGAAAGCTTTTACTTTCTAATGTTTTTCTCAATAATTTCAATTTTCTATTATTTAGACTCATCCACCAATACAACATCATCTGCAGATAACATACATCAAGATACTTTATCTTTGAACATTTTATGTGAATTAGCTGATAACCGATATAAATAAATATGAACTTAAAGTTGATCTTTGATGTAATCCAATGTTAATTTCAAAGAAATATGTCATTCTTTCTTGGGTCCACACACATGTGTGTAGACCATATACATATCCATTATAAGATTAATATTTGTCAATGAGATATATCTCTTTTCCAAAATTCTCCAAAAAATATCTCTTGGGGCTTTATGGTAATGTTTTTATAGATCAATAAATATCATGCTAATGTTCTTCATTTTTATTCTAAAATATTTCATAAGACATCTCAGGTGAATAACCCCAATAATAGATCTCTCTAACATGAATCTAAATTTGTTCTATGTTATACTCAATACTTATTTCAACCTATATTTAAGAATTATATAAAGATGTATATATAGGTATAAACGAATTTTTTGGTGATTCTTAATATCTCCCTTGTTCTTATATATATATATATATATATATATATATATATATATATATATATATATATATATATATATATATATATATATATATATATGAGTAAAATTACACCGTTCCTCCGTTCCTCAAGCATCTTTTATTTTTCATATTTGAATAGCTCGGTTCATTTACCAACTCAATTAATGACATGCATATTTGAGCACTTAGAGTGGATAATCATCAAACTATGCCACGATGATCATATAATTAATTAAGCCTTCATGCTTATGCAGCCAAACTACATTCTGCCCACCTTGGCTAGGATGATAAAGGTAAAGAGTAAGACTTGCACCTGCCCTCACGTTCTTGATGACGTTCCTTGCACATGCAAAAGGCCAAGCTCAATACTGCTATCTTATGGCTGCCGTGTTGTTCGAATCCAAAACTCTAACTATCATCATCCAAAAGTTCTAAGTTGATCTTTACCATTGCCGACCGTTTTTCAGATTGTCGGAAAAAATAGCACGACGAACAGTGAAGTATGGATATATTAATTTCGATCATTGTTTTTCTTATTTCTCACAGCTGGACCCTCGGAATTGTTTTGTGATATATTTTGATGGTTGTTAATTGAAATTCTTTGATTAATGGTCCAAAAAAATCAAATTCGTACTACTGTTATATTTAATTCATTTTTCTTTTCAACAATCGATGCTGACAAAGATTGATAATTCTCTCAATTCTGGATGAGATTAGTTTGGTAAGGGATGTTAAGTGAAATTGGCTATGCGGATTGTTAGACACCATTTTGCTTTTATTGAGATGATGTTTTATTAATTCTTTGTAACACTTTTGGGAACTATGAATGCAGCTGGGTGCGGAGTTTGTAGGGACCTTCTTGCTCATCTTCTTCGCCACTGCAGCGCCAATTTTGAATGAGAAGTACCACGGTGCAGAGACATTAATTGGCAATGCCGGTACCGCGGGTCTGGCGGTCATGATAATCATATTATCAACCGGGCACATATCTGGTTCTCACCTCAACCCAGTGGTGACGGTTGGGTTTGCCTCCTTCCGACACTTCCCTTGGATGCATGTTCCGGCCTACGTCGCCGCGCAAGTCTCCGGATCGATTTGCGCCTCCTTCCTCCTCAAGGCTGTATTTCACCCTTTTCTTCATGGCGGGGTTACTATCCCTTCTGTCTCCTATTGGCAGGCCTTCCTCCTTGAGTTCATCATCACCTTCAATCTCATGTTCGTCGTCACTGCGGTGGCCACTGATACACGAGCAGTACGTACTTAATCAGTATTTGATCAATAAACGTATGCTTAAGTGACTGAAACAAACAACGTATAAGAAGTTTGTAAATGCTAGTGCTCAAACTCATAGGCCTTAAGAAAAATTTGTCTCTTTTCTGTGAATTACTTATAATATGTGTATGTGGTGGGGATTTGGATCAGGTTGGGGAGTTGGCCGGAATTGCGGTTGGAGCGACTGTCATGCTCAACATATTAATTGCCGGGTTAGTTCACACTAGGTTCTTCATATTTCTGTTTGCTACCATGAATAATAACTAAGTGCTGGCTGCCACATGTTTTACTTGTATAGTTAAGAAGGAAAATCCCCTCAACTAGTTCACACGATTATACATTTACAGACAGTCTGTATGTGTATATACATATGTGCAGATTCTCTCACTCACACACATAGGTTTCCCACACTTGACCTCTGCAAATGTATAGGTCAGAAATTTATTACTGAATTGTTAAAATTTCTTTCCACGCAATGCATATGCACTGCAGTATTGCTTTATTTATTGTGCATGGGCAGAAGCCGCAGAACTTATTTGTCATTCTATATTGTGCATTTTATAATATTTCCTAATATCAATGTCATTTAGCTTGATTAAAAAGCAAACAAACAAGTCAATGTGTTTGGGAACTTCGGTATGAATCAATCTTCCATAAGACAAGGTATTCATGTACACATGGTCCTACTAAGATGTTCTCCTCCTCATTCAAACCACCACCCATTGGGTTCTGCAACTGCAGAGTGTGCTTGTGTTAAGTGTTCTCTGTTCATGAATCAACAGGCCAGGAACTGGTGGATCCATGAACCCTGTGAGGACGCTTGGGCCAGCCATTGCAGCTGGTAACTACAAGGGGATCTGGCTCTACTTGATAGCGCATCCCATAGGTTCGGTGCTAGGTGCGGCCACCTACTCCATGGTTCGCCTTCGTGACGATGAAGTCGACCCACCTCGTCCACTCCGAAGCTTCCGCCGGTAAACCAAGTGCAGGTCAAGGCTCACTTGCCATATATAAATGGAATGAATAAGATAGAACTTAGTGGTGATCAGTTAGGTAGGAGCCTAGGATGTATGACCAACACTATGTGTAAATTTGCTGCCATTGTGTTGTATTCCTTTTCACCGTTGTCTTCCCGCTTCTTGAATAATACACCAAATATTATATTGTCTTATATGGCTTGAAACAGTGGGTGTGTATAGTTTGCTATAAATTTAGTTTCAAAATAATAATAATATGTAAAGATATATTTATTTGAAACTTAAGTGAAATTTCGAAGATGGTGATTACGCGATTATGTGTTTCACAAGCTCGAGCTGAAGAGAGACGTGTGAGATCTTATAAATAATTAAGATGTTTAATCTTGGCAATTGGATCTAGATTTGTGCCATTTGGTCTTATACTGAATTATGAAGAGAGGCAAATTTTACACCCAGAATGTGTTGGGCGACCCTTATCTACTTCCAGAGAGTTAAGATTAACTTATGATAAAGGAAATCTCGCCTAATTAAGTATGAAATCCCATATTACGACCAATTAACACAGATGGAAAGAGATCGACTGAGACTCATTAATGATGAGCATGTGATGGAAATAGCAACGAGAAGTTGAAAAGGTGTGCTATGATGCGGAAGCAAATCCAATCGAGGCAATTCTTATTGAGCATCGTCATTGGACGTTCGATCACCTAACACAGTTCTTCAAGGAGGTTACCTAGGGATTTTCACATAGAATTGTGAGAGATGTTAGATGTGTCATTATCTTTGTTTTCTCCTGTTATATGTAAACTTTAGCTTCCTTCGATGTCCATTACAGTTAGGAGAAACGGATCCATTGACTTGCCTCTTCGGTTTCTTGTATAATAGAAAACTGTTTTGTAAAACACATTTTGTGAAATAAATTCATGTAATTAGAAAGAGGCCTCCCCACTAATTACGTGAACATTGTCAAGAGATCAAAGTGGCCATAATTAGATTATTTAAGATCTTACATCTCCTACTTGGCCACTTGAGCCGAATCATGAGATAATGGTTTCCTCCCACTATTTAGTGGCTTTCCAAACTGTATTAATTCTTTAATTATATCAAAATACAACTGTCATAAGTTATTTAAGTTATGTGATTTTCATAATCAACACACTTTTCCTGCAAAACAACTTATGTCTATGTTTCTATATAACTGGAAACTCTAAACATGCCTTAACCTCATACTCATAACATGTTTAGAATATAGATCTTCAAATATAGCTTTTGTAAGGGGTCTTGTATCATATCTCTTATAGAAAGGTAAAAGACAAATATTTCGTTCTTTATTACCATTCATGTACATAATTATACTTTACCATTATATACTTGCTCCTTGAGTTAATAGTTTCACTTCTATTAGAGTTATGATTATATTGTGTCACAATAAATAAAATTACCTTGTTGGTTATGTCCAACTTTAAATTATGAATGAAGTGGCTTATCCAAACGACACTTGTTATAGCTATAGTACAAGCAATGTACTCAACCTCTAGTATATGTAATGCTATATAATTTTGTTTCTTGCATGAACAAGAAAGAACATTCCCTCGAAAAACAAAACTTGATTAGAAGCATCTTGTTCACATGCTCGACTACCTTGTTTGAATCTTTTATTTTATAAGAGTTATATTATTGTAAGAGAAACTACACATGTAGTTCAGTTGTGGTATCATATTTAGTAGAAACTAAATCAAACATTTATTTTATAATTTTAAAATCTTCAAAGACTCGAATAGTATCATCTTTCATATAAGTAAACATAATTGTTTTTGCTAGTATATCATTCCTAGAGAAAGGTTTATAACTTTCTCTTTCCTCAGTTGATGCTTCTGTTTAGGTTCAATCCTAATTTCCTTTAAGACATAATCTACATCTTCTATTATCAAGGCTAGTGACATATGCCTTTTCCAAGTTTGAAAGTTCAAATTGTTTATCTTTTAGGTTTGGGCCAACTCGAAAACACAAACTCTAAGTCATTTTTAGTTTGGCAAATTTCCCAAAAATAAGTGTCTAGCAACCAAGGCAGATGAGCAAGAAGCAAGCAACAATTTTAATAAGCAATAATGAAACTTAGTAATCAACTATTTAAGCTAAATTAAAAAATAACAGTACAGACTTATAATAGCTTAATTATAATCTAATCACTAATCAATAAATAATATTGTATGCATAATAAGAAACACCCTCCTTAAAATATTTAATGTCTCAAGTGCTAAACTGAAAATAGTATAGTTTGTATATTTTCTTGATTATCATCAGAGAATTAGATTCTCCTATAGAAAATATCTCTCTCTTTCTTAAGAACCAAGGCTTTCTTGTAGATAGGTAGAGTTCATTCTTCTATATCAAAATAAAATAGAATAAAATATACCTTACTATTGCTCCAATAATATTTTAGGTCGTACTAGAAGATGTTTGTATTTCATATCACACCAAAGGATGTCTCTATTTCATATTGTACCAAAGGATGCCTTTGATTTAACCGTGCTTTGATACCAATGAAGAGGTGCACTATGATACGGAAGTAAATCCAATCGAGGTAATTCTCCATTATCTAATACAACTTTATCAAGGAGGTTACCCAAGGATTCTCATAGACAATTGTAAGAGATGCTACATGCGTCATTATCTTTTTTCTCTTATTATACATGTAAATTGTACCTTAAATGTTTGTTACAATTAAGAAAAACAGATCCATTAACTTGTCTCTTCGGTTTCTTATATAAAAGGAAATTGTTTTATAAAACACATGTGAAATAGATTTTGAAAATTGATTTGGTTTTACTTAACAATTCACAAAATTAACAAGGGGCCTTCTCTATTGATTACATGAATGTTATCAAAAGGCCAAAGTGGTTATAGTTAGATCATTTAAGATCTTACAAAAGCAATTGTGCAAGCCCAGGGGATCCACGGCAAATCTTGTTTCATCAGTGTCAAGAGCTTTTAAGAGCAAGATGATGCTTATGGGTAGGTATGAACAAAGAAAGCTAAATCACATTAGTTATACACAGTAGGATAGCAAGTGCTTCACATCCTTCTACCTCAGAACTCTCTCCCCAAATGATAAAACAAAATTCGGTTTGGTAGATAATACCACAATAAGGCTTTGTAATGGCAAATGCGGCTAGCTGCTGTTACATAAATTGGTATGTTGGTGAGCAGTGGTGGATCCACGTTGTGGTAGGATGGGTTGACTGCTCCACTCGAAATTTTGAAAATTTTCAATTAGTATTAAAATTTTCAAAAGAATTTAAAAATTATTAAAGCCTGCCTCACCCGAACATGAAGTCCGCCCACCCGAAACAAGTTTGTGGATCCACCATTATTGATGGGTACACTATCAACAATACTTGTGGAAATCATTACGTTCAGATGATGTTTCTATGAGTATGAGGAGCTGAAACACAACAAACAGAATAGTTGGTCTACCATTTTTCGATAAATAAATAGAACTACTCACCCACGTGACAAAGGAGACATCAAGGAAGGATTTGATTTGCACTCGTAAAGCAACTCTTGATGGAAGGATCCGTGGATGGAGAATATCATAGGCACTCAAGTCTTGCATGTCAGCCTTTTTGCAATTTCTAAAGCTAAACTTTGAACAATTTTTTAAAAATATATTTGGTAAAATGGGGAGGCCGAATCTAGATGCCCGTGACCTGGTGTCAAACTCATGACCTTCAACTTGTGGGTTGACACCCTTGCTAGGTGAGCTATTTCTCTTTGTGATGTAGCCATCTACTTAGGTAAGCATATTGAGCTGAGGGCATAGATTCTGGGAGGATCGTATGGTTTTCATAGTTTGCATATTTTGCACAAACTTTTGTTAGAGATATAGCAGGCATGGGTCCGACTAATTACACCTGACTTTGTAAAAGAAATGTGATTTGATAAATTTTCTTACAAATGATTGAGTATATCATCTATGGGATTGCACAAATGGATCATCCATAATTTTGATGTCACAACCTATTTCTAGAGTGAAAAGAGAATGGATTAGAAATAACAAAACACACACACATGTGTGTGTTGTATGTGTATATATGTATCTAGATGTATGTGTGTATGTTTATATATATACATATATATACATATATATACGTATATGTATATATATATATATATATATATATGTATATATATGTATATATATATATATATGTATATATATGTATATGTATATATATGTATATATATGTATATGTATGTATATGTATATATATATATGTATATATTTATATATATGTATGTATATATATGTATGTATATATGTATGTATATATATATATATATATGTATACATATAGAGAGAGAGAGGTTTGTGCTCAATTGAACATGATACCCATCTCCCATTTCACATGGTTCTCAAGAACTTGACTATTGTTGTAGAACCGGGCCCCTTTGTGGGATCCCCCGACAGCTTCCAGTAAAAGTCTTTTGGGGCCTCCTCTTAGAGACAACCATTTTTTCTTGTAACATTATACAGTCACCCCCAACCAAGTTATAGCATGTAAGGGGGACACGCAATACTCTTCCTATTCAATAAAACTATCCTTTGCACTCATTGCCTTTGCCTCCTTGTGAACTTGTGAACTCATTTGAACTAAGTGTCTTGCTTCTACGTTGCGTCCAAACTTGAGTAAAGGTTGGCTTAACCGGTTTCGGTTGAGTGCTAGTCACGCGCCGAACCGCTGCCTGCCTCTATCACCTTCCCCCACTCCTCTACTCAAAAAATTATTGCTACACCACCAAAACTGCCAAAAAAACTAAATATTTTGTACTCATGGGGTGATTTTGGTGGTGTGACTGTAGTTTTGACCAATGGAGGGTGGTGTTGGCTAGTGGAGTAGTGGAAGGTGTTGACTGATTGTTGAAGCGATCAAATCATGTGAAACGTAGAATTGAGCTTCATGCTCAATTAAGATAGTATTTTACACTTTGATACCTGATACCTCAAACTCATGTGTTCTAGTGTTTCTCAGCAATAGCTATATTTAAATTTTTAAACGAACTTTTGATGGAAGATGGCAATTCTTACATAATTAGCTAGTTCTTCTGAGTTTTATTAGATATTATCAATTATGTAAGTATTATATATCATTTGTACTTACATATTGTCGTGTCTTTGTATTAATTTCTAAATTAGCGTGTCATTCACCACAGCTATATCGGACACCTGCAACGTTTTGACATAGGATGACATCACACCTAAGTGATGAATTCAGTTGAATCCAACGTGCTGAACAAAATGCTGCAATCCGCTCTCTGATAAAGAATTTTAGAAATAGAACTTCATTTACATTAGGAGCTTTATACTTTAGGAACTTTATGAGGCCCTAGAACTGCCATGCACTTTGCTGTACAGAAAGCTTCAGTGGAATCTACCCACTTATAAGATATGGGGAGTCAACCTTGCCTTCTTGTACCTCAGTCGTTTGTCAGAACTAATGGTGCACAAGCCTGGTGAAGGGCTTCTGCTAGCTTTGTTCGCTAGCCTTCTCTCTTCATTGGTAAGGATCATGCCCCTACCTCTAGCAGCTCTGTCACACACGTGCACGCACACACACAGACACAGATACAACACTCATGCTTCACTTCTCATGAGGCAGTAATTGTTTTAAATATTTTTCACTAAAACTTTTAAACTTGGATATTGAGTGCTATGTCACAGGAACAACCATATTGATGAATTATTACCTTATTAGTAGCATGTGGAAACTGAATTTTTAGTGTTATTAAGTATTATCAATCATATAAAATAATGCATATAATTTGTATGTACGTATTTTGGTCACTGGACTCACAATTTCTGAAACTGTTGTGTCCAGCACCTGCATTTGTGTATCACACCCTTGTGACATGGTCTAGCAGTTCTTTCTTAAGATTTTCTTATTTCTACTGTGGAGCCATGCACCACCTTGTTGCTAATTTTTTAATACCTTGAAAATGAACTTTATTAATTAGAGGTGGATGAGATCCAAGTTTGTGGAGAGCTACCTCAAATGGAAACTGACACTAAAGAAGTACAAAATGGTGCCCAAGCACAGATTCAAGCAGCAGATATCTTATGGCAGGATCGCACTGTTGCTGAAAGACTTCTACTCTAAGGTGGAAGAAAGAAGCATAGTACTAAAGATAGCTTTAGATTGGAGCTTCACGGAGAAGGGCATCATCTGCCAGAGGAATGTGGCCATGCATGAAATGGACCTGGTGATCCTTGCCACAGGATACCGAGGAGATGAGAAGCTCAAGAACACCTTTAGATCCCATTATTGCAGAAGATTGAAGCGGGTTCTGAGTCCAGCACACTTGACTTATACAGGTCTCTCTTTATATATACATACATGTGTGTTCCTTTCGTAGCTCGAACCATTCAATTTGGGCGAACCATTCAGTTTGGTGTAGGCAGGCGGCTTGGACGTACCATTCATTTTGGTGTGGCGCACCATTCAATTTGGTGTTATCCTACTGTTTGGTATATTTCAAACTGAATGGTGTTATGTGCCATTTGGTGTAGACATACAGTTTGGTGTTATCTTACTGTTTGGTGTAGTCAGGCAGTTTAGTGTTACAATGTCGTGTAGTATTACCATATTGTTTGGTATAACCAGGTGGTTTGGTGTCGCCATGCGATAGATATTGGTCTGTCGTATGGTTTTATCCTATTGGAAGCCGATAGAAACCCATCAGCCGGTAGATTCCATGTGGTGTTACTCGGCCGGTAGATTCCGTGTGATGTTACCCTCTTTTACCAACCTTACCTTCAACCAAAGCCTTTTTCGACAATTAAAACAACTAAAGAGTGCAAGACAAGGACCGCTGAGGAGATTACCCGGTACTATTCTTGTGCAAACGCACTTAATAATCTCCGAGTCCAATAGAATACGGTTCATAAATGCTGAAGGGATCGTGCCTCCCAAATGTAAGATCCAAGAAAGTCACTCTCTGTCAGCTACCTAGACCCTCTTCCTTTTGTTAAGGATATCACTTCATAGTTTATTTTTATCTCATTAGTGTTGGATTTGGAGTTTGGGTCAGATTTGGATCTGAGTTCAGTTAAGCTCAAAATAAATTTGAATGTAAACTCAAACCTAGGGGTGTACATCGGTCGGTTCAATCCAAGAACCGAACTGAACCGAAATAACAGAAACCAATCTTTTTAAAAAGTTCAAAACTGAACTCGAACCGATTTATGTAGGTACCCGAACTCAAACTGTTCGGTTCTATTACTCGGTTTACCTGAATACTCTCTCTTTCTATATATATATATATATATATATATATATATATATATATATATATATATATATATATATGTATGTATGTATGTATAAATATATATCCTATATATATTTATATGTACACGTATGTATATATATGTATTATATATATATATATATATATATATATATATATATATGTATTTGTATGTATATATGCATATGTATATGTATATATGTATATGTATTATATATAGGTATTGTATGTATGTATATATATATTATATACATACATGTATATATACATATATACCATATATATGTATATGTGTATACATATATATTAGATTAGATTATTCAATTTATTTGGTTTTCAAGGTATACCGAACCAAATAGAAATTTCGGTTCGGTTGTTCGGTTATACTCGAATAAGCCCTACTCAAACCTAAACCAAACCAAGTAGGAAAAGTTTGTCGAATTCCACCCATTGAAACTGGAAGTGATAATTGTGCATTTGCAAGCTTAAGACTGTTCATTGTGATGAAACAAGGAATGCATCCATCCACGAATTCCACAGGCAGCCATTATCGGCTACTCGGAGAGCTGGTCGAACTTGCATGCGTCGGACATGCGTGTCCGATGGTTTGCTAAATTCATGGATGGCCTGGTCCGGATTCCTAGCAATAGAGAGACGGAGGATAATACCAAGAGGTGGGAGAAGTACAAGAAGGAAAACAGTGGGATTCATTTCAGGAGGTCATTTATGGGGGCAATCCACATTTGGTACAACGATCAGCTATGCCAAGAATCAGAGACGCACGCAGGTCCGAGAGAGACGCAGAGATGCATGCAGGACCGACAGAGGGACGCACTGATGATTTGGGGATTAGGGTTTTTAAGCCGAGTATTTATACTTTTGATTTTGAATCGGGTTGACCCATATCTGTATGAGTCAACCCGATCCATTCACGTACCTGGTACCAGTACGTGACGTACCCAAAGGTGAGTCACGTACCGGTATAAGCATATGTGTACCAATATACCATTTGGTGTATGAATACGTACCAGCCATACCCATACACGTACCCATACTCGGTACGTACAGAATACGGGTATGGAGCCCAAAAGGGCGTACCCATGCAACATAGTCTAAAACTAAAGGGAAGCTGGGAGTAACGCAGGAAGGAAGGGACGTGAAATCAAATTGAAAATGACAAGGGGAATTAAATGAAAAACACTAAAGATGCTTATCTAAAACTAGCAGGAATCAAATGGGAATCCAGTAGGAAGCAACATAGTGAGATGCCACTGAACATGAGATATTACAAAAGGTAATATGTGTAAAAGATAAGGCAAACTGAATTCTGAGAAAAGATAAGCTGGTTTCTCTCATGAGAGAGCAAGCTTCTTAAATAGATTATGTGCTTCTCTATTGGAAGCACACATTCCTGATTTTTCCGTAAGCTTGTTCTTTCACACTCTGAAAGTGTCAACCTGGGAACCATGCTTTCCAATGCTTTAGGCATGTTCAGTAATCATGTTTCTGTCGGTAATGATTGCACCCAGGACACATGGCATGTCCACATTCAACACACAGGCAATGATAATACAGCATGATGCCACCAACATGTGTAGATCCGACTACCAGTAAAGTGAAGTGTGGGTGAGTCACTCACCAAAACATGCTAATACAATAAGAATCATGACACCGAAGCAAATGAGTTCAGCAGATATTGGATATGATCCAGGGGTATGATCCTACGAATTCAACAAGTTCATTGTGTCATAGTGGTCAATGTGTGGTTTCAGCAGAATACAAAAAGTTCAAGCATAAGAAAAATAGCCCATAAAAGATCCCGAGGCCAGAAAGATACATGGAAATAAAAGATCTTACCCACTTCTCACAAAATTTGGTTGCACTACTCGGATTACTCGTCTAGCCAAAGCTTCCAAAGTCATGCTTCTATGAAAATACCAAAAGTCTTTTGTGCTAACGTAGACCAAATTAAAATAAAACCAAAAGTAGGTTTTACAATACACTAAGTGGGTCAACTACATGAACTCTTAGTTATCATTCTTATTTGCCATTGGTTATAGCAGCAGCTAAATCCTACAAAGCAAGTTCATTCTTCAACTTCTTCAGCTAAGAATCATTTTTGTTTGTAGCTTTATTTTTTGCCATTTTTCGAATTTCTAAACAACTTTATCCACTTTTATCTTCTAAGCAGCCTCTCTGTGGAAGGACAGGGAATGCTCCCATCACATGGAAGACTGTCATAGGGACGCGTCTTATGTTTGGCTTTAAGCCAATCAGAACCGAAATAGGGTTGCTGAAACTAGTGTTCCGACTGTAAATTACTGAGACAGACAAACAGACAGACACACACAGAGAGAGAGAGAGAGAGACGCTTGTGTCAAACTGTAATAAAATATCGGGAACCAACGTTACACGTCTTTGAATTCACCAGACACCGAAGTCAATGGACCATCCTGGCTTTACAAAAGATGGGAGTGAGAGAACGCTTGTGTTAAACTGTTAAATATCCGAATCAACGTCTCACATATCACTGAGTTCACCAGAGACCGGAGTCAAGGGGTTATCCTGGTCTTACAAAATATAGGAATTAAATAATAATAAATTCAGTGAGACCCGTTCTTCTGCTTATACCGGAAAAACAAATTTCCAACAAATAAGAAGACGATGCGGGTGATCAGAAGATCCAGAACAACCGCTTGCTGAATGAGTGAAGAACGAGAATCAACGAGCAAGTGAATGAGAGAGAGAGATGGGTGGAGGTAGTCAGTACTCATGACGTCGTTGGTAGAGACGGCAAGGGAAGAGAGTGCGGAAGCGAGCCTGGTGCACCGATCGAGCGTCTGCTTCCACACGAACTTCACCGATCTGTACACGACGGACGGCTGGTCAGCATACATCGCCGCCGCTCGCTCCAGGAAACTGATCGGCGACAACGCCACGAAGTTCGCCGGCGTCTTAATCGTCCCCTCCATCTCTCTCTCTCTCTCTCTCTCTCTGGAGGCGTCCGTTGTTGTACAACAAACAAGATAAAGAGAATGAGCAAGGATTGCCAAGATTTGAGAAAAAACCGAAAGCGAAAGCGACGAACGGAGTGTGAGTGGGGCCAGGAAGGTGTGAAAACGCAGCATTTTCGGCCATTTCGTCAGTCCAGATCGGGCCATCATGCTCGTGGCGTCACTGCATATATGCTCGCCGTGGCGTCATTGCCTACGCCATCGCACTCGCGGTGCTCTGACAGGCCTTCACCTTCACCTTCCTAGCGAGCCCAATGAGCCAAAATGGCTGTCATACCCGACCCGAACTATCAAGGCTGTTAATGTTTTTGTGTCCTGAAAAGGGACAAAACAAGTTCTAACCATCCTTGCTTCGATTTATTCATAAAAGGAAAATGTAAGAAGAAATAGGGTTACGAGCCCAACCCTTCTAAAAGGAAGGAGGATGCTATTGTTATTTTGTTATTGTTGCCTTGGACTGACATATTAGGTCGGACGGGAACCGAAGGAAAAACAAGGTGGTATCCTAAATCCCTCTTCTATGTGTGGTGATTGTTCTTATGAAATTGGAACTAAACCTGAACCGGAATCAGGCTTGACCCCCATACCCATACCAAATACGGTGGGTTGATTTTGTTTCTAAGTTCTTGTGACCATAACCGAAGGTTTGGAATCACCTGTTCCATTTTACCCAAAAGTTTTATGCTAACCCAAATGCATCCTAATTCTTCCTATATTAGTTTAGGTGGTATACATGTCGGTAACTGGCACCGGACTCAAGACCTAGTGGAGTCTAGTTTGGATAGAGACGTTTGTATTGTACTTTGTGTCTTGTAATTAGTGTCATGGATGTGTCCCACCACTAGTGACCTTGTTGTGGCATGTTTGTGTTGCTTGGCCGCTTGGAGTATAAAAAGGAGTGAGATAAGGTCTTATGAATAGTCTCGCTCTTGCATGAGAGACGAGAGAGAGAGGAAGGATATCACGATGTAGAGAGGATGGCCAACTATCAGGAAGGTCTTATACATCGAGATTGTTTGCAGCCAGGCGTGTTCTTGGAAGATCCTTGGATCTCGATCGTCAGGCAACAGTGTTATCACGAGAGAGGCTTCAAGCAACAATTTGGTATCAAAGTGATATTGCACCCAAGGCGGTGCAAATCGCTAGTGGTTTAGCGAAAAGTGGACATCGAAGTAAGATCAGAAGCAGTTGCTTACCCGGCGCTTAGAAAACTAGGGTGTTCTTCCATTATTCCTAAGAGTTGTACCCAATCAAGCCAAATCTAACTGGACTAGATCATTCAACATCCTCAGGATTTCCTACCGTGAACCTTGAGTGCCTTGATGGTGGATCTAATCACCTTATATCGAAGTGGATCACGGTTGAAGACTACCGGCAAGGATATGCCCTGTTGATTCGCTCCTTGCTGAAAATCAGCCTCAATCAATGTCAACTAGGTGTGTTCCTAACTCAACATTGTTCATGAATCGTTGTTAGTCATCTATAGATCAAGAGCAAAGTGAAACGTCCGGATTTTAGTGGTTGATCGGTCCTAAAAATATCGTGAATCATAGATAGTGCCATTGCTGGAGTTTTCTGCTTTCTAGGAAAAACTTCCGGCCACCTTCATTTTGGGTAATCCTGCCCCTGTTTGTGCAACCGCCAGCCACCGTTTAGTGACCCTACCTTAGGCAGAAATTGCCAAACAACTTACCTTTTGGAGGCTATCTTGATTGCACCTAGAGAAATTGGAAAGTTTGCAAACTTACACCCTTTTGGCACCGTTTGTGCTAATCCTGAAAGGTGCCCAACTTTGAAGGGTTTGTTGGTCCATCTTACCTACCATTTTCATCCTAGGCATGGTTGAGGGGCTTGCCATCCTGAGCGAATTTTACCTGCCAACTTCGATCATGATCCACACATTTGTGTGGTTTTGCGTGTAAGTTCAACCTTCCTTTTTTTGTCAGATAGAACCAAGGTTGATCCATGTGGATATGGCATTCCATCTAAATTGCTAATTTGAATTTTGAGGCAACCATTAAATCCGAAAGACATTACACTTTTAAGAGATAAAGCCGTCAAGATCACAATCCAATAGGGATTCTCCTCGCTTTTCCAAGATCAACGGAAATGGTAGAAAACATAAAAGAAAGGTTGAAACAACCCCATTTGTTCATGATTGTCCTTCCATCCTTGGTAGGCTACAAACGATCAAGGGAAGCTGGTTGCTAGCTAGGGCCATTAGCACACTCACCTGCCTTGTTGAAGATCAATGTCAAGAGGGAAAAGTGTGAGTTTATGAGACAAGAAATCTCTTTTCTTGGCCATATCATGGGGCACGATATTAAGATAAATCAAAGAAAGGTGTGGGCGATCAAGTAGTGGGAGACTCCTCGAGGACTGATTGAGCCATGGAGTTGCTTAAGAAGATTGTTCCATGGCATTGGGATGATAGATGCATGTGAACCTTTGAGGAGTTAGAGGTCTCTATATTGAGTGAGATAGTCTTGTGACTGCCTTACTTCTTGGCACTATTTGAGGTTCACATTGATGCAAGTGACTAAGCGATTAGAGGCATTCTAGTCCAAGATGATCACCTTGTAGCATTTGAGAGTTGCAAGCTCTAGGATACCGAGACACAATACCTACACATGAGAAGGAGCTATACATCGTGATACACTGCTTACATATTTAGTGGGTCTGCCTTCTTGGAGTTCCATTTACAATCATCACTAATAACATAACAAACACATTTCTTAAAACCTAGAAGAAGTTCACGGCATGGTAAGTAAGACAATTGGAGCTTATGGAGGGTCTACCGATTAGGGCAACAAAATGTGGTGGCTGATGCATTGAGCCACAAGCGAGTGATAGAAATAGTTGGGGCCATGTCCCACCTAGAGGGACATTATCTAACAGATCCAACAATATACACCTAATAACCCTATGTACGTGCAATGTTGAAACCAAGTAGCAAAGGCCATCACCAACATATTTGAGGAGCGTGACCGATTGATTTGGAACCGGAACCACCAGATGTTAGTGCCAACCAATGGAGACATTCTCCATACTCTTCTCCATGAGGTGCACATTGCTCCCCATGCCAGCCATTCAAGGATTGATCAGACACTTGCTCTTCTATAGCGAAGCTTCTACTGGCTGAGGATGATCATAAATGTGGTAGATTATGTGTTCACCTGTCTTGTGTGCAACAGGGAAATACAAAGAGGGTGAAACTAGCTAGGTTTCTTCAGCCATTATCGATGCTCAATAGGTCATTGCCATCAATGATGATGGATTTCATCAGTGGATCCCCGGGCATGGATGGCTTCAAACCAATTCTTGTGGTGGTGGACCAACTTTTGAAGTATGCGGTCTTTATATTCTACAAAGGGGTCCACTTGAGTTTTCCTTTGTGACATGGGGAACCACCTCGAGGTTCTGTGATTATTTTAGATAGACACATGCTTCACTAGGTACTTTTGGAGAGAGCTCTTTTAGTAGATGTGTTTTCGAATTCACTACTCTACCACGAATAATGTGCAAATGGACAGACAGATGAAATGACTAAATGTATTGCTTGAAGAGTACTTACCCTATTATGTGATTGCAAGCTGCAGCAACTAGGTTAGTTTGCTGGAAGTGACTCACCTCTCTACCTCTCTGGTAACCTCCAAAGTAGTTCAGACACAAGTAAGAGCATGTTCGAGCTTATCATGGGTGGTAGCAACACTTGCCCTTAGCTGTAGCACATGGTGGAGCTTATCAAAGATACCCTTATCAAAGCTACCCCGCAACCCTTCAACGAGCTTAGAGGACCTTGAACGATACACTACGACAACCATCATCGCTAGTGAGAGAGGACATTGACTGAGTACCTAAGATCATAAGACACAAAACACGGGGAACCAGTCCCTAGAGACTAACATGGTGTAAAGCCGAGTGATGGATATTCTCAACAGTATCACATGAACGGTTGGATTGGCCATCCAATCATTTCCGATGGAGGCAGTTACAGAGTTAATCCGTAATAGCCGGTCTATTAAGGATGAGCTTTGTAACTGACCCAATAAGGGCTCCGAAAACAAAAAGCCCAGCTAGGATATTCGAGAGGTAGAACAGGTGTTGCTCTATAAATACATAGCATCACACATACAAAAAATACAGTGAAAACAAAAAGAAAACCTTATAAGAAAATCGATTGTGTGAGAACCGGAAATCATACTTCAAAGCTTCCTCTATTTTTGCTTTCTGTCTTCTTCCATTTCATCTGTTGCGCAACTAGTTTCGACGAAAGTTGTTGAAGAAACTCGCTCAGCTAGTCAGAGAGTCCAACAGCCAGACTTCGTCGGATTGCAACATTGGTATCAGGTTTTCGTTTATCTTGCAAAAAAAGGTACGCAAATTAGTGTTTTAAGAAAAAATAATATAAAGAAAAAGAAGAGGAATCTGAGAAAGAGAACACCCTCTTTTCGCTGGAAAAGGATGTCGAAAACTACAGATTGTGGCTTGAAACCACCGAAAAATCAAATATGTCAGACGATCGAGGTGAAAGAGAATAGACTGAACCACCAAAAGAGAAACATAGGCCAAGTCAAGGTCGTCGGATTGAAAAAACAACAAACACAGAGTCTAGGTCATCGACTGAGAATGGAGAACCCAGGCCGGTTGAAGTGAAAATCCAGGTTGGCCGAAGGGAAAACTCAGGCCAACCGAACAAAGAACCTAGGCCAACCGAAGGGAAAACCCAAGTCAGTTGAAGGGAAAACTCAGGTCAGCCGAAGGAAAAACCAAAGTAAAAAAAAAGGAGAACCCAAGCCAGTCGAAGGGAGAGCCAAGGCTAGGCAGAGAAAACCATAGGCGAAAACCAATGGTTTACAAAAAAATGCCTCGGGTGACGGATTAAAAAGTTTCAAAAACTATAAATTGTTATAGTGTAAAATTATGAAAATATCTAGATATTTTTGAGTAAACATATAGTTTTACCCTCAAATGGGTGAAAAGATTGTATTGTCCTATGGGAGTTTATAGAAATTACGGAATACCTGAAAGAAAAGTTACCTTCTATCCCTTACCCAGCAAAAGGTTCACGGTTCTGCCACTATGTTAAAAGACAAGGTTGCTCATGTCTTTTTGAAAATTTACAAATTCGGACTAAGGGACAAAATTATGAAATTATCCCCGAACAGTGACAAATTTTGCAGAAAAACTAGATATTAAGTTTACTATTTTGCCCCTACTCCTTTTTAAAAATTTACAAAACCAGACAGATAGATAAAATTAATGGTTTACCCCTGTTGTTTGGGGAAATTATCGGTGATAGGAATTTTTTGAAAAAAAATTACAAATTTGTTCACAATTTAATTGTACAATAGAATCAAGTTATTAAAATTCAATAATGATACTTAAAATTTACATAAAAATGGTTTTAAGTTTCATGAGCTATTTTCAGTTCAGTAGTTAGATATTATGCATTCGGTTAGTTAAATAGTTATTATCTTTTGCTTGTTTCTTGGTATATGTTTTTCTACTGGACCATTTAATTGTTAATTTTATTAAATATATAAAAATAAATTCAAGAATATGTATATCTGAACTGGCAAAAATAAAAAAATTAAATGGTCTAAATTTTCAAACGTGAAAGGAAGAATCCCATTGGATCTTACACTAGAAGGTATAGAATATGTATTAAAGGAAATAGTGCGTCTGTCACCTCTTGACTTTACAGAACAACAAAAGAAAATGCATAAAACATTTCTAAGAGATGATATAATAGTAAGGACGGTCATGGAGGATGATCTGATTAGGGTCTTTTAAGAATATGAGACCATAAAAGAGTTGTTTGACTAAATAAAACACTACAACTAAACTACATGTTCAATTAGTACTATAAAGGTATAACTCCTATAAAATGAAAGAATGAGATAATGTAGTGAAACATATAATGGTAATGACAAGAGATTTAGCTGTAGCCAAATCAATCATCTAAGAATCGAGCAAATATCCATAATATTGAACAATCGTCCCCATCCTAGAACATGGTCACTACTGCCCTTAGACTAGGGTCTGAAATAAACAGTTATGAATTGTCCCTCAAACTAATAATTGAACAAGAACATATGAAGAAAAATAGAAAAGAAAAAATGCTAATAGTAAAAGATAAGATAGTGTCCAGTTCCAAAGCCAACCAGAAAAGAAATAAACCAAACAAAAAAAATGGCAAAAATAACAAAAAGGACGATCAATCTTTTAAGAAAATGGAGGAACCCGCTTCTCGGATAAAGCATTTTAGGTGTGGCAAAATGAGACACTACAAAAGGGATTACCGCAACAAAATAAATTATAAAAAAACCAACAACGTAGACAATCGGAGAAGTAAGATATAATCTGCGTGATATCAGAATACTTATACATAGATCGTCCGATGATTGATAGGTTGATTGGCTTAGGAACGATAAGACACATCTCAAAAAGCAAAGAAGGGCAATGGATTTAAAGTAATATAAACCAGGAGAACATTAGGTATACATAGGAAATAACATTGTCTCAGATGTTCTTAAAACTGGGTCCTTTAGAATTTATGTATAATCCACATCAATTTTACTAACTGATATATTGATTATGTCATCTATAAGGAGCAATCCGATTTCAATCCCTACTTTTGTGAAGAAGGGTTTTGAGGTAAGGTTTGTTCTCAACAAAGTGACTGTAGAGAAGCATGAGAGAATATGTTTTTTTGAGGAATTTGATGTAGAACATGGATTGTTTAAACTGAACATCAATGAAAATTAAAGTTCTTCTACTTGTATTGATTGTGCCTTTGTTGATGTAAATATATGACATAAATGCATAGGGCATATAAGTCCAAAAAAGTTGAGGAAATTATATGACTTTGACTTACAAAGTTTGAGAAAAACACTTTCAGCAAGTGTGAAGCCTCTATATAAGAAAAATTGACAAGAATATTTTTTTTCAAAGAAATAACAAGGGCAACAACCTTGTATGAAGTTATTCACACTTATTTATGTGGACCATTTAGAGTAAGATCAAATCGAGGAAAGGTCTACCTAATAATCTTTATTGATAATTACTCGATATATATATATATATATATATATATATATATTAGCACATAAATCTGAGGTACTTGAAGTATTTAAAGAATATAAGGAAGAAATTGAAAATCAACAAGGCATATAATCAAAGTCTTGAGATCATATTGAGGTAGTCAGTACACCCTTACAGAATTTTTGGAATTCCGTAAAGACTTTGGTATTACAAAATAAAATACAATGCCCAAGACACCCCAAAAAAATGGTGTAGTTGAAAGATATAACAGGATATTAATAAACATGACAATATCAATGTAAATATATGCCTCTCTACCAAGGATATTTTAGGGAGAAGTAGTAAGTACAACAATATACATACTTAATAGAGTACCATGTAAAGTTATATTCGCTACATCATATGAGATGTGGTTTGATAGAAAGCCCAACCTAAGTCATCTCAAGAGGTGGGGATCTATCGCTTCATATGAAGATCATTAATTTGTCTAGAGACAAGCTAGACAATAGGTCATTGAGATGTATATTTATCGGATATCCTAAAGGCTCAAAGGGATATCAATTTTATCATAAGGACCATGGATTGATAGAAAGTAGAGATATTAAATTCTTAAAAAATACTAAGAATGACATCTTTGAGGATAATGATGAATATGTTGATGATCTAGTAGATCTAAATCAATCATCATTTATATATAGAAGATCTTCTTACATCAACTGAAACTTTAAGTGGACATAAAAGACCTAGGATCACACCATCCTACCTAAAGAATTATCACACTTATCTTACACAAGAAATGTGCAATTCGATAAATTTAGATGAGCTAATTGATAACTTAACTTATTAACAGGCTATTAATTCAATTAAAGCAACAAACTAAGAGAAAGTCATAGATGAGGAAATATAATCCATTGAGAAAAATTCCAACGATATCAACATAATCCTCAAAAGGAAGAAAAGTCATAGGCTACAAATGGATTTTAAAAAAGAAATATAAAGTCGATAGAACAATCGACAAATTTAAAGTGATGTTAGTTTTAAACGGATTCTCGAAAAAAGAATGGATATATTATGTTGAGACATATTCTCCTGTTGTAAAATTTGTATCCATAAAAACAATCCTAGCGATATCAGTATATTATGATTTGGATTTACATCAGTTAGATGCAAAAACTGCTTTTCTAAATAAAGATTTAGATCAAATCATATATATGCAGCATCTCGAAGGATACACAGTTGAAGGCCAAGAAGATAAAGTATATAGGTTGAAAAAATCCCTATATAGCATAAAACAATCACCTCGCCAATAGTATTTGACTTTTCAAAATGTCATTGTTGAACTTTAGTTTGTGGCAAATGAGCTTGATCACTGTGTATATGTCTGGAACAGTGGAAGTCACTTTGTCATCTTATCATTATATGTAGATGACATATTGTTGATTGTGAATGACAATAAAATGATTGTCAAAACCAAGTCATGGTTAAACTCAATGTTTAAAATAAAGGATATAGGAGAAGCATCCTATATACTGGGTATAAAAATTTCTCAAAATAAAGAATCTAATCTTCTATACCTGAGTTACGAGAGATATATTGATTATATCCTAAAAAGTTTAAAATGAGTGAATGTAAGCATCTACACTCATTGCAAAAGGGGTAAAACTTAACAAGGCTAATTATCCCGGTGAAAGAGACGATAAGGCTAACGTTCCTTATGCACAAGGTGTGGGGAACTTGATGTATGCTATGCTATGTACAAAACTTGATATCAGTTTTATTGTTGGTATTTTGAGCAGATATCAAAGTAATCTCGGATGGCAACATTGGATATCTATGAGGATGATTCTAACATATCTCAAAGAAACAAAGACTTGAAATTATATTTTCTAAGCAAATGAACTAAAAGTGGTAGGATACTCATATGTTGACTTTGTTACGAGCAAAGATGACAACAAATCAACCTTAGGACAAATATTTTTATTTGGAGGTAGAGTTGTTTTTTTTTTTGCATGTCTTTTGGATAAGCCGCTTAATACGAGATTTGAAGTTGAACATAACCGACTAGTCAATTATCATTTATCGTGACAACAATACAACAATTACTCTAATCAAGAGTATACCTAACAACTCTAAAAGCAATAATATAATGGTAAAATATCACTATGTTCATGATATGGTTATGAGAAAGGAAATATTCATCTCATAGACTCCTTGACTAAAGGCATAACCGAGGATCTTTTCTCAAAACATATTACAAATATGGGTTTGAGATATGTTTGATTGTTGTATTTGTAAAAAACCACACAACGGGTAATCATAAAATAACATTATTAGGAAAAGCCGCAAAAGTAAAAGAAAAACCAATATATCAGATCATTTGACTCGAATGACAAAGCGAGAGATGTAAAGCCAAGTGATGGCCATCCTCGGAAGTATCATGGGAACGGATGGATTGTTTATCCAACCGTTTCTCGTGAAAGCGGTTATAGAGTTAATTCGAAATAGTTACCGATGAGCTCCATAACTAACCATATAAGGATTTTGAAAATAAAAAGCTTTGTGTGAGCTCCGTAACTAACCATATAAGGATTTTGAAAATAAAAAGCTTAGGAAGGATATCCGAGAGATCGAGCATGCGTTATTCTATAAATACATTGCAACCCATACAAAATACAGTGAAAACAAAAGGAAAACCTCTCAAAGAAGTTGTGTGAGAACCGAAAATCATACCTCAAAGCTTTGTGTATTTGTGCTTTCTGTCTTCTTTCATTTCATCCGTTGTGCAACTGATTTCCACTAAGGGTGTTGAAAAAACGCGCTCAGTGAAGGTTCGCGGGATTGCACCACATCGTACTTGGTTCGCCCCACAAGACGTGGACCTAAGGAGGATTCCTTACTTCCTGTCAACTTGTGGGAGTACGAGCACATGACAAGACTACCACGTGCCTTCGGGGGAAAGGTTGACTCGATGGAGAGAAGAATTGTCACCATACTCAAGGTGACATCCTAATGGCGGTCTGAAGATGGCCACTTCAGACTGGAAGCCTTCCAAAAACAACTGGATAGTAGAGAGACATCAATCAAGCCAAAAAAAATTACCACCAATATAATCAATTTTCCAGCAAACCAAATGTCGTTTTTCCTGGAATTTCTACAATGTTTTCACAGCAAAATTCTTTACAAAATTTGCCCTTTGTCGTAACAAATCAATCCATAAACCAGCAGCCACGATTCAATGAACAATCAAGACCAGTCGAGACCCGATTTCCTCCAAATTTCCCCAACCAAGAGCATCACCAAAAGCCACCAATCATGGTATTACCAAGTATGTTATCAAGCGAGTTCCGGTGACCGGCATTAGTGTCTCACGCTAACCACTCCTTTTGCCCAATCAATGAATAAATGTATACTATGCAAAGATAGGATTTTTATCAAATGAAGCGGGAGCATAAGACTCGCATTTTATACAAAGATGGACAATGAACACTATAGATACCAAAGCCTGAAGAGAGGTTTCCCTTATTGCTATATGGTTGGTCGTTCAATACAAAATGGGGAGAGGAGTACATGCGACAACCCCACAGCACCACCCGATGACCTAACCCATGTATCGCTTGGCTTTACCCTTTAAAGGACTCAAAGTAAAAGAAGACCCCGGATTCCCACCTTGCTCACGCCAAACTCACTTCTCTCTCTCCCACAAGACACAATGACCGAACATCTAACTCAAGCTACCCCGTTCCCTTTTATCGACCAAGGGACCAATTACACGAATCCTACTCAATAGAGCCGGACATAGATCCCATTCCCATACTAAACTCATCCCACATTAGAACCAAGACACCTAAAGAACCTAGTGTGTCGACCCATACTAGACCAAACACACCCACATGGACTCAACACTCTCGGGCAGACCCGGCTCCCAATTGCTGGTACCGGGCGATAGAGTCTCCGTAGCCGATATTGAAGCTCCATAGAGCCATGAACAAACCTCCCTAATAGAGCTAATACATATGACACTCGTATGACTCATTACATAACTCAAGCACAAACGGTAAACACATAAACATTCTCGGGCGCTAGCTAAACCTCTCTAGTATCGGTGTCTTCCTCTGCATGTGAATTGCACGCCTAGTGCTCCTGACCCGGAAACACCTGGTTGCATCATGTTATGCGCCGCTAGCCCCTTCAAGTATAAAAGGGAGCTGAATAGGTCTTGTACAAAGTTCGACCCTTGTGTGTGTGTGTGAGAGAGAGAGAGAGAGGGCCGATTATCAACTGGTCGACGCTTAGATCTCCTTCTACCGCATGGGTGTAGCCGGCCAATCGTGGTCTGCACCCTGGGGCTCCCCAAGAAGATGGCACATGGTCTTCTCGTGGTGATGTTTGTAGTCAAACACCATTAAAGTAAATAAACCTCTCTTGATCAGTATCATGTCATGGCCAAAGGGTTTGGCGCATCACCGGCGCTCAACCGAAACCTCTTAAGTCAGCCTTCACTCAAATTCGGGCACAACACGGAAGCAAGACACTAAGTTCGCATGAGTTCTTTGAGTTCGCCAAGTTCACAAAGAGGCAAAGACAATAAGTGAAGGATATCTTTATTGAATAGGAAGAGAGTTGCATGTCCCCCTTACACGCTACAACTTGGTTGGGGGTGATTGTACATAGTTACAAGCAAAAGAGGTTGTCTTCAAGAGGATGCCCCAAAAACTTCTAACGGGACTTGTCGGGGGATCCCACAGGGGGACCCAAATATACAACCATAGTCAAGTTTGTGGTGGTTGGAGGGTCACATTCTTCCCCCTCGAAGCCATTGACATCCACGACAACGTTGAAATACGCTGGTGGTAATCCGCAAGTGCCTCAAGAACCGCATCAAGTCCCTTCCACTTAACAAGATAATGAGTCCATCGTCTAGCCATGGTATAAGGTACATGGTTCAAGATCAATTTCACCTCTTTACTCCCCGAAGTCCTAAGTAAGCTGGTGCCCGTATTGGATTGTTACGTCGCTATTCTTCCAAGTCTACTTGGTAAGCCTTTAGGTTGCTCACATGGAAGACATAGTGTATTTGAACATGGCCTGACATATCCACCTTTTATACCCAGTTTCATACCCTTTTTATGATTTTATAGGGTTTGTTATACTTGCAGATCAACGTTGAGTGATGCCCACGAAAATATTGAGAGTGTTTAGGATAGAGTTTCACGAGAACGTGATCTAATACACTAAACAAGGCAGCATGATGTTTTACGTCAGCCCATTTTTTTATCCGCTTAGCCGCCTTCACAAGGAGCATGTGTGCTACATCACGCCTCTCTTGAATGTCCGTCATAAATGAGTATATCGTTTGCACCCTCCCTCTGTACTTTATTGCTAGTGAGTGAGGAGTTTGGGGTTGTTGTCCCATGACTAACTCAAAGGGGCTCTTACCGATAGACTCGCTAACTTGCAAGTTATATGAAAATTGTGCAAGGTCCATCTACTCAGTCCAGTCATTCTCGTTGACACAAACATAGTGCTAAAGGTAACAGTCCACCAAGGCATTGAATCTTTCTGTTTGGCCATCAGTTTATGGGTGACAGTTGTTGAGAATAATAACTTCGTACCCAACAACCGAAAGACCTCCCACCAAAAGTTGCTCGTAAACAGGGTATTACGGTCACTAACTATGTTGAATGGGGCTCCCCAATACTTCACCACATGTTTGACGAAGAGCGTTGCCATGCGCTTAGCCATGCACTTCAGTAGGGCTACCACAAACACCCCATACTTAGAAAACTTGTCCACTACCACCAAAATGGATTGATAACCGCTTGACTTACCCCATACACAGTCACTTTGAACATGCACAATTGAAGCTTCACCGTCTCCCTTAAAAGCAGCCAACTCAGTGCATCTGCCATTGAGTTAGCTTTACACGACTTACAGAGCAACATGAAATCAAACTCAACTAGAAATTGTTGTCAACGTGTCTGTTTCGCTGTCAACTTCTTTTGCGTTTGGAAGTAGCTCGTACCTACATTATCTATCCAAACCGTGAAGTGGTTTCGAAGGAGGTAGTGTCTCCATTGATGAAGATAATGTATCACCATCGTCATTTCTTTCTCATGAATTCAGTATTGTCTTTTTGTGTCTCTGAGCTTCCGACTCTCAAAGGTAATGGGATGTCCATTTTACATTAATGCCCAACCTAAGACAAAGTCTGAAACATCCGTTTGTACTTCAAACAGTTCATTGTAATCTGGTAGCACCAACACAGGTTCCCTCGTCACCACCTCCTTCAACTTGTTAAAGGCTTCCTAGCAAGACTTTATCTAGTCCCAAGTCTAACCCTTCTTCAACATATTTGTTAAGGGAGTTGCGAGAGCAGTGTATCCCTTGATGAACTATCAGTAGTAGTTAGCCAAACCGATAAAGGAATGTAAGCCCGTCAGGTTGGTCGGAGGTTGCCAGTCATTGATAGCTTTAATCTTCCTCCCCTCCATCTGTATTTTTCTATTGCCAATCACATGGCCCAAAAAGTCGATTTCAGTTTGTTCAAATAGACACTTTTCCCATTTGAGATAGATATGGTTCTCTCGCAACAACCTGAAGACTGTCCTAAGGTGGTGAATATGTTGATCCATGTAAGTATTATACACCACTATATCATCCAGGTAAACGACAACAAATTGGTCAAGAAACGGATAAAATATCTTGTTCATCAAAGTTGATAACGTAATTGGAGCATTAGTCAATATGAACGGCATCACAAGAAACTCATAGGCACCATAACGAGTTATACAACGAGTTATACACATAGTCTTCTCCTCGTCTCCCTCAGCGATTCGTACCTTTTAATACCCCAAACGTAGATCTAACTTAGAGAAGACTTGTGCTTGTCCAAGTTGGTTGAATAAATCCGGAATCAAAGGAAGGTGATACTTATTCTTCACTATTAGCTTGTTTAGGGCACGATAGTCCGCACAAAGCCATTTTGATCCATCGAACTTGGTCTGAAAGAGAACGGGCACGCCAAAGGGTGCTTTTGAAGGTCTTATGATCCCAACCGCCAACATCTCATCTAGTTGTTCCCTTAGCTCTTTCAGCTCCATCAGTGCCATGCAGTAAGGCGCTATGGCCGACAGTCTAGCTCCAAGCAGTAACTCAATCTGATAATTAATTTTCCTCTGAGGTGGAAGTTGCTTCGTGAGTTTTTCGAGTATCACATCATCAAACTCCCTTAGCACTCCATCAAGTTCCACGGGTGCCCTCATGTTGGACGCCCCATCCTCTTCTTCGGTCTGGATTGCCATGAGGTAGGTCTCTTCACCCCGACTCAAACCCGTTTTAAGTTGAAGCACAGATATCACACGGGTTGAGCCTTTTCCAAACTTCATTGATCTTGCCTCCACTTTGGCCACATAGGGCGAGTTTCCTTTAAGTAAAGCTATAAAGTCCCGCTTCGATCGTATATCCCTATCATACTCTTGCAAGAACTCTATCCCCAAAACCAATTGGCAGTCATCCATTGGGGAAACGGAGAAGTTGGTCACACATTCACAACTTCTGATTCGAATTGGCAATACCTCTGCCTCACCCACCGTCTTCATGGGTGTCGAATTTACAACCTTCATCAAACCCTCTCGTTTAAAACACTTCACACCCAAACGGTACAACTCTGTTGGCGTGATGAAGTTGTGCATTACCCCAGTATCTACCATCACTTTTGTGATTGTACTATTGATGAAAACATCTAAGTATATTAAGTCTTTGCATAGAGGTGTCGTCGGAACCGGTGCCTTAGCATTATTTATAGCATTCATCCATTGGAGAGCTTCATATGCAGCTCATCTGATTTCTGTTGCATAGCATTTACGCGTCTAGTGTCATTTCTATTCGAGCCTTCAACAAACTTGTGCGGGCCTCCACAGAGCCAACACTCCAGTTTATATGGACCTTTTGACTTTTCCTTGCCATCGAGCCTCTTTGTAGGTACATCACCTCGAGTGTCTCGACGGTCTCCTTCCTTTTTCTCAAAACCCTTCTTCCCATCAAAGTTCTTCTTCAAGGGTTTCTTAGCATCAATTCTATGATTGTCCACCAACCGTTATAGCTTCAAACAACATCTGTGAGTTTCTATGGCAAATCTCTTGTTTCGCACAAGGCTGCAAGTTGTTTCGGAAGTGAAAGATACGATCTTCCATTACCATGGTCTTAATACTTAGCATCAAAGACTGATAGTCTTTTATGTAGTCACGAATTGAACCCGTTTGCTTCAAGTTGGAGAGTTTTCGCTTTGTTACCTCTTCAACATTCTGGGATAAAAAGTGATCCCTTAACTCCTTAAAAGCTTCATACGTTTCCAACTCACACTCATCATTCTTAATCTCTTCAAGATTCCGACCCCACCAAAGGAATGCATCATCATCAAGAAAAGTTGAGGTCATTGCAATCTTCTTTTACTCATCATCCAAATTTTTAGCCTTAATGTACATATCCAAGTGACATAGGAAATTCTCAATCACTTTTTCATCCCTTCTGCCTGTGTACGGTTTCGAACCCTTCACTTTCAACCTGGGGGCCCTAGCTCCCTCACCAAAATTTTGCTTTCGTTTGACTTTCGTCAAACGAGCCAAAAAAGAGTCTTGGACGGTCTCAAGACTATCTACACGATCTCGAAGGGATGTCTCACTGTTAAACAACTCCGCATTCAGAATGTCATTGTCAGCCACAGCTCATGCCAATGACTGCCTTAAGGAGGCACACTTCTCCTCAAGCCGATGTCATGACAACGCCCCCAACATCAGCAATCCGTCAATTTCAAGTCTTAACTTCCAGTCGAACCGTACTCGGACACCAAAGTTGTCACGGCCAAAGGGTTTGGCGACACTCAACCGAAACTGATTAAGCCAATCTTCACTCAAGTTCGGGTGCAGCATGGAAGCAAGACACTAAGTTCTCATGAGCTCTTTGAGTTCACCAAGTTCACAAGGAGAAAAATGCAATGAATGCAAATGATAGCTTTATTGAATAGAAAGAGAGTTGTGTGTCTCCCTTACATGCTACAACTTGATTAGGGGTGATTGTACATAGTTACAAGAAAAAATGGTTGTTTCAAAGAAGAGGCCCTAAAACCTTCTAACAGGAGCTACCGAAGGATCCAACAAGAGCCCGAATATGCAGCCATAATCAAGTTCATGGTGGTTGGAGGGTCACAATCAAGACTATTTGCAATTGGGCGTGTGGGATATCCTTGGGTCTCCGCTGGCCATTACCAAACGACAGCACCATCACCAAAGAGGCTTTGGTGAAGTAACCAACACGTGCTGGTGATTCAGCCAGGCATAGGGGTTTTTCCTTTTTTTTCTCTACAATGGGAGGCCAAAGCCAGGTAGGAAAGCATCAGATGATGAACTTGCTATGTACAACACGCAAGTCGAGTCCCTGCTAGGTGCGCTAACACTCTGAGTGCTCCTCAGGGTTTGATTTATTGAATAAGAATGGGATTTACAGGTAGGCAAGAGGTAAGATCAACAAGCGGCAGTGGAGGAGACCCTTGGATATCGACTATTACATGTTAACATCATTTTGTCTCTTACCTGAAGTTCATCATTGATATTGGGAGACAAACACGAACCCAGTTTGTGTTTAATCAAAGATGCCAGGATACAAAATGGATACAAGAGATGAAGGTGAAGCAGAAATGAACACATAAGACAAAACCAAGCCTTCTTCCACACAAAGTGGGTCGAATACATGGATTCCTATTTGCCTTTGCGTTCGAACCTGTGTTAGCATTTTACTCTAAAAAAGCAAGATTTTCTTTCAACACTTTAGACTGTCGCACTAAGTTTTTCATTGACGACCAGCTATGTAATGAACCATCCTCCTTTCATATAAACACTGATGGTCAGTCTGATTCCCAGGGCATGCATGGATGTACGTGTTGGGCTTCGGCCTCCCATTGTAACCAAAACAAAAATCAAAATTCAGCAATAATATGACCAAAAAAAACATTCAATTGATGGGGCAGATGGAGGAACAACTAAGCATGGAGAAACGGCTGATTGCTCTTGCAGACCTGTCCGGCTTATGAAGATTGGTTTGCTGTGAACCACTTGTTTTTATTTGAGTAATATGGAGGTTGCATGAGCAAAGTTAGCTTAAACAGAAGATGACGTGAGTCACCCAAGCTGCAGCACTATGCCCTTATCCTACATAGGTCCAAGCATGTGGCAGGACAAAACAGAGGAGCTCTGTGTGTGTGCGTGTGTGTCTGAGTGTGTGTGTGTGTGAGAGAGAGAGCGAGAGAGAGGACCGGACCTTTGTGTTATTCCCCCTCTATGTTAAAACTTTAAACTATTGTAGAAATTTCAGATGACCTTCAGAATTTGTTCAAATTTTTATTTCGAGATTTTACGATAAGATTTTAACAATTGGCCATTTCCTACATGTAATCAACCCAATTGGTTGTGCTAACATCATCTTATGTATATATACATATATACTTCGCATCTTTAACTAAATGAGCCTATGTGATCCACGCCAGATTGAACTTGCAGTGTGTATGTTGAGATTGGAAAGCTTAACAGGTCAGTTCATGTTCATTTCCCTGGCCAAACAATCAATAGTTTGAAACAGCCAATTCTTTAGCACGGCAGTTACCATATTGCACTCTTAAGGTTGATGTGCAAACAAGCCCCTCATGGATTCTGTTAAGAGTCCAACTCCAGTAATATGTAGACAAACGTGAGTCCCACATAATGTGGAAACAGAAACGGGTACCATGTTCGCAGGTAATCCAAATGATCAGCAAATACACCAAGATGCCAATACAATGAACTTTTGCTCGACGCATGGACCATGAAAGAAACCATCCTGATAACCGAGAATGAAGCATATGTTTCACTCAGATCTCAAGCAATAATAACAAGAATAATACACAGAGGAAGCAAATAATGGAGAAGAAAGTTCTTATTATGCAAGCAAACGCATCTGTGTTGGAACAAATAGTAGCAGAAGTTCCATGTGAATTGAAGATGGCTGCATGAACACACAATCAGAACAATAAGCACCATCTAAATACTTTGGCGTTATGTTCATAAAGTTTCACACCGAGCATCCAAAAATAGAACACTACACTATGAGGCAACTCAATGTTATATCAGGATCACACAAAAGGCAAACGTTAATGCAAAATGGAGCCAGTTCCCAAGTAAACTCTATGATCTACAAGTTTTGGGAAAGATGGGTACATTTTGTTGCTAAAGGAAGAAAAACAAAACTTATCACAGTAGCAGATCCAACAGGCAAAAAATGAATGGGTTAAGCATACCAGATTTCAAAATCGGGGCCTATGATGACATATCTATCCATTCTATATCACAATCTCATGCAATTCTAGACTTCAACTAGCCGGGCTGCATTCCATCCTTTAACAAATCTGAAAAGTCTTGCAAACCTGAAACTTCATTGAACAGGCACAGAGCCACCCAAACCCATTATCCGGCTCAACATCATCAATTGTTCAGCAAACTCAATCCCATTGAGAACCTCGGTTGTACCATAAATCACATGCTTTGAAGGTTGTCTTTGTGCCAGTTCTTGCAAACTGGCATACTCTATGTAATTTCCACCCCCGATCATGAATACTATTGCTTCTTTGAAAGGTTCTTTCGATAGACCCATTCCGGAACTTGATTTAGGAGCACGAGGATCAAAATGGAGGTAGGAGTCGAATTCTGGATTTAGCTTACCCTCCATCAGTGCTTCTACAGTCCCCGTCAAGGTGAGATGCCTCCCGCCAGAAAGAAGATTCTTCACTCCTGCAGTTACAGCACTAACAGATTGACCGTATAGTTTTTCAGCCCAATCAACAATGTTACTCCTGCTTGCAGAGTTTGCAGATGCTAATGAGATGTTGAGAGATCTGATCTTCTTGACATACTGAAATGCACAAGTGTTGACTTCTGATTCCTTCAAAGCTGCCTCAATCGGTTCAATATCTACTTGTGGAGTCGTCTCCATGGCAAGGAGATAAATTATGGCGAGGCGGAGCTTATCTGCTTTTGTGCCTTTCCCCCTCAATGCGCTAAGCAACTGGTTCTTCTCAATGCCCCCCTTTGTCAACATATCATTCTCCAAATTGCAGTAAGAATCCAAGGACCTTTCCTTGATCTCTCCCAGCAAAATGGTGGCGATGTTCGTGTGCTTATCGATCACCTTCTTCCTTCCCGTGAGTTCTGGCAATGAATTCACAGCATTCATAAGATGTTTTGTATTCCCAATCAACTCCTGCCCATCAAAATCATCCTTCTCACCAGTTTTCCTGTTCACCTCCTCCACATCCTGCTTGTACTTACTCAATTGGATCTCAATCTCCTCAGCCACCTTCGGAAAAGGAGATGATGCATTTGCAACCCAAAAAGAATCAGAATGGTCAAGTTCGCAAGGAACCATTGAAGCTGCTCCTTTTCCTTTTCCAGCAGAGGCATCGTTTGGAACGCTTACTTTGTTAAGCTTCAACCCGAGAACATCATGAACCAGCGGCCGGTAGCTCCAGTCATGCTGAATTGCAACCGAGAGCTCGAAATTCCGATCGAAGAGGCACAAAACTGGTCGTTGATGCGAGGCACACAGATTCCCATCTTCTGAAAAGAGATTGTTCTCCGGCAGCCGGATCGTTCAATTGGACGTAAACGGAGTCCTGCGCGAGCGAGAAAATGTTGTCTTCGAGTGTGATGAACTCGAGATACTGATCGAATACTTTAGAGATCCGGCCGATTGAGTCGGATTTGAGTGTCCCGGCAGCGAGATTCTCCAGGAGAGGGCGAGGGAGCGACGATGAGAAATTGAGATGAAAGGCCTCGTAGAGCCCGCGGGAGGCGTCCGCGACGATCCGCTGAACGTTCGTTGAATCGGGACGCACAAAGTAGATT
The DNA here is from genome assembly GCA_036023115.1 of Brasenia schreberi. Classification (NCBI taxonomy): domain Eukaryota; kingdom Viridiplantae; phylum Streptophyta; class Magnoliopsida; order Nymphaeales; family Cabombaceae; genus Brasenia; species Brasenia schreberi. The sequence goes on along the minus strand of JAYKKT010000055.1, from coordinate 7,262,003 downwards.
GCGGGAACGTCAGGGATCATCTGGCGTTCCTTCTCGATCGAGAAGAATAGCGTGATCTCGTGCTTCCGGAGATCCCTAACGTGGATCAACGGCGACAGGATGTCGCGGCAGAGGCGATCCAAGATCAGGATCTTGTAGACCTCCTCCGTGGGCCCTCCGGCTACTCCCGATGCCGTCGCCTGCTGCTGATTCAGATTCAGCATCCGCACGACGCAATCTGCGAAATTTTCGAACCGAAGTTCCTCAGTTCCCAATTGCACTCTCGAATTCAAAAGGAAAATTTGGTTTTCCAACAAATTTGGGCGGAAAATCGTCAGAGAAGACATCAATTCGTTTTTCTTTGAGAAAACTCCAGTTTCAAGCGAAATGACTAATAAGATTGATTAACGAAAACAAAAAAGCGAAAACGGAGAATTTGCTTACTTGTTTGCTTCTGCCGGAGGCTTAACGCCATGGATTGGGAGATCCAACGCTTCTTCTCTTCGTTCTCTCGAGTCCACCACTTGTTTATCGGGATTTCTTAAGCTTTTAGTTCAGCGTCATCCATAATGCAGCGAAATGCAATCTTGTGTTCGCGTCGGTGGTGCGGACGATGAAGTGAAGCGTTTGAAGGATTGGGGCACGGATATCGACAACGTTTGCACCAAGCGTGTCCTCTCCCACTTCCTGTTTACTGGTCTTTTTGTACGGACTAAATTCTCCTTGAGGAGGAGAAGCCAAAACTGCACGGTGTACGAGTTATCAGGAAAAAAAATGCATGCAGATCTGTCTGTAACAGGTAGGGATGGGAATACTGACCTTACTCAACCCCGACACAACATGAATTGTTGGAAAACAATGAAAAATTTACACAACACGATCTAGTCTATAACTATCATAAATATATATATATAGTTCGCCTTACCTTGTTAAATGGTAGGATAAGAGGTTCATCCTACCTCACAAGAAATTCTAAATCCGTCACCGTTATTTTTTTAACATCTTAACTTCCATAATGGCTTCAAACCTACCTCCAACCACAACAGAACACAACTTTCGCTGTGGCCATTTGGTGTCTGGAGATGGTGACGCAGACGAGAAACGACCACTTAAGCCAGTGTTATGCCAGATTGACGAGACAAATAGTTTGGAGACAGACATTCAAAAAAAATCATCGACCAGTATCAGACTTAAAAATTCTTTTAGGATGAGGCGGATAGTCTCTCGTGTGGTTTAGGATGGGGTGAATCATGTATTATACTTATGAATCCAACCTGGAGCCTTCGGCTACGGGCTTCAAGAATAATTTTGAACTTTTGGATAAACTTGGCTCAATGTAAGTGACATCCGTTGCACAAGCGTGGGGTGCAAGATGGATGGCAACCACTTTGGGTGGATGAAATTGAAGTGAATGCCAACAAACAAGAGTGTGCCACGCTCAGGATGCCAGGCTGGCGAAGATCCCCGTACGGTCACTAGGTATTGAGTTTCTCTAATTCCAAAGGAATCATCTACTCCCCTACTCTTAAAAGAGCATCATAGTTACACTAGTGACCGACAACAACTAAGCCTTTTTCCATCCTAAACGGGGTCGGCTATATAAATTCTTTGTTTTCACCGAACCCTATCGAGTGTCGTGTTAGCAATTAACTCACAATAAGCTAAATCAGCTAAATCATTCTTTATTGTTTCTTTCCAACACTTTTGTAGTCGTCCTCTACCTCTTTTAATACTTTCAAAATCTAGTTTTTCATAAATTGTTAAAAGTTCTTTTTTTATCTTCTTTTTATATGTCCAAACCATCTTAAACGATATTCTCTTATTTTATACTCTATTGGTATTACTCTTAATTTGTTTCTAATAACCTCATTTATGTATACAGTTTTTTCTTGTATGACTACTCATCCATCTCAACATCTTCATTTCTGTCCCAGACATCTTTTGTAGATGTTGATAATTAACTGTCCAATGCTAAGAACCATAAAACATATCAGGACTAATTGTTGCTCTATAATACTTATCTTTTAACTTTAATGGTATCGTCTTATCATAAAGAATATTTGATGCTTCTCTCCATTTTAACCAACAAGTATTAATTCTATATGTAACATCCCTAGGTATTTAAAACTTTCTTTTTCGGGATGCAATGTGTACCAATTTTAATTTTTATGTCCTCTAATGTAATCAAATGATCAAACTTACATTCCATATATTTTGTCTTTGTTCTATTAAGTCGAAAGCCTTTACTTTCTAATGTTTCTCTTCATAGTTCCAATTTTCTATTAACTTTTTCCTTAGACTCCTCTACTAACACAATGTCATCTACAAATAACATACACCAAGGTACTTCATCTTGAATATACTTTGTTAACTCATCAATCACCCTTATAAATAAGTATGGACTTAAAGTTGATCCTTAATATAACCCAATATTAACTTCAAAGAAGTTTGTCATTCCTTTATGAGTTCTCACACATGTTTTTGCACCATCGTACATATATCTTGTAAGGTTTATGTATGTCAAAGGGATACCTTTTTTTCCCAAGGTTCTCCAAAGAACCTCCTTCGGTACCCTATCATATGCTTTTTCTAAATCAATAAATATCATGTGATGATTTTTCTTTTTTGCTCTAAAGTGTTTTATAATGCATCTCAAAAGGTGAATCGCTTTAACAGTAGATCTGGCATGCATGAATATAAATTGGTTCTCTGTTGTACTCAATACTTTTCTTAACCTACATTCGATAATTCTTTCTCATAATTTCATAGTATGGCTCGTTAACTTGATACCTCGATAATTCACACAATTCTAAATGTCTCTCTTATTCTTGTATATGAGTATAAGTGTACTCATTTTCCATTCCTCGAGAATCTTTTGGTTTCTCCATATTTCATTAAATAGTCTTGTGAGCCAAATGATTCTTGTTTTTCCTAAGATTTTCAAAACTTTTATAAGAATATTGTCTGGTCCTACCGATTTATCACTCTTCATATGTTTAAGAGCCTCTTTGACTTCATTCTTTTGAATACATCATTAGAAATTATGGTTTATATACTTTTTTGATTTCGCTAACTCTCCTAAGTTAATACTAACATCTTTATTTTCATTAAAAAGCTTATAAAAATATTTTTTATTCTATTTTTTATATCATCATTTGCCTAGAATTTTCTCATCCTCATCTTTGATGCATCTAATAAAATTAAGATCCTTAGTTTTCTTATCTCTAGCCCTAGTTATCTTAAAGATATATCTTTTACCTTCTTTTGAGTTGAGTTTCTTAGCGTAATATAATTTGTAACATGCCCTCTTTGCCTTGATTTTATTTTGCACTACTTAACTCCACCACCAAGCTTCTTTTTGTCAGTACACCTCCCTTAGATTCACCTAACACATCTTTCGCTACTTTTCTAATATGTTTAGCCATATTGTTTGACATATCACAAGGTGTACCAACATAATTCCAAGCATCTCCTTGAAGGACTTTCTCTTTAAATATACTTTCTTTCACGCTTTTAAGGTTTCACCATTTAGTCTGAATAACTTGGTGCACTCTTTTCTTATTCATATCACAAGGTGTACCAATATAATTTCAAGCATCTCCTTGAAGGACTTTCTCTTTAAATATACTTTCTTTCTCACTTTTGAGGTTTCACCATTTAGTCTGAATAGCTTGATACACTCTTTTCTTCTTTATCCACTTTTTTACATGTAAATTCATAACTAAAAGTAGATGTTGGGTGGTTAAGCTTTTTCCTGGAATTACCTTACAATCTTTACAACACGCTCTATCTTTTTTCCTACTAATAAAATAATCAATTTGTGTTTGTGATAAACCACTCTTATAAGTAATTAAATGTTCATCTCATTTTTTGAAGATTGTATTGACTATAAAGAAATCAAATGTCATAGCAAAATTTAAAATCTCCCTATCTTCCTCATTTATATCCCCAAAACCAAAGTTTCAATGAATACCTTGATATCCTAACGTCTCTTTATTGACTTGTCCATTTAAGTCTCCTCCTAAACAAATCATCTCCCTTTGTGAAATTCTTTAAATTACCTTATCTAACTTCTCACGTCTTTATACTAACTTCTAGTCCTACTTGGGGTGCGTAAGTACACACCATATTCAAAACCTATGCTCTTAACACTAATTTCAATGTCATGATTTAGTCACCATATCGTTATATGTCTACTACACTATCTTTTAAATCTTTATTTATGATAATATCAACTCCGTTTTGAGTCTTTTCTTACCTGAGTACCATAATTTAAAACTTGTATTCTCAATCTCCTTTGTTTTTTCTTCAATCCACTTTGTCTCATGTAAACTAGGATATGAAATTTTCTTCGAATCATAGTATCTACCACCTCCATTAGCTTATCGGATAATGTTCTATTATTACAAGAACCAATATGAATCTTATTTTCTAGGACTAGCTTCCTTACCCCCGCATCCGTCCATATTGAAAATGTGAAGACCCTCTGTATAATTTATTCACTACATTCGGACGATAATGTAGCGGGACTAACTTCTTTACCCACACTCGTCCATGATGTGAGAACCCTCTCTGTAATTGATTCACTATATCTGGGAGAAAATGTAATAACCCTTGCTTACTTTTCACTGCATTCGGGCTCTTCAACGCGTCGCTAAAAGAGGACGTTCCAACATAATGATCATAATTTGTGTAATCCATGGTATAAAAATCCGACAAAGTTTTACGTTGACTGTCGGAAGCCTAATGCAACCCTCCTCCTTTATTCGAGCTTGTGACCTGCCATGCAAGGGTGATCCCTTACATGGGCAGAGTTAGTTACAATAGTGACGGACACAATATTATTTTTAATAAGGTATATTTGTATTTCATGTGAGATATACTTATACTTCATATTCACAAAGCACTCATACTTTTATATATAATGACTGAATTATAAAATTATAAAATTTTGAGTTACTCGCACTTCCCTGTATATAATGACTAAATTAAAAATTTTAAAATTTCGAGTTACTCATACTTCCCTATATATTTATTAGAATTTTTTAAAACTTCGAGTGAGACGACTGGGTTACAAAAGGTGTTGTGCGAATCTAACTCCCTTCAAACACTAAACTTAATCATAGGAGAACATCATAGCCATGAAGGCTTGCTTGTTGAGATTCAAGCCCTTTGTGATGGGGTTGAATCATCACAGTTTCACACACTTGAAGAACCAACAATGCATGCTCATTTTTTTGGCTAAGCATAGAGAAGTCATAGATGAAAATTTTAAGGTGTGGGCAGCACCACCTATAAAATAATTAGAACCCTTTTACTAGAAATGACAATGGAGAGATGTTAGAGTTTCGTCTTTACTCGGGCCACCAGATGTGCAGCAGAGACCATGAAGAATATAGAAAAAAAAGAAGAAGGACTAGAGATCATGAAAAACTGATATCTTCATATACGATTATCTACAAGGCTTTGAACACGAAAGTTTTTTCACTTATTATATTTATAATAAGTATTGTTTAAAAAGTGTAATCTTTGTTTATATATAAGCTTTACATTCTCCATGATTTTCGTTCAGAACTTTCCATTTAGCCTTTTTTTTTGTTTGGAGGCATTCATTAACTTTTATAATAAAGTAAATCAGTTTTATTTAAGAGGTTTATCTTTTAAAAAAAGTATCTTAAAAAATCTTGAAAGAGAGCCCTTCTTCGTTTTTATTTGGGCCTCAAGGTAACACATGATAACTCACACTGAGGATAGTCGTACCTACGAGTGTGACTTAACCTCAACGAGGTGAAGTGATAATGCAGACTTCTTTTAGGTTAACTTTATTCAAAATGATTTCAACTATCTAAAAGTATATGTAAGGAGAATTATGTACCTTATAAGTATTGTAAACACCCAAAAATTTTCTCAAAAGATTTGATCTTTTAGAAATTTCGCCTTTTTAAGAAAAAATTACGGTTTTGGGTCTTTTAAAGGTTTTCAAATAAAGACACCTTAAAAGAACTCATTTCCGCACCAAAATTTCGTGGTAGCCACAAAATAAGGGTAAATTGCACGCCTCTAAAAAAAAACTCATTTTGATAAAGAAACAAAAAAATGATTGCTTTGTCCTTAAGCCCAAATTGGTAGGATTCTGCTTTTCAAATGATTTTCTTTAAAGAAATGATAGTTTTTGTAAATACCCAAAAATTTTCTCAAAAGATTTGATCTTTTAGAAATTTTACATTTTTAAGAAAAAATTGTAGTTTTGGGTCTTTTAAGAGTTTTCAAATAAAGACACCTTAAATGAACTCATTTCCGCACCAAAATTTCATGACAGCCTCAAAATAAGGGTACATTACACCTCTCTCAAAAAATTCCCATTTTGACAAAGAGCCAAAAACATGATTGCTTTGCCCTTAAGCCCAAATTGATAGGATTTTGCTTTTCAAATGATTTCCTTCAAAGAAATTATGGTTTCAAACAAATTTTCTTCAAAGTGAAAAATGAGAATGAGACATTGGGAACTAAACCTAAAAAAATATTTGCAAAATGCCAAATTTTCAAAAATCTTTGAAATACAAATCAAATCCAAATCAACCTTCAAGAACTCGCTCGATTGAGGATAGTCTTACTCGGGGACCCTACACCAATCAAAGGGTTAAAGGGATCCGAACCCTACACCCAAGGGTTAAAGAGGTTCGAGACCCTACACCTATCAAAAAGGTTAAATTGGTCTGACACCTTACATCCAACAAAGGGTTAAAGTTGTTGAAATGGTAAAGACTAACTCATGGAGCGAAAGTAAGTTATCAATGCAAACAAACACTGAGAATGGAACTCAATTGTTTTCAAAAGTATTTGAAAATTTTGATAGAACTCGTTGTTTTCAAATATATATCAAATAAAATGGCTTTAAATAATGAAAAGAAATATTTGAAACCATGAATCTGAAATCAAGCGCAGGATTCAAGTTCGATTTAGAGACAAAGCTGCGAATCAAACCAAATGTGGACCAAGACGAAGGACGTAGTCTTGAACGGGCTAGGGAAGTTGAAGCTAAGATGTGCTAGGCCAAATCAAAAGTCTAAGACAAGGGCTAAGGAAGACCAAGGGTCGGACTAAGCTAAGCCATGACTTCATCAAGTATGACACCAAAAGGAACCACCTAGTCGGGCCGCCCCCGATTGCACCTAGGCGATTGAACTCCCTTAGCCGATTATGACCAAACCATGCCTAGGTCACATGAAAACCAGGCCGTGCCTAGCCCTAACTATATGGGGCTGGATTCACCTTGGTTAAGGGGACCACTAAGAAGCCCACATGAAGCCATGTGGTTAGCCAAGAGATTGGATCAAGACTTGGGCTCCAAAAGACCCAATCAAAGATCCAATTCAAGATCCACCAAAAACCTATAAAAAGGCACCTTAAGGGTTGGTTTACAGCATTGAAGGAAGAAGGGAAAGAGCCTAAGAGAGAGAGGGAGAGTTGTAGTAAGAGAGGGAGAGAAAGGAGAGGAACAAGGAGTCCTCTCCTCCAAGATCCTCCACGTCTAGTGCCAAGGAAGGTCCGATTGCAAGGTTTATTTCTCATCCCTCATTTACTTTAATCTCTCCTTACTCTCATTAAATTAAAAGGGGTTATATTAATGGAGAAATTGTCTCCCCCATGATGTAATAGCTAGTGATGTTGTCCATTTCATTTATTTACATTCATGCCTATTACATGTTTGATTTCAAGTTTCTCATACCTCTCTATATGATATACTCTCTTATATCTTCTAATGTCCTCTATGCTTAAGCTATAAATATATTTTAATTCATTCATTTCAGTCATTTACTTTAAAATTATTGTGATTAGTATTTTAATTTCAGACGAAATGCATTTATGTATGTTTTAAACATGAAAATATATTTTCAGCATCCTGCATTCGTCTTATATTTCATTTCTCATTTTCTTCTTTCTGCTCCAAATGTTATGAAATTTGGTACACCAAATCCTCACATGCAAGCCCATATTTGATAAAATTTTTAAGAATTTTAAAGCCATGTAGAAGTATAATTAAAATTGGAGAAGATCGAAAAAATCTATAGTTAGATCTGTAAAACATATATTTCCTACAAAAGAGCTTGAGTTATCATCCCATAACTCTATCTGTATTGGACCAATTTTAATGAAACATATCTCACTGGAAAACTGAGATCTATAGCTTTCGAATAAGACCAAGTTTATAAAGATCAGATCTCTATGCATCGAGATACATATGTTTTTTTAAACCTCCATATTTCTGTAACAGACCAGTTCTGAACACTTGAGCAGAGACACATTCTTGATTTAATTATACACAATTACAATTCAAAAAAATAGAATAAAAATATTTCCAAAATCTCCATATTCGTATTTACGCACTGTAAAATTTTCGTGAATTTTGGAGATTCATAAGTTGTTTAAAATAAATTTGTAAACAAATTCTTAAAATAGAACAAGTTTTTGTTTTTCAGAACTTCAAAAAATTTTCTTCTATAGGCCAAGTGCACGTTTTCAGTTAAGTCAAGTTGATTTGAAAGTGAATTTTGAAAACACGCCTTATTTGAAACAAATCCTCAAAGTGTCTAGGTTGATCCTTGAGCACTGGTTCAAGAAGGCCTAAAATGAAAAGATCTCACTTCCCCATAATCGCTACACGAAGTCAGAAAATCAATTATTGCTAGTTTGAGTAAACTAGCTAGCACGCTCGCGCACGATATGGATTGAAAACTTATTTAAAGTCTTTACATAGACTTCGAAGTAAAATTTTCACATCTAAAGTATAAAGTATATATATAAGTTTCAATTTCAATGTGGTTTAAAATAATTGAAAGTAGCCAATTAGGTTAACGATAAAGCCTAAAAATCGATCATTGATCCAATTTGAGTACCTCTACAAGATAGACCTCAAGAGAAAACGGAAGAGTAGCCGCAGCAACCGCAAATGATTAAGTTCAATGGTCACTAGAGATATGGTAATATGGAAAAAACAAATTTATTTGAAGCAAGAATAGAATCAGAAGTGACTCTTATTTCAAAGAAAGGAAGATAGGTTATTCACATTTGATTTTATGGTTAGAAATGAATTGGAAGTTAAGTAATGGTAATTCTAAAGATAAAAAAAATAGAGATGTTTCTTATGTTACCCGTAATATGTAGAATGGAAGTATTGACGCAATTTTATAAAGTGTTATATATATATATATAAAAGAATGTTCTCCATCCCAAGCAATACATACTCATATCCTTCCCTCACTTTTTGAAAACATTAGTGTCATTTAAAAAATTATAAAGAACACACATAATATATATTATATATATAAGAACCAGTTTGTATCCTTATCATTGCAAACAACTTTAGTTACATAAAAAAAACAAAAATTACTTTCATTTTTTTGTTTTCTAAAATAGAAAATCAATTGTTAATTAGAAAACAAAAAATAATAGTTTCCAGAGCATGCATTGCAAACAAATAACTTTTTGTTTTGTACTAAACCATAGTATATACTAGAGGATTCACAACCGTGACAGTTCACTTACCCAAGGTGTCAACTCATAAGATGAAGGCCTTTCCCTTCTACCTCTCCTATTGCAACAAAAAGAGGAAGGAGTATTATAGGTAAACGGCAAAACTAGGATGTGGTTCATGCTAACGGGCACGAGGAATCCCGCATAGATCAGCCGGGTGGAAACTCTCTAAATACTTCCCGACTGACCTACAGCGAAATAACAATACGGGGAAAAGGTGAAGGCTCTCATCCAGCAGTGAAATAGAACATCAAAGCTTGTGCTTCTACAAAGTGGGAGGAGAATTTGATCCTGTTGAAATAATAAGCCACTCACGGAGAGTGGCTTGATCAGAAAGAAGTAGTTGTACTTTTAAGCATTATAAGCCCATGTAATTTTTTAGAAAAAGAAAAACACTGAGATATGAGCTTTGAAGAGGAATGCATTCGAGCAAACAATGATCTTTTTCCAGCAACAAATGAATAATTATCCTAAAAAAGAATAATAATCAATCATTATTTCAGCTGCCAATCATAGATGCATTTCTCGCGTCACCGCAGCGAAATAAAAGGAACCCCTCCTTTCCTTTGTAACTGTTGGAGGAAGCTGCGGTAAGGCGGAAGCAGGGAACGGAACGGAAGAGAAGAGAAATGGGTTCACAAGATGAGTTCGCTCTGAGGAACAAGTACTGGGTGCTGAGGCATGGACGGAGCATCCCCAATGAGAGAGGACTTATCGTCTCTGCCTTGGTTCCATTCGTTCCATAAAACCATCATAAATTTGCATGCATGGTGACCCAAGTATTTGTAGTTGCGTTTTGTGGGTCTCTGATTGTTTCTATGGTAGTCATGCTCATTGGAGATGAGTTGTGGATTGAAATAGAATAAGAAATCCTTGGCGACCAATTTCATGAGTTTCTTCACAACCCATTTCCATGAACATATTCTTTTTTGTTTCTCGTTATATTGATTGGCATGATGGAATTTTTTGGTACCTGCAATTTCTGTTCTTTTTTAAGTTGCCAAGTGGTATCTGAGACTGGTACTGCGTTCTGCGTCATGTGGATCATGAGGTTTTAGGTGCAATTTATGCATTACTTTTTGGTTAAATATGAGAAGCCCAATGTCTTGAAGATTTTGACACTGATGGATTTTCTATTAAGTTTTATGACATGGTTCAAAATAGATCAAGAGATACATACATCCACTGAAATTACTAAAACTACAACATCTAAATAAATCTAATGGGAAAGCAAAAAACGTACGGCAGGCATTTCCCTTGGTCCTTTTTTAGAAATTATAGAAGAAATCTCATTCACACGTAGGAGGCCCTTGTATTGAATTTAGCATAAACAAACAATTGGTTAATTGACTTACTTAAATCAGTGTAGACAAGTAGGATGTGAGAATGGCAGTTCGCCATGCAAAGAATGCCAAGCAGTAGAAAGTACGACTTCTAGGAAAATCTGGAAGATATAGGGAAGTAATCAGTGAAATCCTTCATCTATCTACTAAACCTTGAAGAGGAGTAATGCCGGGCTTCAATCTTGTTACAGAGCGACTCCCTCATTGAGGCTTTCATGGTCTTTCAGTTATTGGATCTTAATTCTTAAGTATTAACGTAAATTTAGTTATTGACATATGGAAGTGATGTTTCAATGCTTCACTTTTCTTTCGCATCGATGTCCTCTTTTTTCAGTTGGTAAATTACGTAAACCTTCAAAAAAATTCTGTTTTAAATCTTGATTCATCTAATGAGGAACAATTTGGCAGGCGCATGGTAGACTATTGGAATATGGACTGGCTCCTGAAGGAGTTCAGCAAGCAAGATCTGCTGGAGAATCATTCATTATGGTACTTTTGTATGCAAATCATTCCTATTGCAAGCACATTGTTTGACCACTTTTAATTATTCATCAATGACATCTTGATTAGATGCCAGACAGAAGTGATAAAAATTTCTATATATGCTGTATCTGTGCATTATTTTCTAATGCTTTCTACAACCATGTTCCTCTATTTAGATTTCTAGTCAATAGTTAGTCACTTGCCATACAATGTTTGAAGGGCTGAAAATATATTCCCCCAGTCCTCATAGTCTTCTGCTTGATTTTATAGATGACATGCTGAGGTTTCAACCTCCAGAATCAGTATATTTAATCTATGATAAGTACAACGAGAATTGGAATGTAATGCGATTGAATCTGGTGAGTTCTAGCATGTTGGTGGGGAAGCAAGGCAGTTTTCAAAAGGCAAAAATTGGAGTCTATTTTGTCGATGTAAGAGTCCAATGTTCACATCCTACAATTGTTGTGGAAAGGCGCCTATGGGTTTGGCCATACAGGATTAGTCTGAATTTTGTCTACTGCTTGCGTAGCTCTTTAAGCACAGCCTTGTTGACATATATATGATAAACTGTTTGGTTTTCTTTAAAGGTCTTTTATACATATTTTTCAATGATTCTAAAATTAAAGCAGGTAGGCTAACCGAAGGGGTATGCATAAATTTTAGGTGATAGCAAGATACCACTGACTGAAAGATAAATATTATAAGACAGCAGTAAGAGCTCTATGATGTCAACTGTAAATGAGATGTTCAGTTGGATGTGTGTGGGTACACTAACAAAGATTCGGTCTGCAATGAGGTCATTAGAGAAAGAGTTGATGTATCGCCAAAACAAAAGATAAATGAGAAGATACACTTAGAGATAGTTTAGACATTTGGAGAGGTGGCCACATGGAGCCTGAGTGAAAAGGCGTGGAAAAGTTAGGTGGTCAACTCTTTCAAAGAGGGTGAAGAATGTCTCAGAAGTGCTGTTGGAAAACAATGAAATATGATCTTGCTTTTATGGAGTTAAGTGAGACAAGGTTGAGCTGGAAGGGGTCTAAGAATCCATGTCCAGAACCTCACGTGGTGTGGGAAAAGGCATGGTTTTGGTTTTGTTATCCAAAATTGGAGTAGACATGAATGTTTCTTCAGGAGCATATGATGTAGGATAGAGTACGCAATTACATATAAATGAGATACCAGTCTATGAACTGGAATAGATGCATCAGTTTTAGGTGAAAATTTGAAGTTCTGCTGATTGATATCTTGGTATTGACTCATCATTCATTTGTTTACTCTTGCTTCAATTGTTTACCAAGGTCACATATTATATTTATAAGCGAATACATGGAAAGTTCCTCATCTCATTTTCTGTTGACTTTCCATGTGCAGGAATTGAAGGCCAAGAACATTGCACTTCAAAGTGTTCGCATATGCTACTCTCCATTTTCAAGAACTTGCGAAACTGCAAAAGCTGTAGCTGGTGTGCTGAAGATTCCATTTGAAAGTCATCTATGTAAGGTTAGTACCTGTGTCCAGATTATACTTGTGCATTCTTGAATTTCTTTTATCCTGTCGATATTGATGAGAACAACATTGTTGTTGGACAGGAGATGGAAGATCTCCGTGAACGTTACTTTGGGCCAACTTTTGAACTTCTATCTCATGATAAAGTATGTATTCACAACATTTCTTGGGTTAAAGATTAACTTTCTTATTTGTAGATTCAATACTGTAAATGGAAATAAGATACAACTGAAATCTGCTTGGATGAAGTTAGATAATTTCTCAAGTGCCAGTTATAACACTCGAAGACTCCAAGTGCTCCTAGTCATAGACACGAATTATGTAGCAAACTTTTGGTCGTTAGGTAAAGATCAAAATGATCATCTTACTTTCCTCAGAAGGGCATAACACACTTGCTACAGCTTGCTGAAATCGGGTCAGCAATCTGATGCCTGTGTGTGTTCTGGAAGAGGTCTGCTTACCCGGCGTGCCATTTAGAAAAGCTAAAAACTGTCTTATCTGTCGTATTGCTGGGTACACAGGAAAAGGAACACATTTAACAATCAAATGGTAGTCTTTTTAAACTTTGTAAATCAACAAAAAAGTATCTGCATATCAATTTCTGAATTTGTATCCTGACCTTGACATTGGTTTTATACTTCTTAATAACTGAAAATTGTATCTCTTTAAATGGTAGGACAGCATTATTGAAAGCCAGGGACTCATGTTTGACCTGCCTGGATCATTCTGTGACTCGGCAAGTCACCTGAGATTTTGTTAGATCATGAGTCACCTGATATATGATGATACATTATACATTATATATGTATTAGATGTAATGGGATTGTGTTGTGCATGTTATGATGATATCTTCTATTCGAGCATTTGTAAAAGTATCACCAATATCTTGCCAAAGTAATCCACAAACTCAAACATAAGCAATCAAAAAGGATCCTCAACAAGCCGAATTGCCAAATGAATCACCAAACACTTGGTGTATAAGCCAAACCGAATATCAAACAAGTCAACGGAGCATAGAAAGCTCTAATGAATTTTTTAACAGCATCCTCTATTTATAGAGGTTATTACAAAGTTACAAGTGAGAAGAGGCAGTCAGAGAGAGTACTCCATAGGAGCGGCTGCTCCCAACGGCTACTCTACTAGCCATTGGGAGTTCCCAATGGCCAGTAGAGTAGCCGTTGGGGAGTGACTGGCCCTCAAGGACCAGTCCATTTGGTCCCTATGTCAGGGACCTGCTGGGCCCTAGTGGCCTAGTCCTATTACAATTTAACACACCACTCAAACTTGCAGTGTATATACCGAAAGTTTATCTGATAGAAACATAAATCTAGGGACAGACAAAGATTTAGTGAAGAAATCTGTCAACTGTAACTTTGAAGGAACATAACATAAAGTCAATCTTTTCTTCAAGCATTCCTTTCGAATATAGTGACAGTCCAACTCAATAGATTTAGTTCTTTCATGAAATGTATTATTTGAGGCAATATATAGCACTTTTATTATCATAGAGCAATTCGGTAGAGTCTTCTAGGGCAACATCCATGTTTGTTAGAAGTTCACTGATCTAAGATATCTCAGTTATGGTAGTGACCATGACTCTATATTCTGCCTCTGTAAATGATAAGGACACCTTATGTTGTTTTTTAAATCTCCAAGAAATAAGAGAATCACCTAAAAATACACAAAAACATTGGTGAAATATCTATCATTAACATCCCCACCCCAATTAGCATCAATGTAAGCACTTAATTTAAAAACTGATGATGAGGTTAGAATGATCCCCCTTTCAAGTGTATCCTTTATTTATCTTATAATCAACATAACCACACTTATGTGTATACTGGTAGAACTTGTTAAAACTGACTTGCCACATGTACTGCATGTGCTATGTTAATGGTAAGGTATGTTAAGACTCCTATCATGTGTCAGTAGGGAGTATGATCCTCTAATTTTTTTCTGTAATCATCAACTTGGTCCTCATCACTTCGGGTGTGCTTACTTTCTTGTCATGTGTTAATCCTGACCGGTTAACAATATCACTAGCAAACTTCGTTTGTGACATAAAGTAACATCTGTTATTATGGGTTATTTCTATTCCTAAAAAATAATTAAGAAGTCAAAGATCTTTCATTTCAAATTCTTTATGCAAATCTCCTTTTATTTGTAATATCAAATTTTCATCACTTCCAGTGATGATCATATCATCTATATAAAGAAGTAGAATCACAATGCCTGCGTCAATTTTTCTTACAAATAAAGCATTGTCAGTATAAGAGCAAAATTTTCGTGTTTGCATAAAGTGCTCAAATCTATCAAACCAAGCCTTAGGAGCTTATTTGAGTCCATATAAAGCCTTTTTTAGTTTAAGAACACAATTACTTGGAATAATGAGTCCTAGAGAGGGAGTCATATAGATATCTTCACTAGAGTTTTCATTCAAAAAGGCATTTTAATATTCAATTGATATATATCCTATTCTTTAATTGCACAAATAGAAATTAAAATACGAAAAGCAGTCATACGAGCAAACAGTGCAAATGTTTCCTTATAACCAATCCCATATTCTTGAGAGTACCCCTTAGCTACAATTCTAGCTTTGTACCTTTCAATAGAACCATCGCTATGAGTTTTGACTTTATAGACCCATCTAATAATTTTCTTTTCCTTGGGTTTTGGAACAATATCCCAAATACAAGTTATTTCTAAAGCTTCTAACTCAACATTCATAGTTTTCCTATATTCTAAGTTATTTTTTTGCTTGTTCATAATGGTTTGGTTCAAGAATACTTGATATGATAGCTATGTGATTTCTATCTTCTGGTTGAAATGATTTATAAGATACAAATCTTTGAGGGGGTTTTATGATTCTTTTGCTAGGAGCATTATCATTTTCTCTATTCCTTCTTACATAATGATGTTCGAAGTGTCTTAAACCATTTTGTCTTGTTTCAAGGTTTCTAGATTCATCTTCTAGTTGAACCATGCTATCCTCTTATACTTCCTCATTCTCATCTAACCTTTCATCCGATATTTCATCCAAAAATGTATAACTATCTTGTGTGCTTTGAGATTCATTTCCATAATAACATTCATCTTCAATGAATTTGACATCCCTAGACACAGAGTTTATCTTCTTTTGGGTCATAGCACCTATGTCCCTTTTTATCGATACCATACCCAAGGAAAACACATTCAATGGCCTTGAAACTTAACTTATCATTCTTATCGGTATAAATATAACATTTATACCTAAAAACTTTCAATCGATCATAACTAGGTTTATTAGAAAACAATTTTTCGATGGGAGAACAATTTTAAAGTTTGGATGATGGCATTTTATTTATCAAATATACGGATTGTAGAGCGGCTTCGACTCACAAGTGTTTGGGAACTTTACTAGCTAATAACAAACTTCTAGCAGTTTCAATAATATGTCTATTTTTTCTTTCGACTAAACCATTTTGTTGTGAGATTTTGGTGCAAGATTTTTTATGCCAAATTTCATTTTCTTAAAGATAGTTTTTGAAGACATTTGAGAGATATTCACCCTAAGAATTAGTTCTTAAGATTTTAATATTAGTTTCAAATTGGGTCTTTACTCTTGATCATATTGTGAAAAGTCAAGAAATATTTAAAAACTTTTGATTTATATTTTAAGAAATATATTGTGTTGAGTGAAGTCATCTAAAAAAATAACATAATAAGTCACTCCTCCTTTTGAGGTAATATGAGTGGGTCGCCAAACATCGGAGTATACTAATTCAAAGGCCTTCTTTGTAATAAAAATACAATCTTTATAAATGAAATCATTATTTTCATTGATCTTTATCCATGGATAATTGTTCATTTTGTTTACATCATCAAGGCGTCCCAATCTTTTGTGCTCAAGGCCAAAATCATTACAAGTAATCCCACAAGTTTCAAAATTTGACATAATTAAATTATCCATAGCGTAGAGACCTCCTTCCCTATGTCCTTGCCCAATCACCTTCTTCGATATATGATTTTGCACCATACATCCATTTGGTGATAAGGTAACAATGCAACTATCATCACAAATTTGAGAAACCGAAAGAAGATTAAGATTTAATTTTGGTATAAAATATACTTGGGGTATTTTAAAGCAATTACTTTCTAAGTTTCTAATTTCTTTAACATCAAGTTTAGTTCCATCAACCGTAAATACTTGTGCTCTAGTTGGTTTGCATTTATCTAACAATTTATATTTATTAGTTATATGAAAAGAAGCAACATAATCTAAAAACCAAGGTGATGATAGTGCTGACCCGGAGATGCTTGCCTTTTTCTTGATCATTTATTCAATATAGGCCTTGATCTTCGATGGTAACACTTCCTCCTTGTGATCAATGATTGCAACATGGGAAAAATTTCTCAATAATAAAAGACACGAAGTCTTGATGTGCCCATTATCCTTGTAATAATGAAAATTTGTGCTCTTGTTGGGCTAAGGCACCACTTTATTCTTGACTTGCCCATTGCCTTCATTAGCTTTTACATGTGAAAGTTTGTAGGTTCTCAAATAATTTTTCGGTCTAGATATAGCAATAATTACTTCTTTTTTATCTCCAATGTTCCCCAATCTAGTTTGCTCTATAAATAAATCAACCAAAATCTCATAGCTTTTGGGTCTTAGTTTTCTATGAATCAAGTTGGATCTAATATTTTCAAATCCATCTCTTAATCCCCTTATAAACAAGAAAAAATATTGATTATCAAGATACTCTTGAAACTCATCCACATTAGAGTTTTTCGAATTTGTAAAAGCTCCTAAGTTGGTTCCAAAGGTCAAAAAATTCATTATGATAATTCCTAATGCTCATAGAACCTTGTTTGAGCATTATCAATTTTTCTTACAAATTTATCTTAATAACAAAGTCGTCTTCGGAATGAGTTTTCCTAAAATATTCTCAAGTTTCAAAAGCATTATCAAACATATTAATCTGGCTACAAAGCTTTTCATCCCTATTTTGGCCAATAATCAAAGTGATTTTGGCATTTTACTTCTCCCATTTAACAATTCTTGTTCATGTTTTTCCTGTAATTTGAGAAAATCATAATCATCACATCCTTCCTCTATCTATTTGGGTTCTTTGATCATACCATCAATATAATCCCAATAGTCTTTAGAAATAAAATATTTTTCATGGTTCGTGCCCAACTTGGATAAGAGTTGGACATTAACAAGCAACGAAAACTTTAATCTCAAAGTAGCTTTAATCGAACTATTTCGGTTCTGATACCATGTAAAAATATCACCAATATCTTGTCAAAGTAATCCACAAACTCAAACACAAGCAATCACGAAGGATTCTTAACAAGTCAAATCACCAAATGAATCACCAAACATTTGGTGTACAAGCCAAACCGAATATCAAATAAGCCAAGGGAGCATAGGAAACTCTAATGAATTTATTCATAGTACCCTCTATTTATAGAGGTTATTACAAAGTTATAAGTGAGAAAGAGAGAGTAGTCCATAGGAGCAGCTTTTCCCAACGGCTACTCTACTAGTCATTGGGAGTTCCCAACGGCCAGTAGAGTAGTCGTTGGGGAATGACTGGCCCTCAAGGACCTGTTGGGCCTAGCGGCCCAGTCCTATTAAAATTTAACAACATTATGTATTGTCTTATTGGTGTATTTATGCCCTTTTGAATATAGTTTACATAGTGATAGATGATTATAATATTAAAACATATGTGTATATATGGATGTAAAAATGTTGTGTTATATCATGTTCAATATATACAACTACATATAAAATGACTCTCTCTCTCTCTCTTGCTATATATGTAATGGAGAGCTTGCAAGTGTATGCACTGACCTTGCAAACTTGGCCATGACCATGCCAAGCTTGTCGGTGCCAGATTATTCATTATGTTGATGAAAAGAAGGATAGTTCGAACTTAGCCAACCGAGGTGTTCAAGTCAACTCAGCAAGCTTTTGAAATTGAATAAACTTTCATGATTTACATATATGTGCTTGTGTTGTTAATCATGGAATAGTTGACTGTCATCAGAAAAGTGTTGGGCTGTTTACCTTGCCCAAAAACCTCCGTCTGAATACAAAATTTATTGAATAGTAGTGGCAAGGTGGCTGAAAATGTACTGAAATGCTGGGGGACTATGCCTTTTGCGAAGGTGCAAGTCCACTGTTTTTTGGCATCATGCCTGTCAATGATTACAGTATAGACAAGGATTGGACCTAATAATGGCAGAATGAGGTGGGCCTCATCCAATAAAGGAACACTACAAACACAATTAAAATACTTCCTGGATCTGTCACTGAGTATAGTGGTGGTCGGATAGGTGGTGTATTGGATCATACTTTCTCCACGTACACAGCAAATTCACGACAACCATTTGAGCGTAAGTATTTGCTGTTACCTTTTACCTCAATCTTTTGCTAGTACCCATTTCCCTTCTTTTGGCATGTCATTTAACCAATATGTGCCTACTTTATCGTTCAAACCGTGTTTGCAGTATTCAGAAATTTGGGCACTGGATGAAGAGGATCCTTTCAGGGCGCCTGAAGGTGGTGAAAGTGTTGCCGATGTTTCTTCAAGACTTTTGAAAACATTGGCAACCATTGAGGCCGAGTTTGAAGGGTAACGTTCTCTCATCGTAAATGAAACTGAGGCATTTTCATGCATGGATTATTTCTCATCAAATGCCACAAAAAACTGCCAAGTAGATAGACACCAGCGGGTTTCACGGTTGTTCTCTTTTTCTTTTTTCTTTTTTGGAGGTCACTGCACAGTTCTTAAAACAAAGACACGATATGTATATAAACTTTTTATTGAGAATACATATGAAATGTAATGGGTATGGTTGAAAGTGCAGGTATGAAGGATAAGACACATCACTTGAAGGATATACATATATAAGTTTTGGGAATTTCAATTAGATAAAAGAACAAAACTTAGTTTGAAATTGTAGCACTCTAAATCTGCATTAGACTAATACTAGGTTAGCATTACTTAACAATTGTGAAAGTTAATTATGTCGAGTCAGGCATGGTGTCTCTTTGATAGTGAGAATTATGGATATGCACCAACTAGGAAAGTCCGTGTTACAGAGATGGAGACCAAGGTGGGATTGGCATCTTTTGTGCGTGCATGTGACTTTGCGTGTGTGTACTGGTTTGCAGCTAACCGACAGAATCCTTATGGCTAGTTCCTACCACACAAGCGACGGTGGGAAAAAAGAAAAGAGAGCTGAAACTATTTCTAATGACAAAGAGTGTGCACTAATAGTCCTTGGAAAATAAATTATGCAAAACAAATCCTTGGAAAGGCTACCCAAAGAGAAGGAAAAGGCATTTACATACAAATCCTATTGAATTCTCTGATGATGGAATTTGGTATCTGCATTCATTGGTTTGTAGCCGTGGAGATATACTTAGTTTCATAGATAAGAAAGGTGTCATTCTCTTAATGGATTGAGTGGTTAAGTTCCACTTCTGGTGAAAATTTTGTGACTGATATGCCTAAATAATTCTAGAGTACGAGGTATTATTTTGACAATTCTATGAGCATGGTGCCTTCACAATTTTAACCAGATTATGGTACTAAAATAAGAGTTTTCCTTTCCTTTTTAACTGGTTGGATTTTCATTTTGTACTGATATCTTTCATAGGTGTGCTGTACTGGTGGTTAGCCATGGTGACCCCCTTCAGATCCTGCAGACTATTGTGCAGGCGGCCATCCAAAATGGTTCTGCTGGTGACTTGGTTTCAACACTAAGAGGAGTTATTGTTCCACATATCTTGTCACAGCATCGAAAGCGAGCCTTGCTCACTGGAGAACTTCGAAGTTTAGCTTGATTATACTTCTTTCATTTGGGAACTTAATAACCCATGTGCTTTTTGTTATTTAACTAGTTAACTACACAGTACTCTTTCCATCCATTAAGAATTATTAAAGCATAAATTGATAGAGATCGATTGCAACAATAAGAAAAACTATCGACCTATATGTACAGTTAAATGATTAGATTTGACTGGGCTGTCTGCAAGTAAGATGGCAAAGTTTCATGTAGGTAACAGCCACTGTCGAGCGGCTGGGTTAGGTTTCATGAGCTTTAGGTTCTTCCTAAGCCAAGGTTATGTACACGTGGAAACACACACAACACAAGTATAGGTATACCTGTGGTGCCCTTTTGATTTGCATCAATCAAATACCCAAATGCAGAAGCTTTTACTGTGTTTGTCCTCTAATTTCTTATGTTCGTGTCAAGATGAATGGAAGGGACAACAGAACATGCATTAATTTAGGGCTGCTGCCTGATTTACTGTGGTGTCAGGTGTGATGCAATTAACGGACAATGAGGGTGGCTAAAACATGATAATTTGATCATTATCAAATCTTCTTTTCTCTATTGAATTGTAATTTGGTCATGTAGAAACCAAACGCCTTGGTGTATCAAACTATGTACCTAAAATCACAAAATAAAACAAATACGCATTGGTATCGGTGGATCTAGCATTTGATAATCGGATTCATCAAATTTTCAACACAATAGATTTTCTATATACATATGGAATGCATGGCATAATGAAACAAAGCAAAGGCGAACATCCCCCTGTTTGTTGTCGCAGCGCATTGTCTTGGAGAAGGGATGCTTAACTCGTTTTCGTTCGTCAGTCCAAGAAGCATTGTACGCAAACCACGAGCTTCTGGCCTTCATTCTCCACAGCCATAGGCACAAGCAAAGTCTGACTTTGAAGCCATTCTTCTTTGCACATTTAGATGGCCTTAGGATTTAGAAAGAAAATTATCTAAATTGTAACTAGTGGATCGTCAGCATCATTCTCAAGTTAGACAATTTGGAGCATAACGCATTCCATTCTTTACTCTTCATCTTTAAGGTCGAATAGATGGCAGCATAGGAACACAACCGACTTCAACTTTGAAAGGATTATGTTCAACTTCATGATCGACTTTGCAACGATTTTCCAGTAACTAAGGCTGCTAACAATGAGGAAGAGCTCAAAGTTTCTAGCTATTAAGAGGGCAAGAAAATAAATGGTACCAGCAAAAGAAGTGTCACACTGAACTAAATGGCTTAAGTCTAAGCAAGTCAAGATGATAAGAAATTTGTTTCTCATACGATTATATACATGGATAAATACATCATCCCCACAACCCCGTGATGACAGGCTAAAGTAGCACTAACCCCAAAATGCTTCATTCAATCAGAAATTTTCTTCAGGTGCAAGAGGGACTGTCTCACCACCTTCAACGACAGTCACCCCTTGACCGGGAATATCTTGCTCTGAAACTTCAGCTTCTGCCTCAATTGTGTCACTAATTGTTGAGTCACCATCTCTCATCCCTTCCTCGACATTGTAGTAAGCCTGCAACCGGAACCAAGTATCAGCAAATCCTTACTGCAGTCTGCTATTATATCCGATAGAAGACTTTCAAGAGGAAGTGTCATACAGAACAAGTCCGTGCTGGCACTAGCACTAGAAAGGAGTTAGGACGGTTGTTGAAGTTTGTCTCCGGCTTCCCTGGTATGCCTTCCGGAGAAGTGAAATGGTCCACATCATGACCCACCTGAAATGGTAGAATGTCAACCACTAGATATATGTGTATCCAAAACTCACCTTTTATTCCAATTGAGATCAATTTAATCTGAAACACAATTCAAAAACTTCAACCTACTTTGGTTTCAGAGAGTTTGCAGGTGAAACTTTACCAGAAAACCATGGCCACATTGGTAAATAGTGAATTGAACAGTAAAAGAACATCAACAGATTTACAGGCATATCACTTAACTTTCAAGACAAGTCTCATGAGAAAATATCATTCATAGTTAGGGGTCAACTCAAAATTGTAAACTTTTATAAATATTCTATAGAATGCTATGTTGTCAACAAAGTTAAGCAGTTCTTAAGAGGCCCACCTACTAAGCATTCAACCGCAGCATAAGTGGTCTCGGTACACAAATATTAAAAATAACTGAATCCATAAATTGAAAATTATTTTCAAATATAAATAAGCGACATTTTAAGAGGCGTTCATAAAGAAAGGATGGATCTTTAATCTCCCCGATTTGGTTAACTAAAAGAATCTAGATGATTGAGGTTGCTTGGATTGCTTGCAACTTATTACATTTTGCAAATGGTGTTCTGCATCAACTGGCAGGCAGACATACGGTATTGATACTTGATGTACAATGCTCCAACCTCCAATCCATTCTTCGTTAAAATATGCAACCTATTCTTTGCAGCAAGTATCTTAATAAAGGTGCATGTATGTCATTCCAATCTGTTCTTCGAAATCATAGAAGCCACTTTTTGCAAAAAACACAAGGAGAAATACTGAAGTGCATAAAAATCTTAAAAAGAAAAGGCTAGCAATATTTGCGCCTGAGCTGAGAAGCTCATTCAGCATATCATGTTATCACCAGAAATAGGTGTGAGTACAAGAAACAGAGAGTTAGTCACACGAAAGATCACTTACCCTGCCAAGTCCACCAAATTCCAGTGCATCACTATCCAAGGCAACTCTGTACCTTCCCGGCAAATCACATCCAATCTTATACCTGAATTTGATGTAGCAAAATTAGCCATAAAACAAAACGTTGTCTGCTTGAGCTATCAAATTACACCATACCCTTCATACGTATTTTGTGGATGGAAGTTGAAAACAAAAACCAATGGCCCACGTTCAAATACAATAACCTGAAGGTATACAAAATAATTCATGCCATGAAGTAGCAAACAGTAAAAAAGAAGAGGAAAAGAAACAAAATAAGAGTCAAAATAGTCACAAAAATGCATCAAGACAATCAAGATCGATAATCATCTAGACAGCTTACATGTAGATTGCAAAGTGTTGAAGAGTAGCATTGGATCTAGTATTGGATCTGTTTTGTATTTGTTGTTAATTATACTTAAGTAGGGATAGTATAGTCATTCAAGTTAAGAAGTAGTATAAATAGTGATTAGGGTTGTCATTAGAAAGTGTGTGGCAGCAGTGAAGGAGGCGCGGAAAGCAGCCGACGATAGTGCTGAATATCAGAGGAAGTTCCTCTGATCACTTCGGATTATCTTCTGTATTTTCTCTTTAAATTTAAGCAGTAGAGCTCACAAGCGATTAAAGGGCTGCATATATGGCATCACCCTCTCAGGCTACTATGGCTCAAACATCATAAGTGTAAAATCTCTTCTCATCCTAAACTTTCTTAATCTAAGTTTGTATTGTTGACTCTGAGGTAACATATCATGTGGTAGGAGACAAGTCTTATTTTTCATAATACTGACTACTTCACAACAAATTATGAATTATGAACATTGCTTTGGGGTGTCCCCGCCTAGCGACGCACTGCAGAGCCCGAATGCAGTGATAAGTAAGCAAGGGCCACTACATTTTTGTCCGAATGTAGTGAATCAATTGCACAGAGGGTTCCCACATCATGTACAGGTGTGGGTAAAGAAGTTAGTCCCGCTACATTGCCGCCTGAATGTAGTGAATAATTTACAAAGAAGGTCTCCACATTTTCAATATGGATGGATGCGGGGGTAAGAAAGCTAGTCCTAGATAATAAGATTTGTATTGGTTCTTGGAATATCGGAACATTATCCGGTAAGCTAATGGAGGTGGTAGATACAATGATTCGGAGAAAGATTTATATTCTATGTTTACAAGAGACAAAGTGGGTTGAAGAAAAAGCCAAAGAGATAGAGGATACAAGTTTTAAATTATGGTACTCAGGCAGTGTTATCCGTATCGCACCGTATCGTACGATACGGTGCGATACGTATCGTATCGTGGGAAGCCACGATACGATACGGTAACCTGTATCGTAAGATACAGGTTATCGTGCCGTATCGTACGATACAGTACTGTATCATACGATACGGCCCGTATCGCCCGTATCGTACGATACGGGCGATACGCCCAAAAAAAAATTTTTTTCAAAAATTTTTTTTTTCAAATTTTTTTTTTCAAAAAAATTTTTTTTTTCAAATTTTTTTTGCATGTTTCTACCCTCTCTTCACTTCCCTTAAAGGCATCCTCCAATATGCTTATAATTTGGGTTTATAATTTCATTTATTTAATAAAAATAATGTATAAAAAAAAATTATGACAAAATCATTTCCCTTTCAGTTACAACTTTTAGGTATATTTTTGCTAACAGTTTCTAATTTCATAAGATCGTAAACAATTAAAAACATTTAATTCTCTCGGTTCATTGAGTAGGGATTTCACAACTTCACTATTTTAAGGTTCACGTTACATGACTTCCATTGAGTTGAACATGATCAATGTGTGTGAGGCTTAACTCAGTCTGTGAAGTGAGAAATGAAGCTCATGCATTAGTTAAAAAGCTAGTCTCCAATAAGAGAAAAAGGGGACATTATCAAGTAATAATATAACTTCATTAAGGTGTCATAGACTCAATAATCAAAGAAATGGAGCTCTTTGTTTTGCTCACATATGAAAATTAGCAAATATGACAACTACATGTACAAAGATAGCAGTTTGTTAATTTTGATATATTACATGAGTGAATTATGGAAGATAACGAAGAAAATGCACTCCTAAGTCCTAACTGAAGAAGACATTGCATGAATTAATTTGAAGTACAACAACATCATCAAGGAGAAGATGAAGATTATTTAGTTAATGATCCTGATACAAATTTACAATATGTAAAATATAAATGTATTTCATTTTTTGATTCAAAATATATAATTTTGGATGCAATTGTTCAATATTAAATGTTCAATTTGTGCTAAACTTTGCATTATATGAATTTAAAGCAATTACCAGATTTTTTCAAAATTTTCCAGAATTTTCTTGATTTTTTTCGGATTTTTACTAATTTTATTGATTTTTTAAATAATTTTTATAGTTTTTTAATATTAAAGTACGATACGATACGATACGATACGATACGCCCGTATCGTGGAGCCCAGCGATACGCGATACGATACGCGTCGGACAACACTGTACTCAGGTAAGGAAAAGGCTCGAAACGGAGTTGGTATTATCATAAATAAAAATTTAAAAGATACCTTAGTAGACATATAACGATATGGTGACCGAATCATGACATTGAAATTAGTGTTGAGGGTAGAGGTTTTGAATATAGTTTGTGCTTACGCACCCCAAGTAGGCCTAGAAGATAGTATAAAAACTTTTTGGGAAGAGTTAGATAAGGTGATTCAAAAGATTCTACAATGGGAGATGATTTGTTTAGGATGAGACTTAAATGGACATGTCAGTAAAGAGGCATTAGGATATCAAGGTATTCATGGAAACTTTGGTTTTGAGGTTATAAATGAGGAAGGTAGGGAGATTTTAAATTTTGCTATGGCATTTGATATCTTTATAGTCAATACAATCTTCAAAAAATGAGATGAACATTTAATTACTTATAAGAGTGGCTTATCACAAACACAAATTGATTACTTTATTTGTAGAGAAAAAGATAGAGCGTGTTGTAAAGATTGCAAGGTAATTCCAGGAGAAAGTTTAACCACTCAATATCGACTTTTAGTTATGGATTTACAAATAAAAAATGGACAAAGAAGAAAAGAGTGCAGCAAGAAAGAAGATATATTCAAACAGAAAGTCCTTCAAGGAGATGCTTGGAATTATGTTGGTACACCTTGTGATATATGGAACAATATGGCTATACATATTAGGAAAGTGGCGAAAGATTTGTTAGGTGAATCTAAGGGAGGTGTACCGGCACAAAAAGAAGCTTTGTGGTGGAGTGAAGTAGTGCAAAATAAAATCAAGGCAAAGAGGGCATGTTACAAATTACATTATGCCAAGAAAAATAGTGAAACTTTAGAGGCTTATAAGAAAGCAAAGAAGGAAGCGAAAAAGGCCATCAATGAAGCAAAAGCTAAAATTTTGGAGGATTTATATAAAAAAAAATCAACTCAAAAGAGGGTGAAAGAGACATTTTTAGGATAGCTAGGGCTAGAGATAAGAAAACTAAAGATCTTAATTCTAGTGGCAAATGATGATATAAGAAATAGATGAAAAAACTATTTTATAAGCTTTTTAATGAAAATAAAGATGTTAGTATCAGTGTTATCCGTATCGCACCGTATCGTACGATACGGACGATACGCCCAAAAAAATTCAAAAACTTTTTTTTCAAATTTTTTTTTTCAAAATTTTTTTGCATGTTTCTGCCCTCTCATCTCCTCTCTTCACTTCCCTTAAAGACATCCTCCAATATTCTTATAATTTGGGTTTATAATTTCATTTATTTAATAAGAATAATGTATAAAAAAAATTATGACAAAATCATTTATCTTTCTGTTACAACTTTTAGGTATATTTTTGCTAACAGTTTCTAATTTCATAAGATCGTAAACAATTAAAAACATTTAGTTCTCTCGGTTCATTGAGTAGGGATTTCACAACTTCACTATTTTAGGGTTCACGTTACATGACTTCCATTGAGTTGAACATGATAATGTGTGTGAGGCTTAACTCAGTCTGTGAAGTGAGAAATGAAGCTCAAGCATTAGTTAAAAAGCTAGTCTTCAATAAGAGAAAAAGGGGACATCATCAAGTAATAATATCACATCATTGAGGTGTCATAGACTCAATAATCAAAGAAATGGAGCTCTTTGTTTTGCTCACATATGAAAATTAGCAAATATGACAACTACATGTACAAAGATAACAGTTTGTTAATTTTGATATATTACATGAGTGGATTATGGAAGATAACGAAGAAAATGCACTCCTAAGTCCTAACTGAAGAAGACATTACATGAATTAATTTGAAGTGCAACAAGATCATCAAGGAGAAGATGAAGATTATTTAGTTAATGATCCTGATACAAATTTACAATATGTAAAATATAAATGTATTTCATTTTTTGATTCAAAATATATAATTTTGGATGCAATTGTTCAATATTAAATGTTAAATTTGTGCTAAACTTTGCATTATATGAATTTAAAGCAATTACCAGATTTTTCTAAAATTTTACAGAATTTTCTTAATTTTTTTCGGATTTTTACTAATTTTATTGATTTTTTAAATAATTTTTATAGTTTTTTAATATTAAAGTACGATACGATACGATACAATACGCCCGTATCGTGGAGCCCAGCGATACGCGATACGATACGCGTCAGACAACACTGGTTAGTATTAACTTAGGAGAGTTAGCCAAATTAGAAAAGTATATAAACCACAATTTCTACTGTCGTATTCAAAAGAATGAAGTCAGTATTCAAAAGAATGAAGTCAAAGAGGCTCTTAAACATATGAAGGGTGGTAAATCAGTAGGACCAAACAATATTCCTATAGAAGTTTGAAAAATACTAGGAGAAATAGGAATCACTTGGCTCACAAGACTATTTAATGAAATATGTGTTGTAATTCTTCGATAATGCAATAGAAGAACAAATATGAAAAAGATAATAAACATTGAAGAGTAAACAATAGAGATTTTAAGGAGAGGACACGCCCTCCAATGGAGGCTGCCCCCTCTCTTTCTCACTCTATTATTGAGACTCTTAACCCTAATACAAACTTCCAACCCTTATATAATGGGTTGTAAAACAGAAAATTAACAGAATGCCCTTAGTACTTCGGGCAATTACAATAATACCCAACTATTAGAAATTACAAAAATAACACTTAAAACACAACATATACATATATTCTCAACACCCCCCTTAAGTTGGGAGTGAGATAACTCGAACTCCAAACTTACCGAAAAACTGGTTCTTTCTTCAACACACGTGTACTAACAATCTCTTCGAGGCTTCTTTAAATCAACTTAAACAATCAAGAATACTTGGGTAATCACACGACCCTTCTATGGGTATCGGTTGCTCCCTCTTTCTTTCTTATTCTCCATGAAGTGATTCGGCAGCTACATTTCAAAAGTCATGTTTTTCTACTCTTAAGAAAGCTGATCTTTTGTAATGGGAGATGGTGGCTGCCAGTGTGTTGGTTGGGTGCCCTCTCTCTACTACTCAAATAGCAGAATACACACATTTACTCATACCAGTCGATCTGCGCCCCTTCACAGCAGCCGCTTTTCCAACCCTCCTGGTTGTTTACTTCAGCAACTCAAGGTTTTAACTTTCATGCTTCTTTGTGATACTGCCACATTCAATACCAATCAATTCCTCTAACCTCTTCGATGATTTGATTTGTCATGCATATGTAATGAAAAAGACTGATTTTTTTGCATTCTATCTTCCTCTTCTATTTCCAATTCTGATGTTTAACCAAATAAAAAGACACTACATACGACTTCATATTTTCTGTATTTTTTTTCTGAATTTTTCAGCCCCTTGGCTGTCCATTTTCCAAGCAATCTTCTTTGCTGCAACACTTTTTCAGCAACCTTCATTGTTGCAATATTCTTCAACTTAGCCTTCCTAGCTTTTCATCTTCAGCAGCTTCATGGCTGTAAAAAATTTCAGTAGCTACTTGGCTGCAACAACTCTTGAATTCATCCTTCTTAGCTGTCTTTTTCAGCAGCCTTCATAGTTGCAAATTCCTGCAACTTCAAATGTCTGTAAATACAATCATTATTGCAGTCCTCATGACTATCATCTTCCCATAATTGAACATTGGCACCCCTGCACGGCTACCTTCTCTCTTCTGCTTTCTTCATTAGCTTAACTTCTGATGGAGAATTTATCCATCGGATTTCATGTACACACTTTGCAATATCTTTGACCTTCCCAGCGTAATTTGCCACATAGAGAGTTTCCAAATTCAGATAGTTTGGGAACGATATCCCAACATTAAGAAACAATTTTGATGCCTTCTTAATCATATCTGGAAGAATCTCATGCACTTTATCAATCGAAAATGTTCTTTCAGCCTTAAAAATGTCTAAGGCTGCATCAACACCTGCAACTTGTCCCTGTTTCTTCATTACCCAGAGCAAATATGTGCCCTTGACAGTCTATGTGACCGACCTACCCAAAATATGTTGATTTTCCGTCTCTTGGAGGATCAGTTATGGGGAAATGGCCATTGCCCATTTGAGTCATGGTGTAGTGACCTTTGGGATATGTGTTCACTATCTCCCCTCCCCATTCAATGTGGGTTGCATGGTCCTTCATGGCACTAAACAATGTGGATGGCCAATATCCAACACCGGTGCCATTTATGATCAGCCACCAATCGTCGTATTGGGCTTCCTTGTAAACGTTTATACTAAGTTTGACTTGGTCTCCTCCATAAGATGAAACAGATAACTGTGCACCTAGAGTATAGGTTTTGTCTACTTGGATGAATCCAGACCAGGAGTTGACCAATCAATGTAAAGTCTTGTGGAAGAGTCTCCATATATATGCGGATACACGTGATATCCAGCAAAAATAGTTTCCACAACGTCATCACCCACTGATTGAAGCCCAATCCTGCTCGCACTGTATTCCTCAGGCACTTGCACGGTAGGGTTCCAAACCTCGAGGGTTGCGGTACCACCACAGAATTTATCACCATCGCCTTTTGGCATGGTAATTGCATACTCATGCACTGGATCAGTTGCTAATGAAGAAGAAAAGTTTTATTGCTTTGAAGTCTTTGAGCGCTCAATCCTCTCTTTGTCGAATGGTTTTGGCCTAAGGATGGGGATGGAACCTTCTGGACAGCTTCCACTCTTTTGCCATACCTGGATAGGCCTTGATCGCCTTTGTTGAGACAAGTTTTCTTGAAATGCTTGAAGTTCTTTAGGGTAAGAACTGGGCTTCATCTTAATGACATGGTCTTTGAGTAAAGGATGTTGTTTATAGATGTCAACACAATCTATCACATCTCCATCTTCACTATGAATTATTTTAGAAGTAGAAAATGCTCTCCCATCTGATTCAGGAGCTAAAAGAAGAGAAACTATCACCAACAGGATCATCATTGAATCAGAATTACGATGATCGCCTACCAGGTATGAAGCCTGTGCAGATACAGCTCCATCAAATCAACAACCATCTTTTGAACAGCAAGCCTTCCTTTATCCTTCTTTTGTCCCAGGCACTAGTGTATTTTAATTTGCTTAATGACTCAGTTGGGAAGTATATCAAAATGACATTGTCTACGTGGCATGCACAGATCACTGTCCAACTGTTGTTGATATGCAGTAGGCTTATATGGAAATTGAGCAGTGAACCCATCCATCGCAGGATTTTTAGGATAGGGCGGCCTTCCTTTTTCAGCACAGCCCATAAAATCTAGGATGGACTATATTTTCTATAACAACTTTCTTTATCGGTTTATCCAGATGATGGGCAGCACTTGATGATTTCTTTCCTAAAATCATGGGTCTCTTTTATCTTATCATTTCCACCAAATCAGAAAATTAAGTTTTCATAACTATCTTTCTGGTTTACTTTCCCATACAATTAGAAAGGAAGTTTTCATAACTACTTTCTGTCATTTCCCACAAAATCAGGCAAGTAATTAGGAACTTTACTTTTCCAGCATTTGATTATTCAAAATTTGAAATTACCTTTCTCACAGGATTCAAATCTTCCTTTCCAAGATTTTGTGCAACTTCTTTTGGAAAATGTGAAAAGAATGGGCCAGCCAACATCTTCCTTCTTTCTTTTTTTTTGCAGGGCCTCCATTATCCTGTTCTATGCCTTAATAAGCACCACTTTCTTGGAGCTTCCAAGTTAACTGTACCATCCAAACTGAGGCCATACTTATACCACTCAAAAAGGTTCTCCCTCAAGGAACTTCCCAGCCTGACTACTGGATGTCAGGTAATCAGTCTTCAGTATCCACCTTCCAACCATTTGTTTGAAGATCCATAAAGTTTATATGCCTGAATCACATCCATGGTTCATTGAAGTTCTGATATTAAAATTGGCTACGGTACAGGGGCAAACCCTTTGAGACAGACCAAACATTACTCATATAATGTGTTATGTGCATATCCATGCACATGTGTCTGTTGTACACAGACGTCCATTCTGGCTAAGAATTACTCCTTTTTAGATGCTTTAGTTGTCAGCACTATGAAATAGGAAGTTTCTGGAAGAGCCAACATATAATATGCAAAAAGGAAAGCAAGACGTCAAAGAGGATAAGAACAACATACTGAAGGGCATCACTTGCTATCTCTGCGATGAATTTCTATGTAGCTACAGCCACGAGCCTGGTTCTCACTTAATGCCTTAGAAATTAGAAAGATCTTCCATGGTCAATATGAGACGTTTATCCTTCTGCTGCTTCTCTTTCTTATCCTTAACTACTGTCGATTGTCGTGCCTTACACAGTCTCTCATTTCATGAGAGTCTCGACAAACTCTACCTTGCAGGCATTTAATGGCCTGTTGAAATTCATTTCTCTGAAATCTCGAAACATAATCATCTTGCAGGAGAAAATCCGTTTCTTTCATCACAAATTCCTTAATGCATTCGTCGCTATACGATGGCAAATCCTTGACAATCACACCATCAGAAACATGGTTTCCTCATCAACATCACATCCTCATTGAGATGTCCCCGAAGGATATGAATCTGGCCTTCAATGAAACGCTTTCTCCAAATCCGTCGCTTCTAAACCCTACTTTCTACTACTCCCAATGATCAAAAAGCTCTGATACCATGTTGTAATTCTTCAATAATGCAGTAGAAGAACAAATATGAAAAAGATAATAAACATTGACGAGTAAACAATGGAGATTTTAAGGAGGGTGCAGGCCCTCCAATAGAGGCCGCCCCCCCTCTCTTTCTCGCTCCCTATTATTCATACTCTTAACCCTAATACAAACTTCCAACCCTTATATAATGGGCTGTAAAACAAAAAATTACCAAAATAGTCTTAGTATTCCGGGCAACTACAATAATACCCAACTATTAGAAATTACAAAAATAACACTTAAAACACAGCATATACATGTATTCTCAACAATATGGAGAAACCAAAAGATGCCCGAGGAATAGAGAGCGGGTACACTTATACCCATATATAAGAACAAGGGAGACATTCATAATTGTGTGAATTATCGAGGTATCAAGTTAATGAGCCACACTATGAAATTATGGGAAAAATTTATCGAACGTAGGTTAATAAAAGTATCAAGTACAATAGAGAACCAATTTGGATTCATGTCTGGCAGATCCATTGTTGAAGCGATTCACCTTTTGAGACGTCTTATGGAACATTTTAGAGCAAAAATGAAAGACCTTCACATTATATTTACTTGATCTAGAAAAAGCTTACGATAGGTACCGAGGGAGGTTCTTTGGAGAACCTTGGAAAAAAAAAGTATCCCATTGACATACATAAACCTTATAAGAGACATGTACGATGGTGCAAAAACATGTGTGAGGACTCATGAAGGAATGACAGACTTCTTTGAAGTTAATATTGGGTTACATCAAGGATCAACTTTAAGTCCATACTTATTTATAATGGTGATTGATGAGTTAACAAAACATATTCAAGATGAAGTACCTTGGTATATGTTATTTGTAGATGACATTGTGCTAGTGGAAGAGTCTAAGGAAAAAGTTAATAGAAAATTAGAACTATGGAGAGAAGCATTAGAAAGCAGAGGCCTTCGACGCCTTCGACTTAGTAGAACAAAGACAGAATATATGGAATGTAAGGTTGATCATTTGGTTATTTTAGAGGACATAGAAATTAAAATTGGCACACATTGCATCCCCCAAAAGGAAAGTTTTAAATACCTAGGGTCAATTTTTCAAAGTGATGGAAGAATTGATAGAGATGTTACGCATAGAATTAATGCTAGTTGGTTAAAATGGAGAGGAGCATGAAGTATTCTTTGTGATAAGAAGATACCATTAAAGGTAAAAGGTAAATATTATAGAGCAGCAATTAGACCTGTAATGTTTCATGGTTCTGAGTGTTGGGCAGTTAGCCATCAACATGTACAAAAGATGTCTGTGACAAAAATGAAGATGTTGAGATGGATGAGTGGTCATACAAGAAAACACCATATATATAATGAGGCTATTAGAAACAAATTAGGAGTGACACCAATAGAGGGTAAAATGAGAGAATATCATTTAAGATGGTTTGGACATATAGAAAGAAGATCAAAAGAAGAACCTGTAAGAAGGTATGAAAAACTAAATTTGGAAAGTATTAAAAGAGGTAAAGGACGACCACAAAAGTGTTGGAAAGAAACAATAAAGAATGATCTAGCTTATTGTGAGTTAACTGCTAATATGACACATGATAGAGCTCTGTGGAAACAAAGAACCCATGTAGTTGACCCCGTATAGTATGGGAAAAGGCTTAGTTGTTGTTGTTGTTGTTGTTGTTGTTGTTGTTGTTGTTGTTGTTGTTGTTATTGTACTGGTTACTTCACAACAGGGAACCAATTAAACTAGCACATGGATCTCAAAGATGTATGATTTACAAAGGTAGTGTGCAAACCAAATTAGCCATTTATCATATGTACTCCATGTTCTCAATTTTCCTATTAATCTCCTATCTGTTAGTTCTTTAACAAAATCTTTAACCTGCTCTATCACATTTCCTTTGGTCATGGTAGCCTGCACCAGGGATTATACATCTTGGATAAGTACTCAACTGGCGGTTCTTCATTCACTACTTTAGTTGCGATAGCCAGTGAAGCAGAGATCATATTATGGCATACCTGGCTGGGATATCTTCCAGTGTCCAAAATTTGTTATGTAATACCTAGTTTACTTCCAGAGTCAAATAATGTACCCCTAGAATGTGATGCCTTTCAATAGGCAAAACATCAAAGGGTTCCTTATTCTATTGGTGAGTCTAGAAAGTCAAAACCTTTTGAGTTGATCCGTTGAGACGTTTGGGGTACTAGTTCAGGTAATTCACTTTCTGGTCATAAGTATTTTGTATCCTTTATTGATGATTGTACCCAACTTTTCATAGTTTACTTAATGAAATCCAAATTTGAAGTTTCAACTATTTTTTCTATTATCCACAAGTTTATCATTGTTTAGTTCAATTCTTCTATAAAAATACTTCTTTCTGACAATGGGGGAATATATGAGTGGACAATTAAAAGCATATCTTTGTATGCATTGTATTCTTTATCAAACTACTTGTCCCAATACCCCCAAACAAAATGAGGTGGTTGAAAAGAAAAATAGACATATTCTAAAAGTAGCTCGCACACTTCTTATTGGGGCAATGTACCAAAAATGTATTGGAGTGAAGCAGTTTTAACTGCAATCTATTTGATTAATAGGATACTAAGTGCAGTCCTTAGTGGTCAGCCCTCTAAAAGTTTTCACTCAATAGTCGAAATCATTTCATGTTATTCCCCGTATCTTTGGGTGCACATGTTATGCTTATATTCACTTATCTAGTAGGGATAAGTTTGACCCTAGCATCATAAAGTGTATATTCCTTAGATAATTCAATTCACATAAAGGGTACTATTGTTATGATTCGATTCATCGAAAATTATATGTATCCATAAATGTCACCTTTTTTTAATCAACCCCCTACTCTTTCTTCTAAAGGGGAGTTTGAGAATTTGAAAGACAAGTCTATGAATGTTTTACCGATATGTCCTAGAGATGTAGAAGTGGAACCCGAAGATAAAGAAGAAATGATAGTTGCTCTAAAGAAAACTATGGTATATAGGCGGGGACCGCGGAATCTAATTATAAGCCAAGATAAAACCGTAATTACCCATACCAAAGATCTATCTTCGAATTCAGATCCTTAGCTACTTACAGAACCAGATTCAGAGCTTCTCATTGCCCTTTGGTAGGTAAAAGAAATTGTGCTTGTTATCCTATCTCCCATTATGTCTCTTATGGATGTACTTCTAAAAATTATCACACATTTATTATGAATGTGAGAGACATTACGTACCTGCAAATTTGAAGAACTTAGTAAATGTCCAGTGTGGAAAGAGGCTATGGAGATGGAGCTAAATGCATTAACCAATAACCATACTTGACAATTATAGATCTACCATTAGGTAGAAAACCCGTGGGCTGCAAATGGGTATATATAGTTAAGTATAAGGCGAATGAAACACTTAAAAGATATAAGGCTAGATTGGTTGTAAAAGAATACAGTCAATCGTATGAAATTGACTACAATGAAACATTTGCTCCATTAGCAAAGTTAACTTCTATGAGGGTTATTTTGAGTTTGGCAGCTTATAAGAGATGGGATCTTTGGTAGCTAGATGTGAAAATGCTTTTCTGTTGGGAAATCTAAATGAAAAGGTTTATATGGAATCTCCCTTTGGAATGAATACTAAGGTACATAAAGAAAAAGTATGCAAACTTAATAAGGTTATATACGGGCTCAAACAATCTTCTAGAGCTTGGTTTGAAAAATTCAGTTAAAGGGCGAGCATATTTTGATTGAATATGTGGATGATATCATTGTTACAAGAGATGATATTGATGAAATCACAAGACTAAAGAAATAGCTACATCAGCTATTCGATTTGAAGGACTTGGGTAGACTTTGAAGGACTTGGGTAGACAACACTATTTCTTGGGAATTGAGGTGTTATATTATAATAAAGGGGTATTCCTAACTCAAAGGAAATACACGATGGACTTGTTGAAAGAAGAAAACATGACTGATTCCAAGAAATGTAATACTCCTATGAAAGTAAATCACAAGATAAGTAAATCACAAGATACACCTTGAAGACAACACAAAATTTAGAGATGTTGGTAAATATTAAAAATTAGTTGAAAATTTTATTTACTTAACTATCATGCATCCAGATATTACATATGCAATTGGGATGGTTAGTAGATTTATGCATGCTCCAACAAAAAATCACATGGATGCAGTTTACCTAACTTTGAGATATCTAAAATCTATCCCTGGACATGGTCTCCTTTATTCTAATTCAGGAGATCTTAATATTGAGATGCAGATTGGGCAGGTTCCTTAGATGACAAAAGATCTACTACAGGATATGTTACACTACTTGGAGGCAATCTTGTATTATAAAAAGAAAAAAAGCAATTGGTAGTTGCCCGATTCAATGTAGAGGTTGAATATAGGGCAGTAGCTCAAGCTATGTATAAGGGAAAGTGGTTAGTATCTCTAGTTCATGAATTGGGATTCGAGAAGAGATATCTTATATCTCTATATTATAACAATAGTGCAACTATACAAATGGCTTCTAATACTACGTATCATAAAAGGACACATAGAGATTGTCTGTCACTTCATAAGAGAAAAAGTAACAAGTCAGGAGTTTAAGCTGGTGTATATTAAATCAGAAAATCATAGAGCAAACTTCCTCATCAAAGCAATCAACAACAGTAATCATGTAGTTACCTTGAGAAAGTTGGGTGTAAGAAGCATCTTCCACTCAACTTGAGGGGGAGTGTCAAAGAGTAGTATTAGGTCCATTTTGTATTTGTTGTTAATTATACTTAAGTAGGGGTAGTATAGTCATTCAAATTAGAAAGTAGTATAAGTAGTGATTAGGGTTTCATTAGAAAGTGTGTGGCAGCAGCCAAGGAGGCGCAGAAAGCAATCGACCATAGTGCTCAAGATTAGAGGAAGTTCCTCTTCGAATTATCTTATGTATTTTCTCTCTTTAAATTTCAGCAGTAAACTCCCACACAAAGTTCATTGCATATGAGTTTTATTCTACATCCCAAGGGCATCGGTATGGTTGAAAATTAGAATTATTAAGGGCATTTTATTCCTAGCCATCATATAGATATCGTAAACTTTCATGCACTGTGTTGCACAAATATAACTAAAGAAAGAAGCTCCATCTTCCAAATTGTTAGATTAAAGTTTCACAATATATTCCAAAATCATCTACTCAGTCCAATGGAAGACTCTCCCTCCCTCCTCCCTCAGTCCCTCTATATTCACACATGCGTATGTATGACTATTATATCAATGTTGTAAGCATTATACTGTATTATTTCATACCATAATCAAGATCAGCATATCCAGGTGTATGACTCATTTTCAACCATTTAATGGTCAGTCCCGCACCATACCATACACTATGCTTCATACCATATCGTGTCATATGTATCATGCAATTTGATTTTTTAAAGCTTTTTTCATGCTAAAGGGGCATTTTTTGAACCCTCTTTCTCACCCATTCCATCTCCAAACTTATTTTCTAGTGTTTACCCACAAAACCACCTTAAGAAATATGGATTTTTTTGTGAAATCCAAGCTCCTCTCTCGAATTTTGAATCAATAAGTGCCATCTAAAGGATAGTGTTTGAGCAAAGTCCAATATCAACGCAACATCCTAAAGGAAAGGTTTATCACTACATTTTCCCAGAACAGCACTAGTGCTCTCTGTGATGGTACAACTACCATTTCCATCATCACCATGTCTATAAACCAATAGTATATCGGTGTTGCCTCAGAACATATTATGCAAGAACCAAAACATTTTACAGGCACTCATTTGATTATTTAGGTTTTTCAGTAAACAGCCAAATACAGATCAAGATATGTATGATAAAAAGGCAACCGAGTGTATGCTGACTTATCTTAAGGTACAAAATTTTGTGCCAGGTATCTCGTGCTAAAGGAAATGAAGCAAAAACAAGAAATATACCATGGAAAGCATGAACTGAAAACATAATGTTTCTACAGCAAACAGAAAACCAAGTAAAATAATCGTGGGGAAAAGGTTGATCTCTTACTTTATCCTCTTCATGTATGCTGCTGACTATTTGCTTTTTTGATGAAAGAAATGAGAACTTGTCGTCGAGTGCATTCATAGCTCTATCAAAGGCATTCATAAACTGGAGGACACAAATTTTATAAGAGATGAATAACAAGAATCAACCATACCAAGGAAAAGAAGAATGCATAAAAATATCATTCACCCACTATCTGATCCTGCAATTGGACAAGAGAATCTGACAGATATAGCTAGTCCAGAACAGTGACATATTCCTTATGATAAAAGAAAAATACTTCTATTAGCATATTCTTTTATCAGCAAAATACAGGACAAATTGATACCCTGATGAGCATATGCATGGACGTCGATGCCAGGAAAGTCTCACAAAAAGCCATATAGGTTTGCAGCATCAAGGATAGTAAAGTCACTGATACAAACTTAAGACATTAGAAAAGTAAACTTCAGGATTAACAACAAAAACACAAATAACAATCCAAGACAAACAACAATGTTGTAAAATGAAATGTTGAAAAAGTCATGCGCCATTAATTCTTCACAAGAATAGCACTTTCATCAGATATTTTACATTGAGGTGCAATCTATCCTGACCAGATCCCACCACACTGTGAAGTTAAGCATGCATCGGCAAGAGTAGCTCTGACTTCCTGGGATGTCCTCGTGTCACTAATGTGAAAAAGTCATGTTAAGGTCTAATTTATGAATAAAGTTGACTGATTACAGAGAAGGCTTGATCTCCTAGTCTAACCCATTCCTTTATTTGGAAAGGCCTAAGAACTTCAGCCTCCAAAGAGATGAAGTATCATTATTGGATAGGTCAATATGGAGTTTTAAATATAAACATGACCTGATAGGAAGATTATATTCATAACAGATGGTGACAACTTGTCACCGTTCATGTCGACTAATTTGAATTATATTTCCTCTAGTACAAGATTGCTGAAAAAGTTTTTCCATGAGCCCATTCGAACGTGGCCAAAAAGAAAGACATGACAAGATCCACCAAAATGGTTGTCTTCATTTCATTTACACAATACCATCCTGCTCCACATAATCCATCAAATAGATTGTACAGCACAAGTTATTTACCACAGCATCCTGCATTGATGTCATTACGTTAGTTATCCACATTCTATGACCTCAAATGACTGGACAAGTCAATCATCTCTAAGGAGTTAATAAATGCGAAGGCACTTTCTTAGGAGGACCATTGGTCGGAAGTAGTGTTATGCGTATCATATCGTATCATGAGAAATCACTCATGATACACTACACTATATTGTAAGCTATTGTGTATCGCCATGTATCGTGTGATACATTGCAGCACGATGCAGGCATGTATCACCCATATTGTATACGATACAGACCTCTTCTTATAAAAATCCTGTTTGGAATGGGCAAAGATTGATAAGATCTTGTCCCTTTTGGCAGGAGATTTAGAAGAAGGATTGTTGCCCACCATCACCTGCTGTCAGTTGTTGGGCTAGTCGTTGAAGCCAGCTAGCAGGCCAACACACTAGTCGTTGGGTGCTGGCCCTCTTTCTTCCTCTCTCTTTCCTCTTTCCTATTCTCTTCCTATTATATTCTATCTATTAATTGTAATAGGTACACGGGTCATTAGGGCCCGTGTTTGTCATTGGACTGGCCCAGGCCACTAGGGCCTAGGGCCAGTCAACTAGCCATTAAAATGTGTTGTGCCCAGCATAGCAGCCTTGCTTTTGTACTTCCTTTTCTCTTCCTATGTTGTATCTCTTCCCCTATAAATATCTCATTCTATCATCAATAAATGAATTTGAATGTTGTCTTTGCACAACTTTTGTTTGGTGTTTGACTTGTTTTCGCATTCTTGTTGAGATATTTATGTGTGACATCCATATTTGGATGATTTGAGTTATTGGCGCTTTGACAAATTGGTTCGTGGACGCTTCAATCTTTTATTATCAACAACAATTTACATGGTATCATAACCTCGGATTAAAAAAATCAAGCATATTGGGAAGCGTGCTACAAGTGCAAATTTTGAGAAATCATACCAAACTTTAGGTTAGTCTAAATCTTTTGATTTTGCATGAAATGAAAAGCAAAAATGAGACATTTAGATGCATCCTTGATCCAAAAAGCTATCAAAGTTGGGCCATGAAATGAAAAGCAAAAATGAGACATTTAGATGCATCCTTGATCCAAAAAGCTATCAAAGTTGGGCAAGGACCATGAAAAAATATTTTTTGTCAAAAGATTTTTGGGATTATATTGATGGAACAATAAAAGAACCGATTTTAAATATTGATGGTTTGAATGATGATGAGATTGTTAAAGCTCATGAAAAATATAAGCAAGACTTAAAATCATGGAAAACAAATGAATGCGAAAATTACTTTGATTATTTGTCAAAATATAGATGATAAGCTTAAAAATAAAATTAGTGTTTTTAAAAATACATTTGAAACTTGGGAATATTTAAAGAAACTTCATTCTCAAGATGATTTTGTCTTTCAAATTGATTTGATGGAAAGAATGATAATGCTTAAACAAGGAAATTTATGCATTAGAGATTATCATAGTGAGTTTTCAGAATTATGGACTCAACTTTGGAGCTTTGATAAATTTGGAAAACTTCAAAAATTAGATGAATTTCAAGAGTTTTTGGACAATCAATATTTCTTTTTGTTCATGCGTGGATTAAGAGATGAATTTGAAAATATTATATCAAATTTAATACATAGACAACCTAGACCTAGAGGAGACTCGTTTTTGGCAGACCTTGTTATGTAGGAAATAAGGTTGAAAAATATTAATATTGTAAAAGAAGTCGTTCTTGTCGCCTCCAAACCGGGAGCCAACATGAAGACATACAAGCCTCCACATGCAAAAAATGAAGGATCAAAGAAACCCATGGGCCCGTGGCCAACCAAGGACACCATTTGTCACTATTCCAAGGAAAATGGGCATATCAAAACCACTTGTCCTCTTCCTCGGAAAAAGTTTGGAAATGTGAGAGCCATGGAAGAAAAAGAAGAAGTCTTGCCCAACAACATTAAGGCATACATAGAAGAAATGTTTAAGGAAAAAGCCAGCATCTCCAGAAACGCTTTCTCCACCTCTCAAGGTATGTCTTGGTTTTTAGATTCGGGTGCATCTTTTCATATGACTCATTGTGAAAATTCCTTCAATAAATCTCATGATACTATTAGAAAACATGTTTTTACGGCCGATGGTACAAAACTTCAAATTAAGAAAATAGAAAATTTTGAGAAAGAAAATTTTAAAATTAAAAATATAAGATTTATACCTAAACTAAATTTAAACTTGTTTTCGTTTGCTCAAATTTGTGATAATGATTGTATAGTCACTTTCTCATCCAAGCATTGTGTGGTACAGGATCATCTATCGAAAAAGGTGATTGGTTAAGGCCATAGAGAAAGTAGACTATACAAAATGGATTATTTGGTTATGCCTAATTTTGAGTCTTCTAATGTGACCTTAGATGCTACACTTTGGTATAAAAGACTTGGACATTTAAATTTGCAAAAACTATGTATCATCCCTTTGATGAAAAAAATTAAAGAACAAAAGTTTGAATGTAAAGATTGTATTCTTGGAAAGAAGCATCATCTCTCGTTTGGTGAAAGGAACTATGTACCCAACAAAGCTTTTGATTTAATACATTCTGATGTTTGGGGCCTTGCTCCCGTTGTTTCTAAGGGAGGAGTTCAATACTATGTGATATTTATAGATGACTTTACTCGTTTTACTTGGATATATCTTTTGAAGCAAAAATCACAAGTATTTGAAAATTTTATAACTTTTTGCAACATTATCAAAAATCAATTTGGAGCCACCATTAAGATTTTTAGATCGGATTCAGGAGGAGAATATATGTCAAATGAATTTCAAAAATTTGTTGAAACAAATGGGATATGTCATCAAAAGTCTTGCACTAAAACCCCTCAACAAAATGGCTTGGCAGAGAAGAAACATAGACACATTATAAAAACATGCCAAACTATGTTAATTACCAGTAATATTCCTAATTTTTTATGGGCAAAAGCGTACTCTTACTGCAGTTTATATTATAAATAAAATGCCTTCATCCAATCTTCAAAATATTTCTCCTTTTGAAAAATTATATGGTATGCTCTAAATTATTCTTTTTTTAGGATTTTTGGTTGTACTTATTTCATTCTTTGTCTACGTGTAAAACATAGCATATTGTCCTCTCGTCTGCTATTTGTATCTTTCTTGGTTATGGTGAAGGCAAAAAGGAGGTATCATTGGCTTGATCCAATAACTCAGAAACTTTACGTGTGTCTCGTCATGTTATTTTTCTCGAGCATATACATTTTCTGCCCCATTTCATCTACTGCTAATAGCTTGACCAGATCTCAATCTTGTTCATATGGGATCCTTTTTCTCGAGGATTCGATGCAGTTTGTCATCTCACAGTTCCTAGCACTTCACAATACCCCTTCCTTCACAGTGCCGACACTTTACTCTCGACAACATACCTAAAGCTCTCTATTCTCCTATTGTCCCTCAAGCCCTGTCTCGAGATTGTGGATCCACTCCCACGTCTTGTCCCATCACATTCGTAGAAGTCCACAAAGCTACACAAAGTTACCAAATTTAGTTTATTCATGTTATTCTTCATCTTTTCTTCTTTTTTAGGCTTCTATTCATTGTCTTTCCCGAGCTCTCTTCCTATAAAGTTACAATTAATTGATCCTCTTTGTGTGTTGTGTCATGACGTGAGGAACTTTCTCGGCTGTGTACCTGAAGATAAGTACTTGGGACTTGACTCACTCTCACTCTTTAGTAAAGAGTGGTTGTTGTCAAGCCGTTAGATGTATAAAATCAAAGACTAATTTTGATGGATCATATTGAGCGATACAAAGGTAGGTTAGTTGCATAAGTGCGGTACTCTCAACAAGATGGTAATGGGATTACGAGGGAGACATTTACTCATGCATTTGCAAAAATGACTACTATCTCACATTGCGCTTAGCCACAAGAGTAGCTTCGGTTCGTTAGTGACATGTATCTCAACTTGATGTTAAAAATGCCTTTCTTTGATTGAGATCTTCAAGAAGAAGTTTATATGACCCCTCCTGGTTTTAATGTTCCTCATGGTCATGTTCTTAAATTGCAAAAAGCTTTATATGGTGTAAAACAAGCTCCCAAGACTTGGTTTGATCGATTTGAAAAATTTATACATTTACATAATTTTATAACTTATTATACTGACACTGTTTTCTTTGTATGAAAGACAGAAACAGGTATTATTATTTTGCTATTATATGTGGATGATATGATCATCACTAAGAGTGATGAAGCAGGGAGCAAAGAGGTTAACAACCTTTGATTATCAACAACAATTTACACTACCTTCCTTTGCCTATAAATACCTCATCTTCACTCTTATAATATCAAGTTGTGGGGCTTTGCCTTAATAATAAAGTGTTCTTTTTTTTAAGTATTTATGTTATGCATTTTGGTACTTTAAGGCACAGTTGGACTAATTATTGGTGAAGTCTTTAAGACACTTTGTGTGGCTATCGAGATTGGGTGAGGCCAATCCTTA
Source organism: Brasenia schreberi (assembly GCA_036023115.1). NCBI lineage: Eukaryota > Viridiplantae > Streptophyta > Magnoliopsida > Nymphaeales > Cabombaceae > Brasenia > Brasenia schreberi. Next base: position 7,217,959 of record JAYKKT010000055.1, on the reverse strand, counting down.
TTACATGGTATCAGAGCCTCATCGAGGATGATTGATTGAGAAAAGGTGATCTCGAAAAGCATGTTAAGAAAGTTTTAATCCAATAGACTGCTTGTCTCTTAAAGTAAAACATTTGTTGATTATTTATTTTAATAATAGAAGATAAAGGGTTTTGTTTCCGACTAACGAACATCAACTATAAGCCATGAGCACAAACTATGAAAAATTATTTATATTTCAAGAAACTATAGGGTTATGTTATTGAAACAAAAATATAACATTTCATTGATTCAAGTTTAGAACAAATTGAAGAATATGAGAGAGGACATAAAACTGTTTTATAGATCCTCCTGAACAATGTTAATAAGCATGTAAGAGACACTAGTAGATTTTATAAATGCTAAATAAACATAGGATTATCTCAAAAGAAGTCATATACAGATTGATATAGCTCACAGAGTGAGCCTTAAAGATAAATTTATGACCTTAAGACAAGGAGATAAGAACATTAGTGAATTTGACACAGAGTTTTCTAATATTTGGAATCAACTTCATGGATATGAGAGAAAGTGTACACATTGTCTTGACATAAGCCAATGCGAACAAAATGAGGACTTTGTCCATCAATTTCTTAGAAGTTGAAGGGAATAATTTGAACGAGTGAGAGTCAATCTCATTCATAGAAAACCATTCCCTTCAAAAGAAGCAAAAATCAGGCTAAAGGAAGCAAAAACTCAAATAGACTCTCTACTAGTTGCATCGAGACCAGGAGTAAAGGTAACCCCTATCGACCTCCACATTTTAAGACAGATGGAAAACCTATTGCAAAGAAAGAGGTAATTTGTTTTTATTGTAAGGAACCAGGTAATGTGTTTAAATTTTGTCCTAAACTTTTGGAAAAATGAAATGTTCTCCGTTTTCTCAAAGAACATCTATCTCAAGCAAACATTTTGAAATAATCAATTCTGATGTTTAGGGACTCGCCTCAATCTTGTCAAAAGGGAGGTATCCTACTATGTTATTTTCATCGATGACTACCATATCTACTGAAACATAGTATGAAGTGTTTAAAAATTGTGATTTTTCATAATTTGATTGAAAATCAATTTGATGTTAACATCAAAGTGTTTAGATCTAATTCTGGTGGTGAATATATTTCAAGAGATTTTGAAAACTATCTTAACGAAAATGGGATAATTCATGAGACATCCTCTGGTAGGATTAAAGGATAAAATGAGAGAATATTGTTTAAGATGGTTTGGACATATAGAAAGAAGATCAAAAGAAGAACCTCTAAGAAGGTATACAACAACAACAACTAAGGCTTTTCTCATACTAGACGGGGTCGGCTACATGGATTCTTTCTTTCCATAGATCCCTATCGTGTGCCATGTTAGCAGTTAACTCACAATAAGCTAGATCATTCTTTATTGTTTCTTTCCAACACTTTTGTGGTCGTCCTCTACCTCTTTTAATACTTTCCAAATTTAGTTTTTCATACCTTCTTACAGGTTCTTTTTTTTTATCTTCTTTGTATATGTCCAAACCATCTTAAATGATATTCTCTCATTTTACCCTCTATTGGTGTCCTAATTTGTTTCTAATAACCTCATTATATATATGGTGTTTTCTTGTATGACCACTCATCCATCTCAACATCTTCATTTTTGTCACAGACATCTTTTGTACATGTTGATGGCTAACTGCCCAACATTCAGAACCATGAAACATTACAAGTCTAATTGCTGCTCTATAATATTTACCTTTTACCTTTAATGGTATCTTCTTATCACAAAGAATACTTCATGCTCCTCTCCATTTTAACCAACTAGCATTAATTCTATGCGTAACATCTCTATCAATTCTTCCATCACTCTGAAAAATTGACCCTAGGTATTTAAAACTTTCCTTTTGGGGGATGCAATGTGTGCCAATTTTAATTTTTATATCCTCTGAGGTAACCAAATGATCAAACTTACATTCCATATATTCTGCCTTTGTTCTACTAAGTCGGAGGCCTTTGCTTTCTAATGTTTCTCTCCATAGTTCCAATTTTCTATTAAATTTTTCCTTAGACTCCTCCACTAATACAATGTCATCTCCAAATAGCATACACCAAAGTACTTCATCTTGAATATGTTTTGTTAACTCATCAATCACCATTATAAATAAGTATGGACTTAAAGTTGATCCTTGATGTAACCCAATATTAACTTCAAAGAAGTTTGTCCTTCCTTCATGAGTCCTCATATATGTTTTTGCACCATCATACATGTCTCTTATAAGGTTAATGTATGTCAATGGGATACCTCTTTTTTACAAAGTTCTCCAAAGAACCTCCCTCGATACTCTATCATAAACTTTTTCTAGATCATCATGTGAAGGTCTTTCTCTTTTGCTTTAAAATGTTCCATAAGACGTCTCAAAAGGTGAATCGCTTCAACAATAAAGAATGATCTAGCTTATTGTGAGTTAACTGACATGGCACATGATAGAGCTCTCTGGAAACAAATAATCCATGTAGCCGACCCCATCTAGTATGGAAAAAGGCTTAGTTGTTGTTGCATCCTGTGGTAGGATTCCTGAGCAGAATGGTATTGCTAAATGAAAGCATAGACACATAGTTGAAATTACCCAAACCCTATTAATATCTAGTAATGTTCCAAAGAATCTTTGGATTGAAGTCATTATGACATTGGTTTTTCTTATAAATGGAATACCTTCATCAGTTTTACAATGTTCCAAAGAATCTTTGGGTTGAAGTCATTATTACATCAATTTTTCTTATAAGTGGAATACCTTCATCAGTTTTACAAAATGTTTCACCTATACAGAAATTGTTGAAAGTTGCCCCTAATTACTCTTATTGAGTGTGCATTCTTAGGGTATGGTATAACAAAAAAAAGGTATAGATATTATGTCTCTAAGAATGATAAGCTTTATATATCTCAGAATGTTCAGTTTAATGAAAATGAATTTTACTAGAAAATCAAGACTTTTTGAATGATACTATACTCGTAGATCGACTAAAACTCCCCGTAGGATATCTAGTAGAGAATCAAGACCTCTCGAGAGATTTATTTCTTATGATACGTTTTCTCCTGCTCATAGAGCCCTGCTAACTACTTTGCCTAATTTTAAGGAACCCAAAAACTTCAACAGAGAACCCTAATTTTTTCCTCATTGGGTAGATGCTATGAATGAGGAGTTAGAATCCTTGAACAAAACCCAAACCTAGGAATTAGTAGAAAGACCTAAGTCAAAGAAGCCTATAGGTTGTAGATGAGTTTATAAAATAAAAACAAAGAGTGATAGGTCATTAAAAAGATATAAAGCATGTTTAGTTGCCAAAGGATATACTCAAGAATATGGTATCGACTATGATGAGACCTTGCACTGCTCGTCGCCAAGATGACCACTCAGTGGCGCAGACTATTCTTGCCACCGCTACCTCCCAATCCCGGCCATTACATCAAATGGATGTCAAAACACATTCCTCCACTTCCATAGTGATCTCAAGGAGGAAGTTTACATCAAACTTCCCACCGGGTATGCCCACACCATTACCTAATGCAGTTTGCAAACTACCAAAACGCTTCTCTTTATATGGTTTGAAACAGACTTTCTTAAAAACGTCTTTATATTGATACTGCCCTAATTCTGAGAATAAATACAGAAGGTATTGTGATCCTTTTGTTATATGTGGATGATATTATTATCACTAGAAGTGATAATATCGGTATTCAAAACATTAAAGATGAGTTTCATAAAGAATTTGGTATAAAGGATCTTGGCTTCTTACATTATTTTCTTGGTATTAAAGTAACTCATAATGATAAAGGTGTTTTTCTATCACAAACAAAGTTTTTTAATAATATCTTAACATATCAGGATTATTTAATGATAAATTTTTAAAAGCTCATGAAGTACGTGGGCAAAAAATGACGCTTGGAGATGGGGAACCACTTCAAGACCCCACTCCATATGGACAAATGGTTGGTACTTTTGTTATTGTAATGTTGGGGACCCCAACAGCTAATAGTTGTTGGGATGTCAACGGCTAGTGCTGGCCAGCACTAGCAATACCTCTTGTCTCTTGTCTCCTTTATTTTTCCTACTTCAAATTCATTGTATGATGTCTATAAATACTACTTCAACACATGAATAAAGCATGCAGTCTAGCACTGCTTTTTGACTTATTTTGTATGTCCTTCCGCTCTTATTGATTATTCTTGAAGATCGGCATTCGTGATTGAATGCCATTTAACTCTTGGCGACTTGGTGATCTTGATTAATGCAACATCAACCTTCGTTCATTGATAAATATTTACATGGTATCAGAGCTTCGAATTGAAGAAATAGAGTGCATTGGGAAGCGTACTACGGTGCAAAATTTGAAGAATTTCACCAAACTTGAGGTTAGTTTATAATTCTTGATTTTGTACAAAAAACGAGTTGTTTAGATGTATCCTAGACCCAAAATGTTATCAAAGTTGGGCTAGGGCTATGAAAAAGTATTTTTTGTTAAAAGATTTTTGGGATTACATAGATGAAACCATAAAGGAACCAACTTTAAACATTGATGGTTTAGACGATGATAAAATCGTTAAAGTTCATGAAAAATACAAGTTAGATTTGAAATTGTAGGAAAAGATGAATGCAAAAATCACATGGATTATTTGCCAAAATGTGGATGAAAAGCTTAGAAGTAGGATTAGTGCTTTTGAAAACGCTTTTGAAACTTGGGAATACTTGAAAAAACTTCATTCTCAAAATGACTTTGTTTTCCAAATCGATCTAATGGAAAGAATGGTTATGCTTAAACAAGGGATCCTAAGCATTAGAGACTACCATAATGAATTTTCGGAGTTATTGACTCAATTAAAAAGTTTTAACAAATTTGGAAATTTTCACAAATTACATGAATTTCAAGAATTTCTAGACAACCAATACTTATTTATGCGTAGGTTGAGAGACGAATTTGAAAATATTAGGTCAAACCTTATACATAGAAAACCTAGACCTAGAGAGGATTCCTTTTTGCCCGATCTTGTTATGGAGGAAACAAGATTGAAGAATATGAATGTGGCCAAAGAAGTCGTGCTTGCCGCATCAAAACCGAGAGCAAATTTGAAGACCTACAAGCCTACGCATGCAAAGAACAATGAAGACATGTCAAAGAAGCCCATAGGACCGTGGCCCAACAAAAATACTATTTACCACTATTGCAAGGAAAGTGGACACATCAAAACTACTTATCCTTTACTTTGAAAAAGAAGTGGAAATGTGGGAGCCTACAACATCAAAGCCTACAAAGAAAAAATCTTTAAAGAAAAAGCAAGCATCTCCTGGAATGCTCTATCCACTTCTCAAGGTATGTCTTGGTTTTTAGATTTCGGTGCATCTTTTCATATGACACATAGTGAAGATTCTTTGACTAATTCTTGTGAAACCATTGGAAAACATGTGTTTACGACCGATGGAACAAAACTCCAAATCAAAAAAATAGGAAATCTTGAAAAACAAAACTTTAAAATTCAAAATGTAAGTTTTATACCTAAACTTAATTTAAACCTACTTTTGTTTGCTCAAATATGTGATAACAATTGTATAATCACTTTCTCATCCAAACATTGTGTGGTGTAGGATCACCTATCGAGGAAGGTGATTGGTCAAGGCCATAGAGAAAGTGGACTATACAAAATAGACTATCTTGTTATGCCAAATTCCGATTTTTGTAACTTAGCCCAAGATGCTACACTTTGGCATAAAAGATTTGGACATTTAGACTCTCAAAAATTATGTAATATTCCCTTGATGAAAACCATTAGAGAGAAAAAGTTTGAATGTAAAGATTGTATTCTTGGAAAAATGCATTATCTTCGTTTTCGAGAAAGAAACTATATACCAAAGAAAGCTTTTGATCTAATACATTCGGATGTTTGGGGCCCCACGCCCGTTGTTTCTAAAGAAGGAGTGCAATACTATGTGATTTTTGTGGATGACTTTACTCGCTTTACATGGATATATCTCTTGAAACACAAATCCAAGGTGTTTGAAAAATTTGTAGTCTTTTGTAATATGATCAAAAACCAATTTGGAGCCACCATTAAAATCTTTAGATCCGATTCTGGAGGAGAGTACATGTCTAATGAATTTCAAAAATTTATTTAAACTAATGGTATTTCTTCATCAAAAATTATGCACTAAAACACCCCAACAAAATGGTCTAGCGAAAAGAAAACATAGGCATATTATTGAAACTTGTAGAACTATGCTAATTGCTAGTAGGATGTAAAATTTTTTGAGAATGATATTTATTATGAATCCAAACCCTTAAAAATTCTGAACCTTGCGTTCCTCAATATTTTTTTGAGCTAGAAGAAGATAATGATTGTGACTCAGTAGATCATCAAGACATTCAAGAAAATCATGTTGAAGACAATGACACCTCATACACAACTATTGATACTCAATCAATTGTCGAACCCTTTTCCTCACATTATACAAGACGTCCTAGAGAAACCAATGATGCCCACATAGAACCTGATATTACAATATTAGAACCCAGGGTTTCAAGACCTCCCCAGCGATTTGTGTCCTATAAATCTTTTGAACCACAATGGAGAAATTTGATTGCCACCCTTCGTCAAGTCAAGGAACCTAGGTTCTATAATCAAGCTAAAGGTATTCCAGAATGGGAAGATGCTATGAAAGATGAACTCAACGCCCTAGACAAGGCTCAGACATGGATCATTGCATCCATACCAAAGGATAAAAAAATTATTGGATGTCGATGGGTATATAAAATAAAAACTCATAGCAATGGTCACATTGAGAGATACAAGGCTAGACTAGTTGCTAAGGGTTATGCCCAAGAATATGGAATTGACTATAATGAAACTTTTGCCCCAGTAGCTAGAATGACCACAATTAGAATTCTCATAACCATTAGTATAATTAAGCAATGGAATATTTATCAACTTGATGTTAAGAATGCTTTTCTGAATGGTTATTTGAATAAAGAAGTTACATGAGTCCTCCTCCTGGTCTCAATCTTTCTCCAGGACATGCTCTTAAATTGCGAAAAGCCTTGTATGGGTTGAAACAAGCTCTTAAAGCTTGGTTTGATCGATTTGAAAAATTCATGCATTTGCATAATTTTACAACTTGCTACACTGATATTGCATTGTTTATACGAAGAACAAAATCAGGTGTTGTTATTTGCTTTTGTATGAAGTGATGAAGCACGAATTGCAGAAATTAAACTTAATCTTCATCATGAATTTGACATGAAAGACTTGGGCCTGTTGAATTACTTTTTAGGCATTGAAATAACTAAAAACAATTGTGGATACTTTATGTCTCAAACAAAGTTTGCAAATGATATCATTGAAAGATCTGGTCTTACAGATACCAAGATAGTTGACAGAACAGAAGTTCTAGGCACCAAGTTAAGATCCACTGATGGTGAGAAATTAGTTGATCCCACCCCTTATCGACAGCTCATAGGAGCTCTTACCTATCTTACCATTACCAGACCAGATATTTCACATGCACTACACACAGCAAGTCAATTTCAGCAAGCACCCACTTCTGTTCACATGAATGTTGTTTTGCGCATTATTTGATATATCAGAAATACTACTAACAAAGGGGTTCTCTTAACTTCTTCATCTTTTGATTTATTTGTATATACCGATGTTGATTGGGGTGGAGATGTCAATGATAGACACTCTACGATTGGTTTTTGTGTGTTTTTATGTGAATCTCTCATTTCTTGGAAGTACAAAAAGCAACAGAAAGTCTCACTCTCATCCACTAAAGCTGAGTATCGAGCTATGGTTATCACTGCGATGGAGATCACTTAGATCACAGCCATTATAGCAGATATGGGGGTTACTTTGCAACGCCCTGCCATCATGTATCGTGACAACAAAAGCGCCATGTACATTGCCTCCATGAGAGGATGAAGCATATCGAGATGGATTGCCACTTTGTTCGTGAAGAATGCTTGAATAAGAAGATTTCACTATGTTATGTCACATCTGAGATGCAACTAGCAGATTTCTTCACCAAATCCCTTTCAGCTACTCGGTTTCAATTCTTATTGGACAAACTTTCAGTGTATACCCCGTAAGTTTGAGGGGGGGTGTTATTATAATGTTGGGGACCCCAACAGCTAATAGTTGTTGGGATGTCCCCAACGGCTAGTGCTAGCCGTTGGAGTTGGATTCCAACGGCTAGTGCTGGCCTTGTCTCTTGTCTCATTTATTTTCCCTACTTCAAATCCCTTGTATGATGTCTATAAATACTACTTCAACACATGAATAAAGCATGCAGTCTAGCACTGCTTTTTGACTTGTTTTGTATGTGCTTCTGCTCTTGTTGATTATTCTTGAAGATCAGCATTCGTGATTGAATGCCATTTGACTCTTGGCGACTTGGTGATCTTGATTCGTGCAACATCAACCTTCGTTCATTGACAAATATTTATAGCTTTAACCTATCTAACTTTTACTTAACCTGTTATTACACATAATAAGTCAATTTAAACATACACCCACTACTGTCCACATGAGTGCAGTCATGAGAATAGTCAGATATGTTACACACACCACAGAAAAGGGAGTTTTATTACTTTTCTCATCCTCTTTAAAATTAATTGCCTATACTCATGCTGATTGGGGAGGTGATATCAACGATAAATACTCCACCACAGGTTTTTGTGTGTTTTTAAGTGACTCTTATCTCATAGAAGTATAAAAAGTATTAAAAGGTCTCACTCTCATCCATAGAGGCTGAATACTGAGCAATAGCAACAACAACAACAGAACTAATGTGGCTTAGACAACTCGTGAAAGACCTACATATACATTTGGAGTCTCCGCCTAAGATGTACAATGACGATAAGAGTGGCATGTATATTGCACACAACAACACCTTTCACGAGCATATAAAGCACATTGAAATGAATGATCACTATATCCGAGAAGAATATCTCCAAGAAAATCTTAATATCTAGTATGATCAGACCGAGTATAAACTTGCAGATATATTCACTAAAGCTCTTTCAGCACCTCAATTTTAAGAACTTATGAAAAACTGTTATTTGTTCCTCTGTCAGTTTGAGGGAGGGTGTTAGAAGAAGGATTGTTGCCCGCCACTACTATCACTTATTGATGCTGCCACCTAGTGTTAGTTGTTGGGCCAGTTATTGCAGCTAGCCAACAGCCCAATGACTAGATTTCTAGCCATTGGGCCAGGCTGGCACCCAACAGCCAACACACTAGCCATTGGGTGTTGGCCCTCTTTCTTCCTCTCTCTTTCTATTGTATTCTACCTTCTTTTGTATATAAATACCTCCTCTTCACTCTTATATCAAGTTGTGGGGCTTTGTCTTGATAATAAAGTGTTTTTCTTCAAAGTGTTTATGGTCAATTTGGTGCTTAAGGCACAACTGGACAATTTCTTAGTGAAGTGCTTAAGAGACTTCGTGTAGCTATCGAGATTGGGTGAGGCGATCTTCATTACAAGAGAGACTTCTTGCCTTTAAGGATGACCTCCCCAAAATAGGAATAAGTAGTTTCCAAAGTTCTCATGAATGAGAAAGGCAATCTCCTTCATCAACTTACCAATTATGATCATGTTCAGCTTTAGTAGGTTGCACCATTCTCTTTGCCCAAGTTTGAAAACTCCAAGGACAGCTTAATACCTTCCCAACCGAGTTCCACCAACCTACAAATTAGTAAAATAGCCTAACATAGAATAGTTCTTTATTTTTCGTAAATTTTTTTGTTTTTCTTGATTTTAAAATATTTTAAAAATTTTGAAAAATAATACATGATGACGATGCGATACAGTATAAACAACGTTGGTCAGAAGCTCATCTTTTCGTGGGTGCATGCACCTTTGACTTTTCTTAGCAGATGTGATGAGTAAGATAGAACTCACGACCCATTTAAGATAGTATTTTCTTAACAACTTCATCATTGATGAATGCACACAAAAGTTGGCTATCTTTTTAGCCTTGAATATCATATAGGCAGGATGGAAGATACAATCCTTCAATCTTGTGAAAAGCTTCCATAAACGCAACATGTACTAGGATCCACAAGTGCACATGGATGTAGTAATTGCAGGCAGAATTGCCTAGATTGTTGTCTTGACTCTTGAGTTTTCTGTCTATAGGTTGTTCAGAATTTCAAATGGCCACCAAGATCCTAGGAAAAAATAGGCGTTGTTCATAAACAAACAACTACAAACAAACAACTAAGCCTTTTCCCATACTAGACGGGGTCAGCTACATGGATTCTTTGTTTCCACAGAGCCCTATCATGTGCCATGTTAGCAGTTAACTCACAATAAGCTAGATCATTTTTTATTGTTTTTTTCCAATACTTTTGTGGTCGTCCTCTACCTCTTTTAATACTTTCCAAATTTAGTTTTTCATACCTTTTTACAGGTTCTTCTTTTGATCTTCTTTCTATATGTCCAAACCATGTTAAACGATATTCTCTCATTTTATCCTCTATTGGTGTCACTCCTAATTTGTTTCTAATAACCTCATTATATATACGGTCTTTTCTTGCATGACCACTCATCCATCTCAACATCTTCATTTCTGTCACAGACATCTTTTCTACATGTGATTAACTGCCCAACACTCATAACCATAAAACATGGCAGGCCTAATTATTGCCCTATAATATTTACCTTTAAACTTTAATGGTATCTTCTTATCACAAAGAATACCTTATGCTCCTCTCCATTTTAACCAACCAGCATTAATTATATGCGTAACATCTCTATCAATTCTTCCATCACTCTAAAAAATTGATCCTAGGTATTTACAATTTTCCTTTCAAGGGATGTAATGTATGCCAATTTTAATTTCTATGTCCTTTGAAGTAACCAAATGATCAAACTTACATTCCACATATTCTGCCTTTGTTCTACTAAGTCGGAGGCCTTTGCTTTCTAATGTTTCTCTCCATAGTTCCAATTTTCTATTAACTTTTTCCTTAGACTCCTCCACTAACACAATGTCATATGCAAATAACATACACCCAAGTACTTCATCTTGAATATGTTTTGTTAACTCATCAATCATCATTATAAATAAGTATGAACTTAAAGTTGATCCTTGATGTAACCCAACATTAACTTCAAAGAAGTCTGTCATTTCTTCATGAGTCCTCGCACATGTTTTTGCACCATCATACATGTCTCTCATAAGGTTAATGTATGTCAATGAGATACCTCTTTTTTCCAAAGTTCTCTAAAGAACCTCCCTTGGTACCCTATCGTAAGTTTTTTCCAGATCAAATAAATATCATGTGAAGGTCTTTCTTTTTTGCTCTAAAATGTTACATAAGACGTCTCAAAAGGTGAATCGCTTCAATTGTAGATCTACCTGGCATGAATCCAAATTGGTTCTCTGTTGTACTTGATACTTGTCTTAACCTATGTTCAATAATTCTTTCCCACAATTTCATAGTATGGCTCATTAACTTGATACCTCGATAATTCGAACAATTTTGAATGTCTCCCTTGTTCTTATATATGGGTATAAGTGTACTCGCTCTTCATTCCTCGGGCATCTTTTGGTTTCTCCATATTTCATTAAATAGTCTTGTGAGCCAAGTGATTCCTATTTCTCCTAGTATTTTCCTAACTTCTATAGGAATATTGTCTAGTCCTACCGATTTACCACCCTTTATATGTTTAAGAGCCTCTTTGACTTCAATCTTTTAAATATGTCGGTAGAAATTGTGATTTATATACTTTTCTGATTTGGCTAACTCCCCTAAGCTAATACTAACATCTTTATTTTCATTAAAAAGCTTATAAAAATAGTTTTTCCATCTATTTCTTATATCATTATTTGCCACTAGAATTTTTTCATCCTCGTCCTAGATGTACCTAACATAAATAAGATCTTTAGTTTTCTTATCTCTAGCCCTAGTTATCCTAAAAATATTTCTTTCACCCTCTTTTGAGTTGAGTTTTTATATAAATCCTCCCAAATTTTAGTTTTTGCTTCACTAACGGCCTTTTTCGCTTCCTTATTTGCTTTCTTATAAGCCTCTAAAGTTTCACTAGTTTTCTTAGCATAATGTAATTTGTAACATGCCATCTTTGCCTTAATTTTATTTTGCACTACTTCACTCTACGACCAAGCTTCTTTTTGTACCATCTCCTTGAAGGACTTTCTGTTTAAATATATCTTCTTTCTCGCTTTTGAGGTTCCACCATTTAGTGTGAATAGCTTGATGCACTCTTTTCTTCTTTGTCCATTTTTTTATTTGTAAATCCATAACTAAAAGTCGATGTTGGGTGATGAAGCTTTCTCCTGTAATTACCCTACAATCTTTACAGCACACTCTATCTTTTTTTCTACAAATAAAGTAATCAATTTGTGTTTGTGATAAGCCACTCTTATAAGTAATTAAATGTTCATCACATTTCTTGAAGATTGTATTGACTATAAAGAGATCAAATGCCATAGCAAAGTTTAAAATCTCCCTACCTTCCTCATTTATATCCCTAAAACCAAAGTTTTCATGAACACCTTGATATCTTAATGCCTCTTTACCGACATGTCCATTTAAGTCTCCTCCTAAACAAATCATCTCCCTTTGTGGAATCCTTTGAATCACCTTATCTAACTCTTCCCAAAAAGCTGTCTTTATACTATCTTCTAGTCCTACTTGGAGTACGTAAGCACAAACTATATTCAAAACCTTTGCTCCTAACATTAATTTCAACGTCATGATTTGGTCACCATATCATTGTATGTCTACTACACTATCCTTTAAATCTTTATTTATGATAATACCAACTCCATTTCGAACCTTTTCCTTGTCTGAGTACCATAATTTAAAACAGGTATCCTCTATCTCCTTTGCTTTTTGTCTAACCCACTTTGTCTCTTGTAAACATAGAATATGAATCTTTCTCTTAATCATAGTATCTACCACCTCCATTAGCTAACCGGATAATGTTCCGATATTCCAAGAACCAATACGAACCTTATTATCTAGGACTAGCTTCCTTACCCCCCCGCATCCGTCCATATTGAAAATACGGAGACCCTCTATGTAAATTATTCACTACATTCGGGCGGCAATGTAGCAGGACTAACTTCTTTACCCACACCCATCCATGATATGGGAACTCTCTGTACAATTGATTCACTACATTCGGGCAAAAATGTAGTGGCCCTTGCTTACTTATCACTGCATTCAGGCTCTACAGCACGTCGCTAGGCAGGGACGCCCCAAAGCAATGCTCATAATTTGTGTAATCCATGTTATAAAAATCCAACAAAGTTTTACGCTGGCTGTCGGAAGCCTAACACAACCCTCCTCCTTTATCCAAACTTGGGACTGGCATGCAAGGGTGATCCCTTACATAGGTTGTTCAAATGGCTGTCGAAAGGCTTTGTTCATAAACACTTCCAGGAATTGAGTTAAATTATTTCTTGACAGTCAGTCAATACATCTAAATGGTAAGACATGATACTATGCAAACCTCGAAGTCCAAACCTTGATAATTTCTAACATATGAAAGCATGGTGAACACAAGAAGCCTAAAGGTAAACATGTTTTATGACATGAAACTAATATGTTCAAGATATACATGTCAAAGCAAAAGAGTCTGTGATTTGACAGGCCAAAAATCTTACAGATTACAACCTGGACAAGCTTCAACTAAGTAAGGAGTCAAAATCTCTTCAACAGCAGTATCCTCTTACCCTACTTATGAGAAGTGGTATTACAGAATCGCTGGACAGTAAGACAGAATTTTAAGCCCATCAATCTATTTGAGTCCAGTAGAATTCATTTTTCCATGCAACAGATGTTTCTGTAAAATAGATGCTAATTCATCTAAGCAAGACTCTATGCAAAGTACATGCATAAATGTAACAGTTAGCCTAATGTCATTCAAATGGAGAAATTGGCAAGTCATGATTGAAAGAAAATTAAAAGGTTCCAACAGAACTTACAACAAATTTCTGTCGTGATTCTTAAGCAAAAGCTGCAAATAAAATGCTCAAACCTTATATCTCAAATGATCAGTGTCCACAAGATTCCATTGTCTTCTACATTTATCATAAGTCCACCCGTTGCCTTCTCTTGGAAAGTCAATCCACTCAGGATGACCAAACTGCAGAAGCATGCATAATTAGATAAACAGACAATGTCATAGAGGGCGAGATATGAACCTATAAGCTTAACTTTTTTCTGAAAAGAATACAGTTGAAGATATATGTTTGCTCTTAGATTTGACAATAAGTACAAGAGTGATCTGTAGAATCTTTATTACTGTATCTAAATACAGCTAAAGAACTTAGAAATTTGCAACTTGGACTTGTCAGAGATAGGTTTCAGTGTGGGGTTTCTAGGTTCGTTCTGCAGAATAAAAACAAAAGTAAGAGTTGCATGATGAAGCAAGAACCAAGAATAAGCCCATTACCCATCTATACACGAGTCAGAACCCAAGCAAATTCATGTCAACACTTCTTTTTGTGTTTTCAGCTATTAAATAAAATATTAAATCAACTTGACAAATGAGGGGATTATTTATTGGTCACAATTTTGCTATTTTTCTATAGTAAAACTAAAACATGTTGAATACGCTTCACTGAACCAATAAATGGCATGGGAATCTGCAGTTAATTTTACGACTTTATTGCTGTCAATTGCATCTGCAAAGGTGCTGCAACATGGGCATCATCAATTATAAAAGCGGTTTGATTTTTTTCATCTATTTCTACTGATCTACAAAGGAGCAACTTGGGTCCATGACAACTCCATGGATGAATCATCATGGTGGTGAAACCAACGTTATGTTGTCAGTAATTTAGCTAGAAAGCACTTGACTTTCTTTCCTTTGCCTTTTCTTCTTCTTCAATTGTCAGCCTTATCTGACATACAGACACTTATGAAGCTTATGGCATAGCATCTATAAGATTTTTTGCACCTGCCAAAGCTTCAGGTACATACTTAGCCATGAGGCATGCCTCAAAGTAAAGTAGCATGGTAAAGTATGTGCTTGTGTGTGTGAGTGAGGGGGTGGGAAGGAGAGAGAGAGGTGGGTGAAGTAGCTTATAAATGGTTTGTGTCCGAAATTTCTTAAAACATACTTCCATGTATATTTTGCATAAAACAACTCATTGGATGATTGCAAATATGAGTCTGTAGGTACACATGCAACATCTCAGGCAGATGGCAATTGGTCAGCGTGCACCTGTCTACACTCTCTCAAAGAATAGTTAAACAAGAAAAGATTACTTTAATAGCAATATTAAGAGTCACCATAGACCATACACATAGAACCGTGGCATTAGTTACCGTTTATGACTACATTATGCTACACCAAAAATGGATGCTATACTTCAGATTTACCTCATTTCCCATGAAATTAAGATAACCTTCACCTCCTAATGCCATGGTTATGAAGTGGATCATCTGCAAGAGAAGATAAAAGGGGCAAAATTAAAACATAGGCACACACATGCGCGCAACCTCCCCAAAAAAAAGAAAGAAAAGAAAACACAAGCACAACATATATACATATATATATATATACATGAAAAAGTAAGCAAAGAAGAAAAAAGTGCATCGAGCTATTCGAACTAAATGGTGGAACCTCAAAAGCGAGAAAAAGACATATTTAAACAGAAAGTCCTTCAAGGAAATGCTTGGAATTATGTTGGTACACCTTGTGATATCTGGAACAATATGGCTATACATATTAGGAAAGTGACGAAAGATATGTTAGGTGAATCTAAGGGAGGTGTACCAGCACAAAAAGAAGCTTGGTGGTGGAGTGAAGTAGTGAAATATGGAGAAACCAAAACATGCCCGAAGAATAGAGAGTGAGTACACTTACACCCATATACAAGAACAAGGAAAATATTCAGAATTATGTAAATTATCGAGGTATGAAGTTAGTGAGTCATACTATTAAATTATGGGAAAGAATTATCGAATGTAGGTCAAGACAAGTATCGAGTACAACAGAGAACCAATTTAGATTCATGTAAGGCAGATCTACCGTTGAAGCGATTCACCTTTTGAGATATCTTATGGAACATTTCAGAGCAAAAAAGAAAGACCTTCACATGATATTTATTGATCTAGAAAAAGCTTACGATAGGGCATCAAGGGATGTTCTTTGGAGAACCTTGGAAAAAAGAGTTATCCCTTTGACATATATAAACCTTACAATGGTGCAAAAACATAGTATGAGGACTCATAAAAGAATGACAGACTTATTTGAAGTTAATATTAGGTTACATCAAGGATTAAGTTTAAGTCCACACTTATTTATAGTGTTGATTGATGACTTAACAAAACATATTCAAGATGAAGTACCTTGGTGTATGTTATTTGCAGATGACATTGTGTTAGTGGAGGAGTTTAAGGAAAAAGTTAATAAAAAATTGGAACTATAGAGAGAAACATTAGAAAGTAAAGGCTTCCAACTTGGTAGAACAAAGACAGAATGTATCAAATGTAAGTTTGATTATTTGGTTACTTCAGAGGACATAGAAATTAAAATTGACACACATTGCATCCCCAAAAAGAAAGTTTTAAATACTTAGGGTCAATTTTTAAGAGCGGTGAAAGAATTGATGGAGATGTTATGGATAGAATTAATGCAGGTTGATTAAAATGGAGAAGAGCATCAAGTATTTTTTGTGATAAGAAGATATCATTAAAGTTAAAAGGTAAATATTATAGAGCATCAATTAGACCTACCATGTTTTATAGTTTTGAGTGTTGGGCAGTTAATCATGAACATGTACAAAAGATGTCTGTGACAAAAATAAAGATGTTGAGATTGATGAGTGGTCATTCAAGGAAAGACCATATACATAATGAGGTTATTAGAAACAAATTAAGAGTGGAACCAATAGAGGAAAAAATGAGAGAATATCGTTTAAGATGGTTTGGACATGAAATAGTTCCTTTTTGAATGAATAAGATTAAATTTGGAAACTTTTGAATTAGATTAAAAAATTTGAAAACTTACTATATACAAGAAAATACCTTTTTCAAAATATATTTCCAACCAAATTTACACATCAAACCTCTCATTCGCATGTACTCAAACTTTTATATATACATTATATATATCAAGCCCCACATACTATATATATAACAAAACAGGTTCTTCTAAGATTCAACCGGATATGACTAGGACAAAGATTTAGTTGAAATGCATGGCCAAAACAAGGGTTTAATGATGTTCAACAATTGATATGCTAAGAAAATTGAACTTGGTTTTATGAAAATGGCAAGGCTTTTGCTCAAAACCTATAATTGGTAAAAGAAAGAGGCTTGACTTTATGTTGGATGGTCCATCCTCTAAGCTCACATTAGGTAGTGGGCATGTTGTCGACTTCATGTTACTGTGAAATCTCCTCAATTGGATCTAAAGCACTCTTGTAGCTTCCTTTTTGCTCAAACATTTCAAAATTTTCAGAACTATTTCATGTGCATTGAAATGAATATCTAAAATCAGATAGGAATGACAGACTTCTTTGAAGTTAATATTGGTCTACATCAAGGATCAAGTTTAAGTTCATACTTATTTATAATGGAGATTGATGAGTTAACAAAACATATTCAAGATGAAGTACCTTGTATGTTATTTGCAGATAACATTGTGTTAGTGGAGGAGTCTAAGGAAAAAGTTAATAGAAAATTGGAACTATGGAGAGAAACATTAGAAAGTAATGGCTTTTGTCTTAGTAGAACAAAGATAAAATGAGATGGATGAGTGTTGAGTTGTTAATCATCAACATGTACAAAAGATGTCTGTGATAGAAAAGAAGATGTTGAGATGGATGAGTTGTCATACAAGGAAAGACTGTATACATAATGAGGTTATTAGAAACAAATTAGGAGTGACACTAATAGAGGATAAAATGAGAGAATATCGTTTAAGATGGTTTGGACATATAGAAAGAAGATTAAAAGAAGCACCATAAGAAGGTACGAAAAACTAGATTTTGAAAGTATTAAAAGAGGTAGAGGACGACCACAAAAGTGTCGGAAAGAAACAATAAAGAATGATCTAGCTTATCATGAGTTAACTGCTAATATGGCACATGATAGGGCTCTGTGGAAACGAAGAATCCATGTAGCCGACCCCGTCTAGTATGGGAAAAGTCTTAGTTGTTGTTGTTGTTTGTTTGACATGTATATATATACAGACAGACAGACAAGGAAGCAGACAAACACATGCACACAAGTAGTCAAAAGACTCAAAACCCTTCCCTTGCACAAAGCCACGTTATTCCAAACCTTGTGAAGTGAAATTCCACGATCAATAATGGGAGATATAGCTCCTAAGCAAGACATTCCAGAATACATGTCCTTGTCCATTAGTAGAAATGCAATGGTCTTATCACCAACAATTGCCTGCAAAAAACAAAAATAATTGCACTTAAGCAAGAGTCTCCCATGATTTAAACTCTACATCTATAAGCATTCTATCCTCCAGAAGGAACATTTAAATAAATGCAAGAAACTTTCATACAGTTGAATGTTACTGAAAGAATTTGTGATTGTGAATTTATAACTTCACAATAGAAATAATAAATAAATCTATATCTACATAAATATGTGTGTGTGTATCCTCTACACTTTCAGGTAAGAATCTTTCACAATTTTCTACAGCTTCATAGACCATAGCATATGAAATGCCTCACAAAATACCTGGTCGTGGCTTTCAGCATATGCAACACATGCCTCATTGTATCTCCTGTTTGTTAGACATGAGACAATTTCATTCATGGACCAGAACTCATCTTGTTTATTCTTCAAGTAGTCAATCCACTTGTCAGGAATTGCCATCGCTAACCGATAGTCAAAACCAATACCTCCTTCAGAAACAGGCCGACCTACTGTTGGCATACCAGAGACATCTTCAGCAATCACAGTGGCACCAGGATGGAGGTTATGGATCAGACGATTGGCCAACATAAGATATACAATGGCATCCACATCAGCAGCCTCACTGAAATACTCATTGTAATTTCCTGAAAATCCCATGTTAATACCATGATGATGATATAACATGGATGTAACCCCATCAAAACGGAAGCCATCAAATTGAAACTCCTCAAGCCACCATCTCAAGTTAGAAAGAAGAAAACGCAGGACTTCCCAGTTTGCGTAGTTGAATAGTCGACTATCCCACAGCTTATGGTAACCTCTTTCTCCAGTATGAAAATAGGACTCTTGGGTACATTGACCCACATCATAGCCATTAAGGCCATCCGTGACATTTGCACTCCCATGGCTGTGAACGACATCCATCAATACCTGCAAGCCTAAGCCATGAGCTTTATCAATAAGATATTTAAGATCCTCTGGTGTCCCTGATCGACTACTAACAGCAAAGAAGTTGGTAACATGATAACCAAAGGAGGCATAATAGGAATGTTCCATGACAGCCATCAACTGAACAGCATTATAGTTATTTGACTTGACACGAGGCAGAACATTATCGGCAAACTCTCTATATGAGCTGACCCGTGGTTCCAAGCCACTCATTCCTACATGGGCTTCATATATCCTCGGTGCCAAAGGTTTTGCAGGTCGAGCATACTTGAACTCATATCTGCAGATATATAGAAAATAACCATATGAAAGCTAAAGTAGTTAGGAAGCTAAATAAGTGCAAAGCTGAAGTAGTTAGGGAGCTAAATGGAGTGCAAAAGGAGAAACCTAAGACCTCTCAGAAGGCGGTGGATCCCAATATACTCCATCATATGGAGCTGCAAATCTTGTAGGATCTACTGTTGCATATCTGATCCATGCTGGGATTCGATCAACCCATGCTCCATTTGGACACCTGAAGCGAAATTTCACTTTTGAATTATGTGGAATGGCAGGCTTGCCATGTAAATTTGGTATTCTGATAGTCCAAACACCAAATTTATCTTTTTCCATTTGGGTATTTGACCCATTCCACCTATTGAAGTCTCCAATAAGTTGTGCTTCTCTGCACAATAAAGAGCAAGACCGTTTCAATGGTTTCTTTCGTTAACATAATAGATCTAACACTTTAAGATGGAAAAAACAAAGCGTACAAATTATTAACTTTTTTTATTACTTTCATCAAAGAAAAAAGAACTATTATCACTACTAGCTCCGGATTGTTCATCTTTGATCTGCTTATTAGTCATTTCTCTCACTTATAAAAGCAATCTGAACCTACCTTGTGAAGTGATAACGGCTACTCTGTGAAGGACCTTTAAGCTACAAAATGCTTGTTGAGGATGGAATGCATATGCGGCTCATAAATTCAAGTAGGTCAAATCCGAGCGTAAGCATAAGCATCTTTGCTGATATCTTGGGTATAAATGGTTTGCATAAGAATACTGATCCTTGACAGTTGACACTGTAGCCATTACCCCAACACACTAAACAGGACACATAAACAACCTCAGCACAGGGTGCTAGATTAGAAAATGGCATTCCTTAAGTTAAATTGCAAAACTGATGATTGTTTTGTATTTGAAACAACACATTATTATTATTATTACTATATATAATACTGTTCTTCTTCTTGTTGTTGTAGTTACCATTGTCGTTCTTGTTGTTGTAGGCGGTTGCATTTTAAGTATTATCGCTGATGAACATCAAGCTAACAATCTTAACACGAACTTGTAGAAAAGAAAATGAAGAAGTTGACTGAACCAATTGTCCTCATAACAGATAGAACAAAAGATTGCTTTTTATCAGGTATAAATCACGACGATATAGAACATACACATTTTATGTGTTAACCGCAATAGTTTTGGCATGAAAGTTTTGGTCAAAGATATTACTGGTATTGACACTTAAAGCCTTCTATATTGTACAATACAACAACAACAACTAAACCTTTTCCCATTCTAGATGGGTTTGGCTACATGGATTCTTTGTTTCCACAGAGCCCTATCTTCTGTATCGTACAATATGCATACTATATCTTGTCAAAAACCACTGAAATGACAAGTACTTATTAAATGGAATAACCATGGAATATTTTTTGAACTACTTTGGATGAGAATACAAGAGAAAATCATATCTTTCACTTGAAGTACATGAATATTTGTGGCCCAAAATGGCATAATGCATTGGCTTAGTGGTCAGCTCCCTGACAGGAGGTGAGGAGTTCAAGAGACCAACATCATCTGGTAGGAGTCTACCTAACCCAGGAGAGAGAGAAGTTCCAGAGGTACCAGTTTGCAGAAGAGGAGTGCAGGCACTGTATGAATCAGATTGAGAGTTGAAAAGCAGCAATACCAAAAAAGAGTAAATAGTATGGGACAATCATTAACATTATTTGTGTTGAAGATGCATTGAAATTCGTATTATTAAAGAAGAAAACATCAAACATAATGAAGCATCATTGGGCAGCATGCAGCCCTTCTTGTGTTCTGCAGTGGCTGCCTTCTTTCTTTTTCAATTAACCCTAACTTACTCTAATCCACTTTATACTAACCTGTTCTAACTTGAGAAACAAAATTACCCCTACTTAAGTGACACATAAAACAATACTTTAAAGTGTAAATTCTGGTATCCTCACTCCCCCTTAAGTTGGGAGGAAGATGTTTGAAACTCTCAACTTGATGCATAATTGTCTAATGTGGCCTTTGGAATTGTTTTGGTTAGTATGTCTGCCATTTGACTTTCTCATCTCACGTGTTTTACTTATAGTATTTTGTTTACAATCTTTTATCTTACAAAATGGCAATCTACTTATATGTGCTTCATACAAAAATAAGGATATTAGAAGTCATATTAACTGGATTAGTAGCAATTTGAATTGTTGCCTTGTTGTTCGTATATAAGGATATTGGAAGTTTGATTTGTTGTTGGAGTTTGGTAAGTAGAGAAATAAGCCATAATCCTTTGTTGGATCCTTGTGTTGTTGCCCTATACTCTACTTATGTACTCGATATGGCCACTACTGATTATTTTTTGTTTTTTCATGAGATTAAGTTCTCTCTAAATAGAGAGATATTGTTGTAATTACCAAGAAACGCAGCGGATAATAAACAATAGAAAATATTGATAAAAAGAAAGAGTAACAATGGAGATCGGAGGAGGGGGCGGACCTCCAATGGAAGCTGCCGCCCCTTCTTTCTCTCTCTATCTTAATCCCAACAACCTTAACCCTAATTACAACCTCTCAGCCCTTATATAAGGAGTTGTAAAACGTAAAATGACCAAAATACCTCCTAATACTGGAAATTACCAAAATACCCTTACAACTTTGGACAATTACAATAATACTCTAACAATCAATTTTATAATCCTAAGACATTATATGTACTAAAACTAACTCTAAACTCATATTCTTAACACCCCCCTCAAGTTGGGGGTGAGATACTTCGAACTCCAAACTTGCTAAAAATCTTCATCTGTCTGCAACATTTTTTATCTATTTTCATCACTGGTTTAATCTTCAACAGCGTCTTTGGTTGCAACATCTTCAACTCAGCTTTCCTGACTGATCATATCAAGAGCATCTCTGGCTGCAATATAAACTTAGTCTTCCTGGCCAATCATCTCAAGCAGCATCTATAGCTGCAACATTAACTCAGCCTTCCTGGTTGATCATCTCAATCAACATCTCTGCCTGCAACATCAACTCAGCACTCCTAGTTGATCATCATCATGACTTTCTTCATCACACGTGCACTAGTAATTTCTGCGAGGCTTTTATAAACAACTTGAACAATTAATAACACATGGGTAACACCAGACCCTTCTATAGGCGTCAGTTGCTCTCCCTCTCTTTATTCTTCTTCATAAAGTGATTTGACAACTACACTTAAAAGTCATGTTTCTTCTACTCTTGAGAAAGTTAATCTTGTGTGATAGGAGGCACTACTCCACCATACACACTTCACACGGCTTTTCTTGCACCCCTTCACATGGTGGCTGTTGCCGGTGTGTTGGTTGGGTGCTCTCTCTCTACCACTCAAATAGCAGAATACAGACATATGCTCATACTAGTCGGTCTGCGTCCCTTCACATGGTGACTGCAGCCGCTTTTCCAACCCTCCTGGTTGTTTACTTCAGCAACCCAAGGTCATAATTTTCATGCTTCCTGGTGATACTGTCACATTCCATACCATCAAATTCCTATGGCCTCTTCAATGATTTAATTTTTTTCATGCATATGTAGTGGAAAAATACTGATTTCTGCATTTTTCTAATTTTTTTCAGCCCCTTGGCTGTCCATTTTCCAAGCAATCTTCTTTGCTGCAACACTTAGCCTATTGGCTTTTCAATTTAGCCTTCATGACTGTCTTTTTCAATAGCTTTCATAGCTGTAAATTTCTGCAACTTCAATGGATGCAAATATAATCATTTTGGCAGTCCTCATCACTGCAATCTTCAGCATTTATCTATTTTCTGTAAACTCTCAAGAATTAGCAGATTGGAGGTCCTTCACTTGCCCTCATGGCTGCAACAAGCTCTTCTAGGCTTTTTGCCATTTTCTTCCATGGACCTCATTCTTGTTTCATATTCTACCTTAGCAACGATAACATGTCTTTCAAGTTCTGACAGGAACTTGAAATAATAAACAAAATTACTCACGACCACCAGGTCTGCCTATTGCGTATCCATCTTCGAATCATGATCTTCAATATGGCTCAATCCACTATCAAATTTTGGTCTTGCGTATGACACCAACCAACGTGTTCTTGAACAACATGGCGACGGTCACCTGGAAGAGGGGTCAACCATCCTGCAACCTTCTTTGCTTCATCAAAAACTACATCTCCAACTAGGCGATAACCCATCTTCTTACTTGGATCATTGACAACATTTGTTCCAACGTCAATGACTGTAGCACCTAGTTTGAGCCAGTTCCCTTTGATCATTGTTGTCTGCCCTACAACAGCTATGACAATATCAGCTTCACAAACAATGCTTTCTGGATCACGAGTATGGGAGTGAACCAATGTCACTGTCACATCAGCTTTGAGAAGCGTCAAAGCCACTGGCAGCCCAACTATGTTACTGCGTCCAACAACACCCACTCTTTTGTTTTTATGGAGACTGCTCCTGGATAGCAATTCAAGGACAACAACAACAACTAAGCCTTTTCCCATACTAGACGGGGTCAGCTATAGCAATTCAGGGACAAAATACGTCAATTCAAGGCATCTCTTTGGGGTGCCTGGCTGAAATACAGGTTCTCTGCCTTTTATTGCAAGTTTGCCAATATTTAAGGGATGAAACCCATCAACATCCTTCTCAATACTGATTTCGCTCAAGACTTTCTCCCATTTATAAGTTTAGGCAAGAGAAGCTGGACAAGTATTCCATGGACATCAAGATTAGAATTGCTCTCATGAACTTTTGCAATTAGCTCTTCTTTGGATATGTAGGCTTTCTTCCCAACTTCTGCTCCAGATCTTGAGCAAAATCATCAAAAATAGCAATGAAATCACTCTCTTGCATCTACACACGTAACAGGTAAATGCAAATCACGATTGAAAGTTGACTCGTTCCTGCTCTTTGTACCTCAATAAACCATTGTCAATAAAAAAAAACACAGTGAAGCCTCTCTCCTATGGCTTTATGGACAAGAGTAGCAGCCACGGTTGAATGAACCCCACTTTACAGTGCACAAATAACGTGATCTTCAAGTACCCTTCAGCTGATCAGATGCCATCACCCTACACTCAGGTCTGCATTGCATCTAAGAAATGAATTGTTGCTTTCTTTCACTGAGAAGTAGATTCGCCTATAAGAATTGCTTCATTTACTATTGCACTTCCTGCGAGCAAAAACATAGAAAAATGGCATTGTCTATGTGGCATGCACAGATTATTGTCCACGTGGCATGCACACAGATAATTGTCCAACTGTTCTTGATATGGAGTAGACTTATATGGAAATTGAGCAGTGAATTTATCTATCGCAGGATTTTTAGGATGGGGTGACCTTTCTTTTTCAGCACAGCCTATAAAATCTGGGATAGACGAAATTCTTTATCCAGATGATGGGCAGTTGTTGATGATTTCTTTCCTAAAATCATGGGTCACTTTTTTTTATCTTATCCTTTCCACCAAATCATGAAACCAAGCTTCCATAATTATCTTCCTAGTTTACTTTTTCATACAATCAGAAAAGAAAGTTTCTATAACCACCTTCTAGTGTGCTTTCCATAAAATTAGGAAAGTACTTTGTAACTTCCATTTCCAGCATTTGAAATTCAAAAAAGAAATGACATTACCTTCTTCTTTTTTTAAAAAGAAACTGATCTTACTTTCCAGAATTGTGCGTAACCACTTTCAAAAAGAGTGGCTCATTTACTTTAGACAGCCAATAGCCTTCCTTCTTTGTTATTATCTTCTTCCTTTTTCATTTTCTCTCCTTTATCTGCAACTTTGTAACTGGATGAACGTACAATCTTGATATCTTCATATTATATGGTGATCATTGATTCCCCCACAAAGGTCTCTTAATATCTCTCCTCATCCATATGCAGCATGTACACATATAGGCTTTGTAGATGTAACGTTTACTTCAGCTTTGTCCTGATCTAAGTTATGAAACTCAAGTTTTTTATAATGGAATATAGTCAGGGATGTGGCCTGAATTCCTCCACGGTGGAATATGGAAGTATACATACACGAAAGCTGGTAGAAAAAGCGTCCCAGGCGACTGTGATGTTCGTAAACAGATCCATTGTTGTATGTCAAGTCTTCAGTATCCTCTAAAGTAAACAGCAAGCACCCATACAGGTATTCTCTTCCAAAGTAACACTTAAACAACTCCTCAAATGTGCCAATAAAAAGCACCCAGCAATACTAACAATTCCTTCAGCTTCAACACCCACAGAGATCTTATTCACGCAATTATGTTCCTTCAATTTTTCCTTTTACAAGAATGATCTTTGCTCAACAACAACGACACGAAATTACGATTAAAGAGGAAACGCTACTGGACTGCCTCACCAATCTTCTTAATAAGATCAGGATCCCTTGTAGCTCCAAGACCAACGTTATGAAGAAATATAGTAGCACCATAAACATTGTCATGTTCATGAACAGCGTCAATGCCATAAATCATTGGGATTTGAAGACGTGTCGACATAGCTCCTCTTTGAAACTCATTTACCATGTCAATCCAGTCTATTACAGAATGAGGAGGAAGAGGCACGCTTCCTCCTCCACTCAGTAGACTTCCTATGAAATATCGTTTGACAACTTCAGCAGAGGCAGCAACATCATCAATTTATGTCATCTGTCCAATCTTCTCTGCGAGAGTCATTCGATCCATCATATCTTTAATTCTAAGTTCTATTGGCTCATTTACGTCCTTGTACCTAAGGTGGTCTGCTGCTCCAATAGGCATCCATACAGAAAAATAATATAATGCAGAGAACAAGCACTTTAAACTTTGTCATTTCCTTCTCCTCTTGGAGAAACTCAATCATCAAAACTCTAAACAATTTGATTCACCACTCACCTGCGAACAGTATATTAGAGTTGTTTTCACATCAACTGAACGATCTTGCAGTGGTACGACTCTGATACCATGTTGTAATTACCGAAAAACGCAACAGATAATAAACAATAGAAAATATTGATAAAAAAAAGAATAACAATGGAGATCGGAAGAGGGGGCGGACCTCCAATGGAGGCCGCCCCACTTCTTTCTCTCTCTATCTTAATCCCAGCAACCTTAACCCTAATTACAACCTCTCAGTCCTTATATAAGGAGTTGTAAAACGTAAAATAACCAAAATACCCCTAATACAGGAAAATACCAAAATGTTTCTAAAATGCCCTTATGACTTTGGATAATTACAATAATACTCTAAACATCAATTTTACTATCCTAAGACATTATATGTACTAAAACTAACTCTAAACTCATATTCTTCAACAGATATAACTAATTGTGGACTTACTATCATCTATAAATCCTGCCCACTCACCATGTGTATACAACTCTAGATTTATGTGTCCATGTTTGGAGTATAGAATGACATTAACAGGTGTATTTTTCAAGTATATAAGTACCTTAAAGACTGCATCCATATGCGGTTGCTTAGGTGTATGCATAAATCTATTGAGAATTCTAACTGCATAGGTTTTATATGGTATTGTGATAGTTAAATATATCAACCTCCCCAATAGTTGTTGGTATCTCTTAGCATCCTTGAGTTCTATGCTGCCTTCCAGTCTCAACTTGTGATTAATGTCCATGGGAATCTCACATGGTTTTAATTTCAATGTACATGTTTCCTTTAGTTAGCCGACCCCGTCTAGTATGGGAAAAGGCTTAGATGTTGTTGTTTGTTTGTTTGTACATGTTTCCTTTAGTAAGTCCATCACATATTTACGTTGTGTTAGGAACATACCTTTTGTGACTTTAGGACCTCGATTACCAGAAACTAATGAAGTTGTCTAAGATCTTTTAAATCAAATAATTGATGCAGTTTTTTCTTTAGGTGGTTTATTTCTTCTATGTCATCACTTGTTACCACAATATCATCAACATACACGATTAATATAGAGATTCCATCTCCAGATCTAAAGAATAGAATATGATTATTTTTATTCCTTGTGTATACAAGGCTAATAATGCTTTTACTAAATTTTTCAAACCAAGTATGTGGTGACTGTTTCAGTACATATGGAGCTTTCTTTAAGAAACAAGCTTGGTTGGGACCATAGATATGTTTCATTCCTTGAGATATTTCCATATATATACCTCTTCACTAAGATCTCCTTTTAAGAATTCATTTTTAACATCCAATTGTCATATTTTCCATTCCTTATTTGTTGCTAGACAAATAAATACTCGTACCGCTATCATTTTGTCACAGGAGCAAAAGTTTCATTATAGTCAATTCCGTAAGATTGATTATATCCTTTTGCCACTAGTTTGGCTTTATATCTATCAATTTATCCAGTGAGCTTATACTTTATTGTGTATACCTACTTACATCCAAGGACTTCTCTCTCTTTAGGTAGAGATACAATCTCCCAAGTTTGGTTTTTCTTCAAGGCATCTATCTCTTCCTTTATAGCATGCTACCATTCTCTAAATGTATTGGCCTCTTCCCAAGTTTTTGGAATCTTTACATCTCTTGAATTCTCTGCAAATGATTGATAATTTGACGAGACTCTCCCATAATCAATGTAATTACTAATTGGATACGCACATCTATATTTTCCTTTCCACAAAGCAATAGGCAGATCTTGTGTTATTGCACTTGAATATCATCTTCACGTGATTGAAATTTACTTCTTGTTCCTCTTGTGTATACTTAGTTGAAAATCATCCCTGATCCTCCTCATGACATCTTCCCTTATCTTCTTAATCATCTTCTTCATATAGAATCGATAATAATGGTTCCTCTTGTTTTGTTGCGTTTTCAGTCTCTCCCCCACTCCCATAGTAATATACAGATTCATGAAAGGTAACATCTTTAGATACAAAAAATTTCCTTGTAGTTGGATCATAGCACCTATAGCCCTTCTGAAAAGGGGAATAACCAACAAACACGCATTTCACAGCTCTTTGATCAAGTTTAACTCTATTGACGTGATAAACTTGTACAAAGCGCACACGCCCAAAGGCCCTAGGAGTCAAATTTATTACTAGGAGACAATAACAGTAAGGGTACCTTTCTATCCAAACACGATAATGGTGTCCGATTTATTAGATATATTGTTGTTAGAACTGCCTCACCCCATAGATATTTTGGGGTTGAACTGCCATCTCCAATATATGTTGATTCTTTCTTTCTATAATTTCGTTCTGCTGTGGGGTATACGCGCATGATGTTTGATGTATAATCCCATGAGCTGTTAGATGTATACTCACCCCATTGCCATATCGGATAACCTTAACCTACGCCTGAAATTGTTTTTCAACAAATCTATGAAATAATAGAAATATAATAGCAATTTCATCTCTAGATTTCAGCAAGTAAACAATTATAAAGCGAGAGTAATCATTAATAAACGAGACAAAATATTTGTGGCCGGTAATAAAGGCAATTGGGCAAGGTCCCATACATGTGAATGTATAAAATCAAATATACCATGAGATATTGACATGATTTTAGGGAAACTAAACCTAACATGCTTTCCTAACTGACACGCCTCATACTAGATGTAGTTATCACTCTTAAATTTCGCCAACTGCGGTATTCTCGTGTGAAGTTTATGAATTTAAGGGTGTACCAGTCGACGATGCCAAAGTACTAGTTCTTCTTCATGTTGCATTGATGCCATATTTGTTGATGTGTTTTCTCTTATTCCAGAGGGGGTTCCAAAGGCAGAGGCTGTGACTCCTCAAATGGAAGAAACATGATGAGATGCAACCATTATGGGAAAATTAGATACACTAAGCAAAGATGTTGAGAACTGATAGGAAAGTCAAACTATATTAAAGATAAAACTATGATTACGGAGAAAGTAGCAACAAAAGTACAAGTAAAGCAATTAATAGGATTCTGAAGCATTTGGAGGGACTTAAGGGTAGACTTACAGAAAACCCTTCTTCTACATCGATCTCTTCAGAAAGGACTCATGCAACCATGACTGCAACTCAGGGTGAACATGCAGGACCTAGCGGTAGTATTTTTTATATTAATTGATCGTTGCATATATAATGGATTATTGATTCAGGTGCTATTGAACACATGGTGAATTTTAAGGAGAGCTTGCTTGATTATGTGGAATTGAATGATAAAGTCAAGATTGCACACAATTCATTCATATTAGTAATCGGAAGAAGACAATTATGAAAAATATTTGGAATGCTTGATCCTGTTTTATATGTCCAGCAGATCTCTATGAATCTTCTCTTGATTAGTGCTTTATCATCTAGATTTAATTATGCAATACATTTTTTTGCATCTTATTGAGTGTTTCAGGAACTAAGGACGAGAAAGACCATTGGATATGGTAGGAGGAGTGAAGGACTTTGAGTTTTATCCTCTTTCATAAATGCAGTTTTCTCGATGTTCTTCACCTCTGATCTCTCTAAATTTTTCCTATCTTCTTCTCTTATTAGTATTGAGTACAAAGTATCAAGTGTAGGCATCTCCTCACTTGCTAGAATATTGCATTTTACATTTTCATATTCAACTAAAACTCCTCGTAGTAAATTGAAGACTTTTCACTTTTAAAATTCACTTGTCCTCTCTCTTGCGCATTCTTTATAATGAATCATGGCGAAGTAAGACAATTCATCTCACGTACTTCTCATTTCTACATAGATTAATTGATTCTTCTCTGTCCTTTCTTGCACTTTTGTATCTTCTCAATAAACTCATATTCTTTTGCAATATTTTTCTTCAATAAATATGCATCTCTCGCGGCCTCCCATATTTCATGGGTTGCCTCAAGATAAAGGAACGATTGTCCAACATTGGGCATCATAGAGTTGATGAGCCATGTGGCTACAAGACCATCATTCCCTCTCCCATTGTGGGTAATCAAAACTCCCTAAATATGGTTTTTCACATGCACCACTAAGGTAATTTGTCTTTCCTTTGGCCTTGACTCAAAAAAGAACTGACCTAAACCACTCTAGGTAGTTTTTTCCATCCAACTTCACATTAGTTATAATCAAGGATTCGTTTATGTCCTAATGTCCTAGATGATCATCCATCTTTCCTTTCAAAAAGTTACTCTAAATTAACATGAATGTTGTCTTGTGTGCAGGTTTCACGAGAAAAAGGTGCAGAAATCTGATCGGCTGCTCTTGCTGTCTCTTCCACACACTTGTCGTGCGCCAACAACTCACCTTTGCCTTCGATTCACGCAACCCGCTCTGATGTCATGTTGAAGATCAGTGTTATACGTATCGTATCGTGATACGATACACCCTTCTGTATCGCATTTTACAACTTATCGGTCTGTATCGTGCGATACGAGCAATACGCCCAGGAACCCTTGCCGAACGAAAACCCGCATTTTTGCGGGTTTTCTTGGTTTGTTTAGAGCTCCCCTAGCGTGGTTCTTCGCCTCCTTGGTGTTCAGGGCTCCAAAAACGTACTATACGGTGTCCGTGCAAGCCTCCTAACTCGGATTTTGGTATATTTTTAGTGTTTTTCTTTATTTTTTCTATTGTATTTGTTGTTTTTTTGTGTTATTTGTATTTTTCCTTTTTTGAATAACAAAATATGAAGTTATTAAGTGTGTGGATATGATTTTTATTGCATTCATGAAGTGGGAGACACTCTATTTGAGTGTTATTTGAAGATTGGGGATTTACCAAGTGCTTTTATTTTCAGGTTTTTTATTAAATTAAAGTGTTCAATCGAGATGGCTGGAAAGGGTGTTAGAGACTTCCATTCTCGATCTAATTATCCGGTATGACAGTGGGGTATACCAATTGAGGGTTTCAAATTGAAGATAAGATGTTTATTTTGTGAGAGGGTGGTTAGTGGTGAAATTTCATGGTTGAAACACTACTTAGCAGTAACTAGGAAAGAAGTTGCTCCTTGCACAAGCAGAGTTAGAAGTTTGTCAGAAGGCATTAAATGGCAATGTCTTCGATAATTGAGAGTATACAAGATAGGAGATAACAAAAGGATGATTTGGAGATGTTTGAGGAAGATGATGATGATATTGGATTCACTGATAGTTTGCCTTCATATGCTAGAACAGAGATTGGTAGTAGCAATTCACGAGCACCTAGTAGGAGAAAGAGTGTTGCTGAAGACCTTGGAAGTGGTAGAAGAGAAAGTTTAGGAAGGAATAGAAAAAAAGTTACTTCTGGCATACATTCGTTTTTTCCTCCTACCACTACACCTGATGCTCAACTTGAAATTCATGCTGCTATGGCTTCAGAACAACTGCATGATCAGGCAGACCTTGCAGTGGGGAAATGGTTTTATGATGCATGTATTCTATTTAATGCAGCAAACAGTTTTCATTTTCAAGCAATGGCATATGCAATTGCTAACATTGGTCCAGGATACAAGATGCCCTCCTATCAGAAGTTGAGAGGAAAGATCTTAGATAAGACCATCATTGAAGTGCAAGAATAATGTTCGACTTTGAGAGAGTAATGGAAGAAGATAGGTTACACTATCATGGCAGATGGATGGACAGATAGGCGAGGAAAGACCTTCCTAAACTTTCTTTTCTACTGTCCTAAAGGACTTATGTTTTTGAGATATCTAGACATGTCACAGGAGAGGCACACTGCAGAGATCCTACGGCAAGAATTTGATAAGGTGATATAAGAGGTTGGGCTAGAGAATGTAGTCCAATTGATTACAGATAATGCAGCTAACTACAAAGCAGCTGGGAAGGAGTTAGCTTATACTTATGGGACTTTCTATTAGACACCATGTGCAGCCCATTGTTTAGATCTCATCCTTGAGGATATTGGTGAGATGGATGAGATAAAGGCAGCAACTGAGTATTGTCAAGATATCACAAAATTCATTTATAGCCATGCATTTGTTTTGTGTATGATGAGGAGATATACAGAAGGTGCAAAGCTTCTTCGAATAGCTGCAACTCGGTTTGTAATAAACTTCTTATCTGTACAGAGTATTGTGAGACAGAAGCAAACATTAAAGAGAATGTTCTTCTCAGATGAGTGGCAACAATTTACAGAGTTGCCTCAGAACAGAAGAAACCGAAAGTTGAATGAGATTTCTGAGACAATCTTCAAGAGTATATTTTGGAATGCATGTGTTAGACTGTTAAGGATTACATGTCCATTAGTGAAGGTTTTGAGATTGGCTGATAGCGAGGAGAAACCATCTATGGGCTACCTTTATGGATAGGGCAAAAGAAGCCATTAAAAATAATTTTAATAGAAAAAAGAGAGATTATGTACTCGTGTGGAAAATTATTGATAATAGATGGAACAAACAATTGTATCAGCCTATTCATGCAGCAGCATATTATCTAAATCCATCATTCAGGTACTCAGCAAGCTTCAAAAGGGACGGTGAGGTTAATCGAGGCATCAATGATTGTATAGATAGATTAGTCCCTGATAAGAGCAGAGTAGATGATATACATCGAGAGATGGAGATCTATGATAATGCTCTTCACTAGATGGGATTGCTTGTAGCAATTCGCAACCGCACTACTATGCGTTCAGGTAAATTGTTTATCTTCGTATTTAAGTTTCTTAAATCAATACATCTTATATTATTGTGGATTATGTCTCTAATGATTGTCTTTTTCTACAGATGTTTGGTGGAATAGGTTTGAAACTAATTGCCCGAACCTTAAGGATTTTACAGTCAAACCTATAGTGCAACTAGTTGTGAAAGGAATTGGAGTTAATGATTTAGTTTTTATTCATTGTAACATGTGCCTTCGTGAAAGGTAATGTTGTATTACTTAGTACTTAAATGTTTAATTCAATAAATTGTTTGACTTCAATTGTTAATATTATTTATTAATTGTTTATCTTTCTTCGTTATAGGCAATAAAAAAAGTAAATAGATAAGAAAGCCAATTTGATCCAATAAGTTTGGATAATTTTGATATATTAGAAGGATGGATTATAGAAGATAGTGAAGAAAATGCCCTCCTAACTCAAGAAGACATTGCATGGATTAATTTGGAATGAATGCAACATCAGTATCAAGGAGATGAAGAATTTGATTTTCAAGGAGAAGGTGTTGCTGATGATGATGATGATGATCTTCAACAAGGAGAAGATGAAGATTATTTAGTTGATGATCCTTATTACAATTTGTAAAATGTAAATGTATTTCATTTTTTTATTCAAAATATGTAAATTTGGATGCAATTGTTCAATGTTTAATACTCAAACTGTACTAAACTTTGCATTATATGAATTTAAAGCAATTACCAGTTTTTTCCTAATTAATTCTATTTTTTTAAGATTTTTACCAATTTTTCTTGATTTTTTAAATATTTTTTATTTTTTTAATATTAAAGTACGATACGATACGATACGCCGATATCGTGGAGCCCAACGATATGCGATACGATACACCGGTATCGTGGAGCCCAACGATATGCGATACGATACGCGTCAGACAACACTGTTGAAGATGCATTGAATTTCATATTATTGAAGAAGAAAACATCAAAGTATAGAATGAAGCATCATTGGAAAGCATGTAAATTCTGGTATCCTTCAACAATTTGAATTGTTCCATCCAGCTGATTGTGACAAGAAAAACCCATTATTGTGGCCTTGAAAATCATAGACAAACTTGGTTTCCATGGACTATTACTACAGTTTGGACATGACAGCACAGGGCACTAAAATATCTCACATCGATGAAGGTTTATATCTTATGAAACTATCCATCTACCTACCCACATATGCACATGAACACACACAAACAAGCATATGAGTGCATGCACAAACATACACACAAGATACACACACACACACACACACACACACACATATATATATATATATATATATATGGATTTATGTGTGTATATTCTGCCGGTGAACAGTAAAGTATTATTTACAAGTATTTATTTGAAAAGAAATAAAAAGACATGAGAGATTAAAAAAGAAATTCATATGATACTGAAAGCCCTAGTAAGTAACCCACTGTGCAGCAGGTGCCCACTCCCGATAAACTATGCAATCTTCTTCCTTGTTGAATCCAAATTTTAAATACCCTGCAAGAAGAGGAATATGGTTAGGTTCCTCATATTAGCACATTCATGACGGGCATGCCATCCTTCCTGACATCCGAACACTAATGTATGAAAAGCAAATGTACAAAAGATATAAGAAAGAATGACCTTTTGCAAATTCTTCAAGGCTTCCTTCATACTTCTCCAGTTGCTTCTTTTGTTCTGTATATCTTACTAATCTATAGTTCAAATGATATTTATATGGCTCCAAATATGGATCCAACTCCACTACACGCATGATCTCGGGATCATGTTCAACAACTGTAGCTACCACTGTGTCCTCATTATTCCAAGCAGATATTGCGGAATCATGATAAGTCTTCTTTACCCAAAACCATCAAGAAAATGAAACAAGACACTAAGGTATCAATTTAGATAAATATCATGATTTGGAATTTGATGCTTTAGGAGTGCTTCGTATATAATAAATGACAAATTACCTCTTTCCCAGATGACCCCAAGCTCTGACAGTACTGGAAAGAATTACAGCCAAAGAATTTTCTCAAGCTATCAGCTTTGCAAGTTGGATATCCATTTAAAGGTCTCTGTCAAAGAAAAAATTAGGTGTTTAATGGATATGTATTACACCAATGAACTGCAACACATACTTTTCTACATGACAGTACATATATAACATGTGCAGGTTATGCTACAGAATGTTTTCTGCTGATAAGTACTAAAAGATTTTACAGTTACAGTGAGAGTTAGCCTTCACAGAGCCAGTTTCAGACCTCAATAAAGGAAATGGGTTGCATTAGGTGGGCAATATCCAGATAAAGTTTGTCGAGTGTTTTACCATTGGAGTGTGATCCTTCTAGCACAGGCACCGGATCCCATAACTTACTGAAGTTAACCATTCTTGGACAAGGCTATTTCGAGATGAAAAATGACCTCCTAGGAAATTCTCACTTTGCACCCTCTAGCTGACCCCACTTAGTGTGGGAAAAAACTATGTCAAGAAAAGTTACCATACATATCAATTGAAAAAATCCAGGTAGCATTAAAAAATTTACCCATATACATGTCTGTATGTGTGCATGCCATCAAACACATAAACAGATGGGAATAAGATGTGTGGACTGAACAAAATAGGTTTTCAGTTACATGATTTGCTTGATCCCACCTTCAGACTTCAGCAAAGATCAGGTGTAGTATCTGTTCTTGACATATGTGAGCCTCATTTACACAATTGAAGAACTTACAGCCAGACCAGTTCATGGACCCCTTTTTGCTGAAAGAAGGTTTGTTCATCTGTAGGCCCCGGAATTTTGTGGAAAGCTCGACATTGGAAATTAGCCTAACACAAAAACCTACGAGACTCAAGGGTTCTCAGACCACAGAATGGTATACCTTCTTCCACCTGGTGCAGAGATAGGTGGCACCAGGTTGCAAGTTAGGGTTATTGTACCATTAGCAATTTGATGCTACAACAGATCCTAGAATTTAGTGTCAGTAGTCAGTACCAAAGGCTCTATCATTAAATAGATAAACAAGTCCAGGAAAACCTACAAGAAAATAGATAGCAGGAAGAAGAAATGAGGGAATGAAATAATGTTCAGAAAATCATCACTACATTTAAACATATTATTGGACATCCAACATCAAAGATAGAGCAAGATGCAGTAGCTAAATACAACTATTGGCCTTTGAAATCAGCAGTATGTTCATAAGGTAGTAGAACCAAAGGAAGTAATAGCCTTAAGATACATAATTTCCCAGGGAAGCAACTCTCAATTCTCTGTGGCAATCGTGCCATCACAGAGGAGACATTGTCATGTTGATTCTTAAAATGCTAAGATTTCTCGAATTTGAAACCAGCCATAATTCAGCTTGCTTGATATTACTACCATCTCAAAAAAAGCTTAATGGCAGCTATCTTGTGATCTCTATGCTTGGTTTTCAAGATTGAGAGAGCATACAAGTAAAACATTCTGATTTGCAAGTTGCAACCTTCCATCCAACCGAGGTAATGTTCTAGATTATCACAAGTGGAAGCAGAAGAGCCTTACTACTCTATCTATAGCTATATAATTCTTTACTAACCTGAAAATTAAGGAAATCAAGAAAACTTCACGATGGTACTTGTTTATTAGTCAACTATATATATTCGGCATGAACTATGAACAATGACGGCTTTACATACTTCCCTTGAATTTATGGAGCCCAGTGCTTGTAAGTGTCTAGTGATTCAATCAGTGGTCATGGATGCGCACGTGCAATTACAACAGATATTCCATACTTCCCCTGCCTTCGTATAGTTTTAGCAGTCCATATACTGAAGTAGCTAGATACTAATCACCATGAACGTGGTGCATAATAGTTTGCAGCTTCGCAACTTTAAACCTCAGTACGAGAAGGGGCGGTTTGGTCCTCGCTGACGGACGAGGTTGAATCCCAATTGCCATAATGATCAGAAGACCAAGAACAGTGTACGTGCTTCGTGCGTGTGTGCATCTGTGTATGTGTGTGTCACGGAGAGAGAGAGAGAGAGAGAGCTGTGCCTCATTCAACTAGGATGCAAAACGCAAGGGCACTATTTAACATAAAAATGTGAAAATAGAAGAGAAGAAACGTAGCAAGGAATACATATGATTATATTTAAAAAACAAGGGCAGCCTAATTTGGAGGAATTGAAGGAGAAGGTGAAGTTGAATGGCCAGAGTTAGCTGTGCCCAATTCAACTAGGATGCAAAACGCAAGGGCACTATTTAACATAAAAATGTGAAAATAGAAGAGAAGAAACGTAGCAAGGAATACATATGATTATATTTGAAAAACAAGGGCTGCCTAATTTGGAAGAATTGAAGGAGAAGGGGAAGTTGAATGGCCAGAATGAACATACGTAGCGAAAGTATGTAGCTAGCGGAATGGGTACGGGAGCAGCAGCAGCAGTACAGCAATGCATTGTTCCTTCTCTCTCTTTCAAAGTGAACGAAGTAGTGTTGAGAGAGGATCCTCCAGGGAAAGAACCCTGATAATCGTCACCATCATCCCCTTCTACTGGTATTTGTACCGTTTCCGGTTTTTAACTTTCCTTGTTAGAGGGGCATGCTTTGCCTCGGCCAATCCCCACGTCACTGCTTTTTCTGTTAGCCACTTTTGCTTTCCCATTATATTCGGCCTCGTAACACACGCAAAACTATATATATATATTATTGTCGCACACCTGAATTACTAACACCTTTTTTTCGCGAATTTCAGAGATACCCTCGCTTGAAAATTTCCGCACTCCCGATTTCGGGTGTCTTTTTCTACAGTCGGATCATGCACGATCGAATCCATTGGAATTTCATCTTTTGAAAAAAACGAAAAAGAAAAAAAAGGTTCGAGCGCTTGGTTAGAAGAATCATATTTTATTTCTTTACAGATACATCCTTAGATTCGGTTGTATTTTTTTTATATTGTTGCAATCAGCCCGGCAACTATAAGTCCGCTAAAATAGTTCATGAGGAGTTTGTAAGAAAGAGAAAGGAGAGGAATGGAGTAAGGGCAATTTCATTATTTTTAAAATATTTATTTAAATAGTAAAATAGGTATGACAAAAACAAATATATATATAGGGAGAGAGAGAGAGAATCCACTTTGTATGCAAATATGAAATAGTATACTTTTTCTCAGAAAAACTTTTATCTCATGTGGTTTATCGAAAATTCATTTCTTATGGTGTGGTTACTTGGCGTGGTACTAAATGTTCAATTTAATACATTGTGGCATCATGAAAATCTACTTTAATACCTTGTTGTATTTTGAGAATTCATTTTAGTATCAAATTATTAATATAAATTAATATTTAATTAAATATTAAAGGATGAGATTTGTACAAGTTATAGATTAAAAATATATTAATAATAAATATTTAAATAAGTTTAGCAATGCAATCTATATTAAGAGAACTTCATCAAAATGTTTAACACATGTATTTAAAATTAATTTGTGATAATAACCTTACGTTAAGTATTAATTGTTAATTTATGTTAATACAAATTTATTTAAACATTTAATTGTTAATTTAAATATTAATTTATGTTAATGACCTTAATTCAGTAAATCAACCAGTGTTAGAAAGCACGACAGTGATATGTTGTATTAATTTATACTAATATATTTAAAATGAACTTGTGTTATTACAAATTAATTCTCATGTTATGAAATATTAATTATCAAATATTGATTATGTGAACTTAATTTTTATTATCATTAATATAAACTTAAATATTAATTTTCATGCCCATGAAAATATAATTTATTCTTGTATCAGAAATTACACAAAAAATTAAAAGTCAATAATGTAAATTAGTAAATTAAGAACTAAATGTTTAATAAAGTTAAACTTATTAAAATAAAATAGTAATTGGTACCTAAGGTAAGATTATTATCACAAAATTAATTTTAAATATAGCTTTTAGAAATTTAAAAGAAGTTTCTTAATCATAATTTGTATTAATAAATTTAATTTAAATATTAATTACATAATTGCTTTTGAAAATTTTGAATATATTTATATTGGTAATTTGGTAAGGGATTGTACTTTAAAGATACCACAATGATGCTATAGGATACTAAACTAAAAGTTTAATACCAAATATTAGCATCAAATTAGCACTAGAATCAAACATTAAATAGATTTTCTATAAACCATAAGGTATTAATATGAAGTTTTCTCTTTTACTTTTTAATTCAAATTTTAGCTATCATCGTGCATGATTGAGATTTATTTGTGTGAGTGTAATTTCAATTAGTCACCCAAAAACATGTAATTTTAAAATTTTTAAGGGGTTTAAAAAAGTATAAAGGATATTTTTATTACTTTTATGCCACCCAAAAGTAATGGATGAGTGTTAATACGGGCATAATCCAATCTCTCTTTGTAATTATATGTCTGTGTGTGTGCCTAGCATATTCAAATAAGTATCAACCATTCAATTTGAAAGGTGAATGTTTAAAGTTTAATTTCAGAAAAAGCAAAAGGTTGTCTTTTTAATCAGTATACTTGCAAAATGAGTTTGTGTATTTTGTGCTTTACAAATTTAAATATCATAATATATCTTTTAAAAGAGATGGTTGATACTTGTTTTTATGTAAAATGTTGCTAATATATACCAATAGAGAGAGTTTGCATGCATCGAATTGAACATTGTGTTAAATATGTAGTTTCGTATTGTTCCACACCATCAACAATCGCCCTCAATTACCTTTCATTATCCCTTAACTCATGGAAACTGCTTTATGTTGGTCAAAACCACTGTCATCATTTTCATCACCAAAACCATATATAAAAATATAAACAAATAAATAAGCATTTATGTTTTTAAATAGTTTTAATGTTAGTTGTGACAAATTTAACTTGTGGAAGACAGTTTTAACCAACAAAAGAATAGTCAAAGGTCGTAAAGGGTGTCAATCATAGGTTAAAAGTGGTAAGAATATTGCAAAATGAAAGGTTAAGGAGAAGAGAGAGACTTATCCAAGGAGAGGCAGAAGGCAAGCTCTGATAATAGGAGAGAGAGTGAGAGGGGGGAGAAGCAACAGGATCCAGTAGTGCGAGAGTAGCAGAGAGAGACGAGAAATGTGGCAGCCAGCAGGCGAGGGCTCTAGCTGCGTGAGAAAAACAGTACCCGCACAAAGAGACACCCGATGACATGAGAGATGAGCGTCAAGCAGTAAAGGACAATGGGAGGAGGAGAGAGGGCAAGAAGGCAATGCATAAACGGAGGTAATGTGGGAAATGGATGTGTGGTTACTAATTAAAGTTAGATACACTTAATAACCATATACATATATATATATATATATATATATATATATATAGAGAGAGAGAGAGAGAGAGAGAGAGAGACTTTGGTGTTGACAGTAAATTCTAGGATCTATTGTATCATCAATCACTAGTGGCACAATAACTTTCAACCTTTGCCATTTACCTCTGCAACAGGTGGAAGAAGGTATATGTTGTAAAATTTCATGTACTTGGGTCGACCCACATTAAACCTCACAGCTAGAACTTTTAGGTTCAAGCTAATTCAAGAGCTCAGTCAAGCATGACTCGGTTCAGGTTCATTGAGTTTGATCTCGACCAGAGTTTATCAAGTCAATCTAGTTGCATTGAGCTCAAAGGAACCTAGCCAGTCAAACTTGAGTTTGTTCAAACACAACTCTAGCTCAAGCTCAAGCCAAAATCTCGAAGCTCGTTAAAAATGGGGATAGCTTATCATGCCTCACGTAGCGCTGACATTAACATTGACATGTACTCGTATCGAATGTGGTGTTAAATGTTCAATTTAGTACATTGTGGTATCATGAAAATCTACATTAATATCTGGTGGTATTTTGATAACTCGTTTTCGTACCAAGTTATTCATATAAATTACTATTTAATTAAATATTAAATAT
Source organism: Brasenia schreberi (assembly GCA_036023115.1). Classification (NCBI taxonomy): domain Eukaryota; kingdom Viridiplantae; phylum Streptophyta; class Magnoliopsida; order Nymphaeales; family Cabombaceae; genus Brasenia; species Brasenia schreberi. The sequence goes on along the minus strand of JAYKKT010000055.1, from coordinate 7,176,921 downwards.
TTAATATATATTAATAATTAATACCTAAATTTAGTTTATTAATACAAATTATAAGTAGAAAAAATTGATCAAAATGTTTAAGACATGTATCTAAAATTAACTTCTGATAATAGTGTTACTTTAAATATTAAATATTTATTATGTTAATATATTTTTAATTAAACATTTAATTGTTAATTTGAGTATTAATTTATCTTAATGACCTTGATTCAGAAATAAATCAGAAAGCATGAAAATGATATTCTATATTAATTTATGCTATTAGAAATTAATTCTAATGCTATGAAATATTAATTATCAAATATTGATTTCTGGGAACTTAATTTTCACAACATTAAAATCAGCTTAAGTATTAATTTTCATGTCTATCAAAATATAAAGTTATTCTCATATCATTGATTACACAAAAATTAAAAGTCAATAATGTGAATTATTAAATTAAAAACTAAATGTTTAAATAATGTTAAAGTTATTAAATAAATTAGTAATTCTTACTTAAAATAAGGTTATTATCACAAATTAATTTTAAATGTATGTTTTGAACATTTCAATGAAGTTTCTTAATTGTAAAATTCATTAAAAGAATTTACTTTAAAAATTAATTATCAGCTTACTTTAAATATTTAACTTTTATTTTAATGTTAATTTATATTAATAAACTTGTAACAAACTCGACTTTCAAAATATCACAAGATATTAAAGTAGATTTTCATGACACCACAATATACTAAACTAAAAATTTGGCACCACGTTAGCACTAGAGTCAAACATGTCATGTCATTGTGTTAAAGATACATGCCACATGTTACATCAATATCCTTTGTCAACCACGTTAAACTCTAATATTAACTCCATCAATAACAAAATACTAAAATGATGAGCTTTTGAACTGATATGATTTAAATAGATTTTCAGTAAACTATAGGATTTTAATATGAAGTTTTTCTTTTGTTTTTTGAATTCAAATTTCAACCAACATAGATAGTTGAGATTTTTTGGTATACTAGGTGAATATATATAAGGTATATGCTAACAACATTAATCCTAGCATATCCAAATAAGTATCAATCATCTAATTCGAAAGATGAATGATTAAATTTAATTTCAAAAGGCAAAAGGTTGTTTTTTAATCAGTATACTTACAAGTACTTTTTATTTTTCAACTTAAAATATCAACCATGTATCTTTTAAAATGGATTCTTGAGATATTTTTTATATATAATGTTGTTAATATATATAAAGCTTCATGCATATATAGAGGGAGAGAGACGTTTTTGTCTGTGTGCAATTGAGCATGGTTCTCAATCTCTAGTTTTGCCACTATTGTTACCACTAAAACCACGTGTAAAACTACAAACCTAATTATATATACATATTTAGGTTTTTAAATAGATTTGAGTGATGGTGATGACAAATTTAACTTGTGAAAGATGATTTTGGCGAATGAAGGATAATGAAAGGTAGTAAAAGATAGTAATTGGTAGTGGAATCATGGAAAATGAGGGTGAAAGGAGAGGAGGGAAGCTTATTGAAGAAGAGACATATGGTGTGCTTTGGTTATGGTGAGCTTTGGCAGTACAAGAGAGAGAGGAGTAACATTCTCCAACGGCACAAAAGAGACTATCAGGAAGAAATGAGAGGAGAGAGAAAAGGGTGGCAAACTCTAGTAGCACAAGAGAAAGAGTAGTTGTACAAAGAGACCTCCAACAATACAAGAGAGGAGCATAAAAAAAAGATGAGATAGAGAGGGGCGAGAGGCGGTAATGTGGCAAAGAGGTGTGTGCTTACTAATATATGACTTGCAACCTTTGCCATTTTACCTCTACACTAGATGGAAGTGTTATAAATGTTACAGTAGTCATTCTCGGTAACTCAGCTCGGTAACGGCTAGACTGACCATCCAGACCATTACTGTGACGGGAGTTACAGATAAGGCCTGTAATCGCCGGACCATTATGCCATTTTCCATTGTAGGTTTCATCCGGGAGATTGGAAGAGAGCAGAAGTCAAAGTACTCCAGCAACCGGCGAAGAAGGCAGTAGTCGGAGCTTCAGCCGATCTCAAAGCGAGCAGTCAGAGCTTCAGCCAATCTCCATCACTGCTATTAGGGCCTCGTTGATGACCCTCCAAAAAAAGCACTCTTAACAGGTACGCATTTTATAAGAAGAGAGAGGAAGAAGAAGAAAAAATAATAATAAAAGAGGGAAAGGCGGAGAGGTCGACTGGAAAGCCAGACCGTCCCAAGAAACAGTCGACCGGAAAGCCAGACTGCCCCCGAAAGACCAAGTGACAACCGCGGTCGGCCAAACGGCTGAAAAGCCAAAAACAACCGCAATCAGCCAAAGGTTGAAAAGTCAGAAATAGCCGCAGTCGACCAAAGGCTAAAAAGCCAGAAACAGTCGCAGTCGGCCAAACGACCAAAAGGCCAGAGATAGCCATAGACAACCCAAAGGCTAGAGACGGCAAAAAGTCGAAGGTCACCGACCGTAGCTAGGAAAGAAACAGCGCCGGTCGGTGACGACCTCCCGCTAAACACCATGTTCTCTCTCTCTCTCTCTCTCTAGAGTTTGAAGCAGACTCTCACTCTCTCTCTCTCTTCATTTAAAGTGGAAACCGAAAACCGCGGGCGGAAACCAGCGATTTTTCAAAATAGCCTCGAAACCGCCTTGGGCAACGGACTGAAAAGTCCGTTCTGCCCTGGCCAGATTTTGAATATTACGAAATTGCCTTGGTCAAAAAGATTGTTATGCCCTTATTGAGCAAAAAGTCTTTTTTACCCTTCGGCAGTTTATGAAAATTACAAAATACCAGGCTACAATTTTACGTTACTAACCTTCCTGATTTGTGTTAATTTTCTTTCTGCTACTGTGTCAAAAGATAGGTTTATCCCTATACTTTTGAGAAAATTACACATTTGGGCTGAGGGCTAAAATTACAGTTTTAACCCCGATCAATCATGAATTTTACAGAAATACCAAAGAGTAATTTTACGAGTGTGTCCTTAGGTTTTTCAGAAAATTTCAAAAGTGCACAGATAATTAAAATTATAGTTTTACTCTTGGTATTATCTGAAAAATGCTAAAGGCAGAAATTTTTGAGAAAATTATAAATTTGTCCCAAGTTGCTTATAAAGTGTTTTTAGTTTGTCCTTATGATATTATGCATCATTCTAACATGGTCCTTGCTATGTGTGTTTGTTGCTTTATGTTTATTTACTTTCTAAACCGTCTAATTGTTATAATTGTCAAACATATAAAGATGAGTTCCAGAATATGTGTGTCTGAATTGACAAAAATTAAGAAACTGAACAGTCTAAACTTCCAAATATGGAAGAGGAGAATCACACTCGTTCTAACACTTGAGGGTATTAAGTATGTACTAAAGGAAACCATGCGTATGCCACCACCAGACGCAATTGAGCAACAAATAAAAATGTATAAAACATTTCTAAAAGATGACACCATAGCAAGGACAATCATGTTGACCTACATGGAGGATGACTTGATTAGGGTCTTTGAAGAATACGAGATCGCCAAAGAGCTGTTTGACTCAATAACAGCTAAGTATGACACAACTGTCAAATTACATATGCAATTGCTACTAAGTACAACTCCTTCAAAATCAAAGAAGGAGATAATATAGTAGAACATATAAACCATATGTTAGTAATGACTAGAGACTTAGCTGTGGCAAAATCAGTCATCCCAGAACCGATACAGATATCAATTATATTAAACAGTCTACCCCGTTATAGAACATGGTCACCACTACCCTCACATTAGGTCCTGAAATTAACCTTTCTGAATTGCCCCTGAAAGTAGCAATAGAGCAAAAACATATGATAAAAAATAAGAAAGAAAAATTGTTAGTGGTATAGGATGAGATAGCGTATAACTCCAAACCCAACCACAAGAAAAATAAACCAAACAAGAAGTTTGACATGAATAACAAGAAGGGCGATCAAAATTTTAAGAAATAGCAGGAAACTATTTTTTGGGTCAAGTGCTTCAACTGTGAAAAGATGAGACACTTCAAGACTACCGCAACAAGAAAGATGAAGGAAACAACCCACAACACAGACAGTCAGAGAAGCAAGACATAATCTGCATGATTTCAAAATGATTATACATGGATCGCCAAATAATAGGTTGGTGGATAGACTGTGGAGCTACAAAAACATCTCAAAGACCAAGGAAGGGGCAATAGACCTTAAGGAATACAAACCAGATGAACATCAAGTCTACATGGATAACAATACATTCTCGGATGTTTTGGGTACTGAGTCCTTTATGATTTATGTACAAGGCAAACCAATTGTACTAATTGATATATTAATTGTATCAACTATAAAGCATAATTTGGTCTCCGTCCCTGCCTTAGTAAAGAAAGATTTTGAGGTGAAGTTTATTTCTAGGAAGGTGACTATGAGAAAGCATGGGAGAATATTATTCCTTGAGTAATTTGATATAGAGCATGGACTGTTTAAATTTTGTGATAATGAAATTTGTACTTCTTCTACTTATATTGAGTATGCCTTTGCTGTTGACTAGGACACCTCAACAAAATGGTGTAGCTAAGAGATACAACAGAACCTTGTTGAATATGACAAGGTCAATGTTGATCGATGCCTCTCTGCCAAGGGTATTTTGGAGAGAAGCATTAAGTACAACGATTTACATACTCAATAGAGTACCGTGTAAAGCTGTATTCAATATGAGATGTGGTTTGGAAAAAATCTCAATCTAGGTCATCTCAAGAGGTGGGAATCTGTTTCACATGTAAAGATCCTTAATCAGTCTAGAGATAAGCTAGAAAGTAGGTCCTTAAGATGTATATTCATTGGATATCCTAAAGGATCAAAGGGATATCAGTTTTATCATAAGGACCACAGACTAATTAAAAGCAGAGATGTTGAATTCTTAGAAGATACTAAGAATGACATCTTGAAAAACAATGATGAATGTGTTGATGATCTAGTAGACCTAGATCAATCATCTTTTGAGCCCATAGAAGATCTTTCTGAAACAACCGAAACCTTAAGTGGACATAAAAGGCCAAGGGCCACTCCGTCCAACTTAAAGGATTATCACACTTATCTTGCAGAAGAAATGTGTAATTCGATAGATTTAGATGAGTTGACTAATAACTTGACTTATCAGCAATCTATAAACTTATCGAAAGTATTCAACTAGGGAAAAGCCATGGATGAGGAAATTGAATCTATTAATAAAAACAAAGTCTAGGAATTAGTTGATTTGCCAAAAGAAAGGAAAGCCATAAGCTGTAAATGGGTTCTGAAAAAGAAATACAAAATCAATAGAACAATCGACAAGTTTAAAGCGAGGTTGGTTGCAAAGATTTTTTTGCAAAAAGAGGGGATAGATTATATTGAGACATATTTTCCAGTTACAAAATTTGCATCGATAAGGATAATCCTAACAATATCTGCATACTATGATTTGGACTTACATCAGTTAGACGTAAAGATAGCATTTTTAAACAAAGATTTAGATGAAATCATATATATATGCAGCAACCCGAAGGATTTGTGGTTGAAGGCCATGAAGATAAAGTATATAGATTGAGAAAATCCCTATATGGACTGAAACAGTCACCTCGTCAATGGTATTTGACTTTTTAAAATACCATTATAGAACTTGGGTTTGTGGCTAATAATCTTGATCACTATGTATATGTCTGGAACAGTGGGAGCCACTTTGTCATTCTATCATTATATGTAGATGACATATTGTTGACTGAAAACGACAATGAGATGATTGTCAAAACCAAGTCATGGATAAACTCAAAGTTCAAAATGACAGATATGGGGGAAGCATCCTATATCCTGAGAATAAATCTCTTGAGATAGAGAATCTAGACTCTTATGCCTAAGTCAGGAGAGATATATTGACTATATTCTTAAGAAGTTCAAAATGGGTGAATGAAGTCTGCTTATACACCTGTTGCAAAAGGGATCAGAATTAGTAAGGCTGATTGTCCCGGTAAAGGAGACGATAAGCCTAATGTTCCTTATGCACAAGTTGTGGGTAGCTTGATGTATGCTATGTTATGTACAAGACCTGATATCAGCTTTATTGTTGATCTTACAAGTAGATATCAAAGTAATCCTAGATGACATCACTGGATAGCTGTAAAAAGAATTTTAAGATATCTGAAAGGAACAAGAGACTTGAAACTGTGTTTTCAAGCAAATGAACTGAAAGTAGTAGGATACTCAGATGTTGACTTTGCTGGGAACAAAGATGACAGCAAATCAATCTCGGGTCAAATATTCTTATTTGGAGGTGGTGGTGTTTCTTTGACGTGTAAAAAACAGGGCTGTGTAAAATTGCATACACAGGAAGCTGAGTATATAGTTTGTTGTATGGTTGCAACGAGTGCTGTCTAAATAAGTCGCTTCATACGTGATTTGAAGTTGGAAATAACAGACAAGCTAGTTGTTATTTATTGTGATAACAATGCAACAATTACTCTTATCAAGAGTGGAGCAGATTGCTAAAAAAACAAGCATATAATGGTGAAATACCACTATGTTCATGTTATAGTTATAAGAAAGGAAATATCCATCTCATACATGCCAACAAATGATATGTTGGTAGACCCCTTGACTAAAGGCATAACAGAGGAACTTTTCTCAAAACATGTTACAAACATGGGTTTGAGGTATGTTTGATTGTTGTGTAGGGAAATAACCACACAACGGATAAAATGTTGTGCTAGGAAATAACCACACAACGGACAAATTGTTGTATAGAGAAATAACCACACAACGAGAATTGATTGCAGCAGCAATCATGAATTGACATTACTAGGTAAACCCTGGAAAAGTAGGAGAAAAAGTAGTATGTTAGTACACTTGGCTCGAATGGCCAAGTGGGAGATGTTATAGTGGTCATTCTCGATAACTCAGCCCGGTTACGGCTGGACTGACCATCCAAACTGTTACCATGGTAGGAGTTACAGATAAGGCTTGTAACTGTCAGACCATTACTGGAATTTTTGATAACAGTCCGAATATAACTGCTTAGATGAGGGAAACTTAGTGTGAAAAGCCAGCAGACGAGGAACAGGCTGCTTTATAAATAAGAGTAGTGCGTATACAGAAAAGACTGATATACAAACAATAACACACTCAAAATACTGTCTCTCTGTGAAAGACCGCTGTGAGGAAACCTCAAACAACCCGAAACAACATTTCCGCAACGTCATTTTCTACTGCAAGTTTCATTCAGGAGATTGGAAGAAAGCAAAAGTCAAAGGACTCTGGCAACCGGCGAAGAAGAGAGAACTCAGAAGGTGAGAGACTAGTCTTCCGGGGACCTTCCCAATGGCGTGGCTCTAGACAAGCCGGGCATGGAGAAAGACTAACGCTTGCAGGGCCCGTATATATATATATATATATATATATATATATATATATATATATATATATATATATATATATATATATATATATATATAAAAAGAAGAAGAAGAAGAAGAAGAAGAGAAAGCTATAGATACATATAGATGGTACTACTACCATTTAATATGACAAAGTCATATCTATATATTCTTTGTATCGTTCAAATTTATCGGATATCCCCTAAAGAGACAAAGAAAATGTGATGGAACGTGTGTGTTAGCCTTAATCCTCCATTTGTAACTAAGAAAGAAGTCACATCTACACTTAATGGCTGAGAAGCAGCTAGATCTTATATAGTTTTAACTTCTTTCACTTTTCATATAATGGCCTTCCCATTCACTTTTCATAACTGACTCCATATTGCATGAGACACCAATACGCTTGTCTCTATCATATCGATACAGGTAAATTTTTAATTATTTTCTTTAAGAATTCTTTAAAAACATTAACAATTTTGTTGAAAAATCATGAAAATTTTCATGACATGTATGACACCAAGAGACAATGAACTCAAATATCAAGACAAACCAAATCACCTGCATACATCACTCCCAGGTCTCATTTTAAAACTTAGGATTGATGATCATTAATGAATATATAATAGATTTAGGATTTTTAGAGAAAAAGGAGTTGGTCTTGAAGGTAGACATGCACGAGAAGGTTTAAGCTCCTCCCAGACCTTGAATTAAAAAAATATGGTTTCCGATACTTAAATTGTATCATCAGATATGCCCTGATACAATGATAGACCGTGCTCTGAGATAAAGGTAGTTGAATTGTATTCGTTCAGGTACTGATACTAATACGATACACATATATTATCATATGGTATAATTCGATTTTTATAACATTAGTCTATATGGTGGATGACATGAAATGAACATTAGTACTCAAGGAACCTCGTCTCCCTTGCCTTTATCACCTGGCAGAATCAGGTTCCGATCAGATTTAAGCACAAAGAGTCACATCCCAGACAAAAGTACATTGCAGATCAAGGCCTGCCTTTCACTGTATCATCTGTATGCACACTCATACCTAACGAAAGCATGTCTAGCAAGAACAGCTCGGGTAATTAGACCCAATCGTGGGCGTTTCTCCTATAAGTTTGAGGATGCCACCATTGGAGCATCTCGAAAGGAAAGCATGGCTAGGCTAACCCCGAGAAATTGCATTACTCTAATAAGAAAAAGTAATTGTACTAAGTATATATCCTAAAGAAACAGGTCAGACAAATCACCTTTTCCTTTTTCTCTCTTTAAAAAAAAAATCAGGTGGAGATCCTTTAATTTATTTCTTTTACAGCTTATTTAATTAGCTAGTTTGGTTTGATATAGAAGTGCAAGTGATCAGAGCTGCTCACAAGTTATTCGAACTTCACGAGTCTCAGAAAAACTCGAAGTCGGCCCACCCAGCACTAAGCTCTAGCAGCTTGTGCGCCTAATCAACCTTTATAATTAGCCATAAAATTTATGTATGTTTTAAAATTTCATGTACTTGGTTCGACCCACATTAAACCTCAAGGCTAGAACTTTTAGGTTCAAGCTAATTCAAGAGCTCAGTCGAGCACGACCGGGTTCAGGTTCATTATGTTTGATCTCGAGCAGAGTTTATCATGTCAATCTTGGCTGCACTGAGCTCAGAGGAACCTAGCTAGTCAAGCTTGAGTTTGTTCAAACACAAATCTAGCTCAAGTCTAAAGCTCGAAGCTCATTAAAGCTGGAAATCATGTTTGATTGTAGACATGGTTGGTTTATAACCGCCAGGTCAGAACCGAACCAGACCAGGAACCGGCTGAACCTAGAACTGGTCCCAGAACCAGGAGCACCCGGTTCAGTTCTGGTTTCATGTCTTATAAAATCAGAATCAGCTGTTCCAAACCACCGGTTCTGGTATTTAAAAAAAAAAAATCTTATAAGTTTCTAATTTTTAAATAAAAGTACAGGTTTCGGACTCAAACCGAAATGGGACATGTCTACTTGATTGTACTCGAGCTTCACCCAACTTGATTCACCCCCAATCAGACGAAGTGCTATATGATTTAAGGTTGCATTTACTTTTATAGATTCAAAACTTTCAAAGGAAACCATGAAAGATCTCATTGCCTCTATCCTCCTCCTTTTGATTCCGGTCCTCAACGGCAGATTAAGGGACTGATGATATCAGGTGTAGATGTTTTCACAACCACATAACCATATATAAAACAATGATTATCATCCAAAGAAAGATAATACACCATATAGAGATTTTTTTAATTCACCTGGAGAAAAGAAAAAAAACAAGAATAGCTTTTCCCTTAGACATGACCGGTTCGAAACAAGCCTAGTGGTTTGAACTGGAATCAAACCGGGTCAAACTGGAGGCAGTTTCTCCTCCCATCTTATACGTTTGTATGATTGTCTTATACATTTTCACTTCTCTCTGCAACCAACTACAAAAATGTATGAATTCGTTCTGGTGGGAACAAGAGAAGATGAAGGTGAGTGTCTGCATTGACTTACTTGGAACCGGTTTGCACTCGCAAGACCCAGTCCTGAGGTTCCATCTCTTCAATTTGACAATACTGGTAAAGTGGCGATGGTGGCTATTAACCGAGCCAACTTCCCTCCCAAGTCAAATTCCCAAAGTGAAACGTTTTCCGCGAACCTATCAAGGGACATAACCCAAGCTACACATAGGGAAGCATCTTGACGACTCGTGTTGTTCTTAAGAAGGGAGTTCGATGGAGAGTGGAAATGAGTCAATTATGGTGTTTGATGACCCTCTGTTGGGACGCAAACACCACCTCACCATCAAGGGAAGAACGACTTCGATCGGTGCAGTTGATAGTTGGAACCGATTGAATAGGTCAGCGGGCTTTGCAAATATTTGTGGCACACATATCTAATGAAAGTTAGGTAAACAACCTTTGTTGTGTAGCATGGAGGGTATGCTACAGTAACTAGGGGTGTATGTGGCACGTTTCATGAAAACTAGATCTTAATTTCTGATGTGTGTGGTTTCAAGTTTCGTTGTGTATCGAACATAAAACCCGTTGTTAGCATGAAATTGTGGTTATTTAGGTTTGGTTCGAGTCAAAAACTTTGACACAAATAGAAGATGAGCCACAAGGACACAGGAGCTTTGCACGAAAATACTAAGCACTTCTTTTTCTCTCGTGTCAGCTACCTCACCTACCACAAAACCCTAAGCGCCAGTACCTTTTATGAATGATTCTTGAAAGTATGGTTACTATCCCATGTGGGTCTAAGCCTACAGTTCTACTACAAGGGGCCTGACTCTACAAATCAAACAAATCGTAGAGTATGTAGAGCACTTCATTCGCGGCATTTCTGGTTTCAAACGTGGTACCTGTAATCCCAGAGGAGGGACAAGCTTTAGCTCTCAGACATGCCCCATCTTGGCTCAGGCTTCTTCATGTTCAGAACGTGGATAGTTTACTTGATCGTCAGACTGTCTACTTGGGCCTTTCTCGCAATTCTCCTAACCGGTATGAACTGGGTAATATCCTTGAGGACTGCAGGGAACCCAGCTAGCAAACTTCAAAGGAATATGTTACAGTTGGATCAGCCAACCGGCCAACGCTCGCAATTGTTTCAAACTTGTCGAGCACCCCTTTGCTGAGGTCCTTAATTGAAACATAAGCTCGCAACACTCAAAGACATCACAATCCTCATCTGCATCAGTTTACAACAACTTAGCACAGAGGACTGTTTGGCTGTATTTCAGTGGCAAGGTTCTATGGCGGATTCAACTAATTGTCTTCTACTGCCGCAGCCTGTGGTGTTACCTGATTTATGTCGGTTCCTGTCATCAAGTGCTGCAAACTTAGAGTTTACTGTACTGATATTTCGAAGTTGAACGTGTTCAATCCACTTGTTCTTCTTGTTGAGTTTGGTCTTCCTGAAATCTTGAACAGTCGACATCTGCAGCACAAAGAACTAGGATAATCGAAATTCATGAACTTAGGCTTAGAAGAAGCAAGCTTCTATCTTGTTTGCCCCTAACAAGAAGTATAAGCAGCTACCCCATGGAGAGGTGGCTTGTTTTGCAAGCCTATAATCAGGCTACCTTTGGCTCCCATGTGGCAGTTACGCCTTGTAAAACAAGCCGTAATTGCTACTTAAAGCGCTTGAGAGAGAGAGAGAGATGACAACTCTCAAGGTAGCTAAGAGTTGGCAACTCTACCAAGTCTTTTTTCCACTGAATTGGTGAAGAGATGCAAATCCTTGGAAGTGTCATAAACCCGCAGACTGCCGTTCCGGTGGGATGCATCAGTTATGCACCTAAGAACTTTGATTGAGAGCGCCGCCAATCTTTGCCACTTCCTTTCAGACTTGCACATTTAGATCTCTCTCTCTCTCTCACACACACACACACACACACACACAGAGATGACGTAACTGAACAGACAAACCATTGCAAGTTTTGAAAAATGATCATAACTCTGAATGAACATGGCATTAGCAAAACTGGTCATACTACTTCAAGACGGTATTCCAATCTAAATGGAAGCGTAAGAGTAACAGAGCTTAAAAAAAAAAAATCCTGACCGGTAAATTTCACAACAAAGACGGATGAATCAGAAGAACACCTAACATAATATTTACCTCGAGAGGAAAAACAAAATTACCAGCCAACATGTTGGCCTCTAGTCCTAGATTGCAGACGCCCTCCAAATGCATTTGATAGCTTAGTGCATCCCAGTTTCAACATCTTGGTGAAATCGCTGAAGGGTGCATCGTACCTCAAGGTTTACATTCTTGACAGGAATATACACCTTCTGTTAGAGGTTTGGAGATCGTTCTCATTCAACTGATGCCAATATTTTTCTCTTCCGGAGCGGAACGGTCACAACGGTTCCAGGTGCACTATGGGCTTTCCTCCTATCCTCTCTCTTCTTTTCAGCATCAGTGATGCTTCGCCCTAGATAAGCAGGCTTGCATGCAGGTTTGGGCAGATGTCTATGCCTGTCAAGAGCACGCACCAATTGTTAGAAATTGTATGGACCAATTCAATGCAGCCATAAGTACTTTACCTAACAATCCGCTTAACCTCCGGCAAGTGTTTGTAACGCTCCACGACAACATCTTGGTATTCCTGCTTTCTGCGCTCTCTTGGAAGAAGCTGAAACAATATGACGTCTTAGACCAAAGCTATGTCACCAGAGTGCTGGTGCTGGTGAGGGTGCGAGTACAGGACATGACAATTCAAAAATCATGGATATGAGAAATATAATGCATACATTAATAATTCTCATAAGAACAGAAAAAAAACTGGGTTTTCACAAGTTATTATTTCCTCAAGTAATAATCGGTTCATATTCTATAATTGTCCAATTACAAAGCATGAAATTACGCAAAGTCAGCTTTTTAGGTAAAGATTTAAAATACGTAATGAGTCTGACAAAAGAAAGGTCCGAGTGCTGAGTGTCAAGGTGTTCGACATAAGTGTTGTCTAGAGTTTCCCTGAGATGTAGACCGCAAAAGATGATGAAAGACCAAGTGGAAAAATATACGCCTGTCAACATTGTACAATCTTTCACTTTGCACATATTAACGATCATTGTTACTGAACTAACGTAAGTTGAGACTTCTAAAATGGGCTTCATTAACTTTAGCTGGCCTGAACTTTTCAGTTTGTACTTCAGCGAGAATGTTCCACGTACAGAACCTTGCTTACGAATATTCTGCCTATAGAAACTTGGTTGGCAAATAAGGAGACAGGCTGACGAGTTCAACATATTCAAAAAACAAATCCAGCAATCTTTTTGGCAAATCAGCCAACCAGGAAAATAAACAAGAATGTGAACTAGCCGACAGAGAATAGCCAATTAACTAGCTGGAGGAGAACAAAAAGGAACGTCTATACCTGAGCTTTCATAGTAGTTTACAGGCTGAAGCCCGACTAGAGTGGGATTTCAGTTTCAAGTCAATTAGCTCAAGTTTCTCAAGTTTGAGAGCAGTAGGTAGCCATGGACGCACGCATCCACCAAAGCAACAAGTACAAACTTCACAACCTTGTCCCCATAGGGCATCCATCAAATGACATATATTGTTTTAACAGATAAAAACTATTTTTTAAGTGACATTTATCATATTTGTTAATAATATATTTCTATGTGTTTGGGTCGTGTCTGCTTGTTGGACTCACTCACCCATGTCCCCATAGGGCATCCATCAAATAGGCATCTCTCCCAGTAAAACAGACAAAAAGAAAAAAAAGGTGCCCACAAGAAAATTACATCCAATTGTATGAAAAGGCAAACAAATCCTACCACTCCTAATTGTTCTGATGCTTTAGCCTTCCATAAACGGATATTTGTGTCATCGCTCCCAGACAGAACATGAGATGCATCACAGCTGAATTTTACACAGAAAACTCTGCGGAGAAGAAACAAGCATACTTGAGCCATGGCGAAGTGTATGCATACTGCAAAAAAGAACAAACAAGGCATCACGTGTACAATTTGTGGAAAAGTTAAGTAAAAGAAACCTTTGCATCCTCTTTGTGTGATAGATTTCTTTGCTGTGTCCACCAGTATACGGGAATATCCTCACCTGAAAAAAACCGTTTCACGATCCATCAGAAAAGTTAGGATGTTCAGGCCACAGTTAGTCAACTTGTCCAGCAACTGTCGGAAGTGTTTTTCCAGTTAGGAAGTTTAAACCATAGTTGGCTGACTCACTGAGTATGACGCAAGCCAAGTCACCTGATACCCCAGTTGTGGGATCACATGTAACATGTTTTTGAGCCCATGACGAGGGAAGACTTGTGTTCAGATTCGGCTGAGCATCTTACAACTCGCTAAGTTGGTTATACGAAACTCAGAATTGTTTTTCTGGATTCTCAAAACAAATGGTGAGGTTCTCAAAGCACAAACTTCTGAAAGGGAAAATCTTACTTCTCAATCATGGTCAACCACTTACCCGTTAATAGAGCAATTTTAAATTTTAAAGAAACTTCTACCTTGGAGAGTAGTTTAAGGAGGAACAATTTCCCATGGCAGTGCAGGCTAACATAGAACATTGCCCAACTCAAGCTCAGCAGAATAAAGGAGGGTTGTGTTGGGTAGCTGACAAATTAAAACTTTGTCAAAACTTTTATCCATGGTGCAATCTTTTCAACATTATTGCACCAGATCCCCTGGAATTCCAAAGTTAAGCGTGTGGTTGAGAATAATAATAAGATGGTTGATTTCTAGAAAGTACTCATGTTGCAAACTCTAGTTGACGTGTTGCACACTCTAGTCAGCCCACCTGATGTTGGAAAAGGTTTCACAAAGAGCTTAAGATTATATAAAACAGAAAATTGAAAATTGAGTTTCATGAAGATCCAACTTTCAAGGTAACTAAACATTTTAGTACTAAAATTAATTTAAATGTTCTTAATGACAAAAGCAGCTGAAAAAGGATCTTTCTTAATCAGAGAGTCTATAGGAGAAAAAGGGGGTTGTAAAATAATCATAATGCTGATTTTAGATTTGTATAGGTTGGGTTGATATTAGTTGAAACTTTAGTTTTAGTACTTCATATGCTTCCGTAAGATTCCTATTTCTGTTATCTATTTTACATTTTGAATATATAAAAGAAAAAGTTTCCCAAGCCCGCCAAGTCATTAGTTGGACTGTAAACAAGTTTAGCTCAAGTCACGGAATTACTCATACAAACATGGAGACCAAGATTTGTAATTCACAAAAAATTGTCACTTGGGGGTTGAGGCTCTCTTTGCCACTCACACTGCAGAAACAGGATCTTTGTGCACACACTTAGCTTCTTCCATTTTTATCATGTCATAGCTATAGCAATTGCAATCTTCATTTGCCTGAAATAAAATATGATTCTTAAAGAAATTTAATAAACATACAAATACCCAGTGTAAGCATGTTATCTCATGGAAGACACAGAAGAAGGCTTGCTTAAATTCTGATTGAATTCAAAGCATATTAGTGAAAACGAATCAAATGAGAGTAAAAATCATTAATGCACTTCAGCTCATAATTTTTAATCTGGGCAAGAAAAACAGACAATGCAGGAAGGTTGCATTGCGGATCTTAAGCCAGACAAGATGAAGTACTCAAAAATATTATAATAATATATAATTCACCTACATGATCAAGTATATCCTACATCACATACATATTGACACAGGTATCTAGTACATAGGTGGAGCTGGTTGTCACTCTGCGCGCACTCGATTCAATAGTTTTTATAAAGCAGAAGTCCTTAAACACCTATGACAAAGCTGTTCCAATTTACAAATAAAATCAACACAATATGATTTGATGGACAGCACTTGATTGAACCTAAAACTACAGTGACATATTACGAAGAAAGCAACTTACTGCTGTAAAATTCATAGGTTCTCTTGGATTCCAAGAAATCGCATTGGTCCTAGTCTGCAGCAAAGACACGACTATTATCACAAAAGCATGCATGAAACGATACCCATCTCTAGAAAGAATGAAGAAAGTACAATCAGGAAGCTAACAAAACAACTACATATGCAATTAATAACAATAATATGAAAGAAAAATAATTATAGGCTAAAAAGTTGCTCAAAGTCAAATAGTGGAACTTTGGAATTAACCATTGGTTTAATAGTTATCAGCTATAACAAGTAAAAGTGGCAAGCAGATGATAGTGAACCACGTTCTGGAAGAGATGGTGAAACTTTTGCAGGTGAAAAGCAAAGAGTATCTCTAAAAAAATTATCACATGATAAATTCTGTGACATAACAATGTAGAAAGTTAAGATACTAAGGAAATAAACCGCTTGTTGAGCTTCATGTTCTAACCAGGTCACCAGTTGATTTGCCATGAAGAAAGTGAAACAGTAAGTATTCATTGACCACATAACAATACCAAAACCAAAACCGAGCCGTGGCTACATCTATGAAGCAATACCTGCATTATAATTTTCTTCAATGGTGTTGAAGTGCGTAGATCATACAATGTAATTGAACGGTCGCTGCAAGAAGAAATAAGATCACACATTAAGCAAACTAAATATCAAAGATATGTCAAGTTCCTTTCCTAATTTATTGGTTGACAACTTGAATATTCACTTAGATAAGGATTAAATCATAAAAAAATTCTTGTAGAAAATGAATGTAATAGTTCCTTAAAAGGTTTCATGCCAAATTGTAAGGAAGAAATTGTTGCAGAAGTCTAACCAATGAAAAAGCAGCTTCAGACAACATAAAGGCACATCATACTTATAGAAACTACGCATAGCATTAAAAACTTATGCAACACCACCATTTAAATAATGCATTAATGTTGTCTATAGTAGACATACGTTTGTGCATACAACCTACAAATATGGAGGGGGAGAGAGAGATTCAACTTTTGCTTGATTTAAATTTCATATGCATTCCATACACCTTACTGGTAACATGTAAGCGCACATGCATGCAGTATGCTTGTATTGAAAACAAAATTCCCTTGATCTAGTGCAATATGAATTGATGAACTAAGAAAAGCATCCCACTGAATATATTTGTTTGAGGTAAAAGATAGCAAGGACTGAGCAAAAAGCAACCTGCAACTCTGCTTTTTAGAAGTAAAGTTCTGATGTTCGCTTAATCAAATTTACATGCATTCAGATGGAACACCTTACCGGAATATGTAATTGTTTACAACTTTACAGGCATGCAATATGTTTGTATGGTACACAAGATTCATCTCATCTTATAGCAATATGAATTGATAAAACAAGAAAACGACCTCACTGAATTAATTAGTTTGAGGTAAAAGATGGGACACAAATATATAAGCACAGCAAAACAGCGTGCAACTGTGCCTTTCAGAAGTGGTTAGGATGTTAAGAAAATAGTACAGGGGCGCGCACACACAATCAAAAATGAAAAATAGAACGCGTTTACTAATAAAGTTCACATACCTAGATGATGTGGCCAACAAATTCTGATGGGCAGGACTGAATCTAACAGAAACTACAGTATCACTCCCCCACGAAAAGCTGCTTATAGGCTCTGACCTTTTTGCAGTAAATGAAATAAATTTTTTGAGAATGAATTAGAGGCATAATTACTCAAATGCTGCAAAGGGCAAGTTGAGCACCTGTTTTGGTCCCATATATCAACTTGAGCACCAACTGTGGTGAAGAGACTGCCATCCCACCGATGATCGACCCCCTTAGAAGATATCAAAATGACAAATGAATATGATCAGAAAAAATGCTATAAAGAAAATGAAAGTGTCTCCGCTGGTTGAGGCAATTCTTTAGCATCCAAATGAAGAGAGAAAACATTAGTAGAACAATGAAATAATAAGACAGCAACATAGAATCCTTACCTAAAGGCATTCTTCCAAACGTATACAAACATGGGCTGATAAAACAAAAGTATTATTTTAGTGCACCTCAAAATGGAAAACAAGAGAATAAGCTTAATATTGTCTATTTGTCTTTGTCAACTGTGACGTAGAACTGACCTCTATCGTGTTATCAGGTTTATTATATGACTCCATGGAATTCGGAAGAGGAACTCTCCAAAGTCTAACACTGCCAATAACCCGGAAAAAATCAAACATCAGAGAACAGATATCAAATCATTGAAGCTTTATAGGCCGGAAAACGTTTAATATACAAGGGGGGAAGCAAAAGGCCACCTTACGTGCAATCATTTCCACATGATACAAGGATCCTTCCATCGGTAGATACTGTCAAGCCCCGAACAGCACCATTGTGACCAGGGAACTGACAAACTGTCTGCCTGGTATTTCCACAAAACGAAAAGTAATGTCATCCGACTAATAAGGTGTACTGATAAGAAACCTACACTGACACTCTACACATCAATCCATCAATATGAAGATGAATAAATTATCTGCCTAGAAGGGTGAAAACATTTTTCGTAAACAACTAAACTTGTGAGTCAGAATGGGATGAAAATAAAGAGACAATCAACTTGGGGAGATTCCATGAGAAGTAAAAGTATAATGAGTTCTCCAATGCACAGCATATCAGCACATGATTAGCAGGAAAAGAAATAATGGAGTTTACAATGGTGAAGTAAGACTAAGCTCATGAGCTTTCAAGCAAACGTCTACAAGCTTCCTTAGTAAAGGAGAAGCAAGTGAATGTACAATATAGGTATCGAAGGTTCAACCTTGTGCAGGCTAAACCAGAAATCAGTAAAGTTAGATCCTTCCCTTTCCATAAATTATTATACCATTTGGTATCTGAGATACCATTTTACATAAAGAACTCTGCAGCAGAACAAATTTCAAAAGTTGTTATCGAATTAACAAAAGGAAGTAGCGCTCGCAGAGGCTTCTACAGGCTTACAAGGTTCAAGTACTCTTTAGATTCTAATGGACATACCTCCAGACTGTACCTGTGCTAATTATCCAGAAAAGTTCCACTAGGACACAGCTGGATTCTGTAATAATTGCATGGCAATATATGGGAAAAGGTGCAGTACCTTTAGAATATTAGGATAATGTACCTTCTTCGCCATTTACCACCTGATGATTTTCTTCTAGATCATTTTCATCCATCCAACTTCATTATTCATTATAGTTGATCTTATATAGGCTTGTTGGTTTCTTGCATCTCTCTGACAGTTTGATGGTTCACAAAATATTCCAATTGAAGGGTTATAGCTGCTGAGGAAGCACTCGCAGCTATCTAGATTCTAAATCAAATGATCTTATGTCTGGCATTTAGTAGTGAATATTTGAATCTAAAATGACTTTTGCCTCTCGTAGTATAAAATAACCATCGGAAGGGGAATGCATTTGCCATCAAGGCACTCAGCCTTTCAACTCATAATTGTAGGAGTTTATAGATTGTTTTTACCTGCAGTTTATTCTATCCACAATGTGGTACTTTTGAAGGTTTAATGCAAAAGCAATGCTATTTTGTTTGAAACACTACTTTATAAATTTGAAATGCAAAATAAGAGCTGTCATCATCTCATCATGTCTTCTGTATGAGATTTGACATCTTCTTTCCTCTTATCCTCTTCATTCCTCGACTTATTTCGTTTATCCATTGTTATATGTGTATTTTCTGCAGGTAAGAATCATAAGATCAGAAGGCCTCATGGCATCAAAGCCATGAAGAAGGCCTACAAGTTCCAATATGCCATTCTCACTCTCACAGTCTCATTGATTTTATTTATTATCTTACTTTTCCTCTTTCTTTCTTTAACCCTACAATCAATGCTATCAACTACATATAACCTTCAAGAAAATATCTTGTAAGTTCAATTGTGTGACGGCAAGTGGAAGGATATGTATAGTTTGACCATCAACTTGTCAATGTATTCAAGTTTTTGAGATACATGCCATCAAATCTCACCATAAATACAGAATGACCAATTCATAAAGGAGAAACAGTTTCACCATATGAGTTGGATCTGGTTATGGGCCTCTGAGTTTGTCGGACTTATTTACCATAGATTCTACAAATTATGATAGGGCTTTGTGGAAACAAAGAATCCATGTAGCCGACCCCATCTAGTATGGGAAAAGGCTTAGTTGTTATTGTTGTTGTTGTTGTTGTTGTTGTAGTTGGATCTGGTTATGGGCCTCTGAGTTTATGGAAGTGAAGGTTTAGGAAGAGAATGAGGGTGATTTCCTTTTCCTACCTATGGTTGCAGAAGCATCACACACTCTGAAGAGGGAACTTGCCAACCTCTTGAAATAAGCTCCTTAATTTCAAAGAGATGTCTATTACTTACAGCCCTGCCAAGTGAATACAAGAAATATAACTACTCCACCTATGCAACTGACCCTAAAGTGGAAGCATCTTCTCCTACAGATGGGGAAATAGAAATAAGCAACCAACTTTAAGGTGGAGGAACGCCCTCCAATTATGGAAACTGCAAACCGACCTCACACTAATAAAACATAAATTGATTCAATGCATTATTCTTGCAGAATTCGTGGCTGTGGACAGCTCCCCCTTGGGTCCATGAATGTAACATCAACAAACCTTAATGAGTAGTACATTTCATCACTGAAAAGGGCACAGGATCCTTAATAATGCACTAGTCACCCTCCCTCCCAAAACCACTCACCTTCGTATCAAGTAAAAGCAAATTCATTGTTGGCTGCATGAAAGTCAATGAAATGTGATATTGTATTATGCACCCATATATGGCTGCAAAGGAAAAAAGCCCAAAAGTGTATAAATCAAGAAGTAGAGATTATGCTAGGCATTTTGAAGCACAAATAATACTAGCTCTAGCTGTGAATTTTTTCGGGTCCCATATACTAGAGACTTTATTTGGATATTCTGATTAACAGAGCAGACTAATGCATCAGATAATTTCAATAGCATCATCGGTCTCAAGGTCATAAGCAGTTCATGATAATATAGAACAAACTATAGACAATAGCATAAGAAATTTCAGCTCAGTTACTGCAAGTCTGCAAATGCAAGAGATTTTTTTTGGGATACACAGTGGAAAGATGATTTTAAGAAAAACAATAATGCAGTGGACTGCATGAGTAGACAAGGTTGCAAAATCCAAGTTACGATATCTACCTGGAAGATATATCCCACAGTCGAATATCTGCAAGGAAAAAGAAAAGAACAAAATGATAAAAATGGAATTAGTAGTCATGGAGAACGCATTGTCAGTTTTCTATGGGAGGATCAAAATGTTATCTATGTCTGCCTTTTATCAAATGAAGATAATATTAGGTAATTTGTGATGACAACTATCCAGAAATACCAACAGTCAAGCAGAACCAGTTTAGTGGCATATGAATTCAACTATTAAAGCACATAAGTGAAAGGAGATAAGGTGAATGAGACCAAACTTAGATTTGTATGCCAATGCTGCTAAACTGCTGTTGTAGCCCCCTTTTGTTGCCTCATATGACTATACCCCTCAACTATTACATGGTAAAGCCTCTGTCAAAGTGAATTCTTCTCATGTTTACCCCCTTGTAAGTTCGCCCCTTTTGCTGCCCTTTAATTCACAGGCAATTTACACATCCCATGTCGTATCCCTTACAACTTGGTCGACCCTTGTGCCTTTAAGCTACTTGCTTTTCATATTCTTATGTACATGGCCAAGATTTTGTGTTTATTTCCTGAATGCAGTCCTATTAAGTGGACATTGCTTGCAATTCTCTTATACAGTTTCTCTTCATTGTGCTTGAACATCATCTACAGCATCCACATTGTGTAATGGCTATTCTTAAGTCTCAATCTCTTAACTTCAAACAATAAATTAGCACCTTTGCTACTTTCTTATTTAAGTTCATCAGAAATTAATAGGAAGAATCCTGAAGCCCTTTGATATGAAGATTTACACAGAAAAACAGCTACAGCAAAAGATAAATTGTTTTTATCAGAAGAGGAAAGAATAACTCCATCCATTGATCCTGAAAACATCCCTCTCAAGTGATTCGGATTCTTTGCCTTGCATGAGATAGCATCAATATGTCCATCCATAGCTCCAATGAAAGGCTTTGCAAATATCTAACATCCAAAGCAAACGAAAAACAAAATGAGCATAGACATGAAAATAATCCCACCTTCAGACAAGATATTATTACCTTATCCAGCTTTGCTGCATTAAGAGCTCGAACATATTCGACAGACTTTTCTTGAGGGTGAAGGCTGGGGTCGTAATTTCGGAATACTCGCTGTTGAGATAAATAAGAACAACAACAAAAATTAAGGATCTTTATATACCAATACCAACAACCTCATTCCAATCTCAAATACCCAAACAAAAGACTTAGTATATGCAAGGCACCGATACAGCAAAATGTGGCAAGATGCTAACTATATATAACTAATCCTTGAAATTTCTCCTTTTAAATGACCTTCCCATTTAGTTGAACCCTAATTCTGTGTTCAAAACAGAGGCTGAAACTCTGGTCTGAGGTTTGAGATTTTGATTGCATAGACGCTTACATTTGTTATTCTAAAATCTGGTTCCTGTGTCTGGTGTTTTTTGGCTGCAAAATGGATGACAATTATGTTTGTATGGCTCATCTGGATGCAATTTCATGGTGCATGACACACATTTATGAATGACAGGTATTCTAAGGGCCTTGTCCGGAGTCAGTCATTTAGCGTGGAGCCATTCAACGTGCAGAATTTTCATTCCATCTTTATGTATGACTGAGCTACCACAAGTGGGTCATGTGCCAAGAACCCAAAATGCCGCAAACTTCATGGCTTCCAATCCCATGAGGAGCCATTTTGGATTGGTTAATTTGAATGGAACTGCTTGTGATTCTTTTTACATGCAGTGGCCGAGTTCTTCAACGATGTATGCTCATTCATATGAACATTTCAGGCAATCGGTTTTCCAGGTTAGTCCTCCATTTATAGCATTTTTCAGGTTTTGGTTGTAAATGGTTACCGTTTTAACAATGAATTGCCGTGTCTCCAAGTTAGCACTGGAGAGTGTTGTGTAACTGGTAATCATGTTCGCACTCAAGCAGGAGAAACCACCGGGTGCTAATCATAGGAACCTTAGAAGACTTCGTTTAAGAGTTTGGTGGTGCCACCTCATTCTCTTACCAGCTTGGTCATGTTTCTGTCATGATGATTTTATTACTTTGTTATGGAATTGTGTATAAAATTGTTGTTCATAATCATGACACTAGTTTTAGAGACTTGTATTTGATATCCAGGCGATGGTCTTGAGCATGTCTTAGCTTTTATGACTTGTTCCTCTTAAATCTGTTTCTATGTCCAAAGATGATGGATCTGTTAAATAGTCTAGAGGCTTAAATGGCTTGGTTTGGGATTCCAGGTTGTTTCTTCGCTTTTGTCGGTACCTATCGATCCTTCTAAAATGTAAGCATATTGGTGCATGTATCGCATTGGGTACCGATATGCTCGTATCATACGATACAGTACAATATAGTGTAAAATTTTAAATTTCTTGATTAAAAAAATAAAAATATTAATAAATTCAAAAAATAGAAGAATTGAAATGAATGAACAAAACATATATATATATATATATATATATATATATATATATATATATATATATATATATATATATATCACAATCAACATTAAACAAAATTGAATCCAAAAGCTTGATTTTAAATAGATAATTCTTAATAAATGACTGACTATAAAAATATTAAGAGAGATTATGAGAAGAGAACACTATGAGGCTGAGCATAACAAAATTAAATAACATGTCATAATGAACAATCATCCATAACATGTGAATATCTTTAATAAACAACAAAGTTACAAAGTTACAATCATCCACACCGAATGTTATAAAGTTACAATTATATTTACAACAATCATCCGCAACATTGATCATAATCAACAAAAGCATTGTAATCGACATAGTCACGATCACCATCACCATCATCATCTCTTCCCTCTTCCTCTTCCACATATGGATCAACCCATCCAACACTTTCATCTTCATCTCCAACTCCAAGTTCTGCCTCGGCTTGGATATCCCTCCAGTTTTTATCCTCTAAATTGATTGAGGCTCCTCCTCTTCAACCCAATCATTATGAATATCAATATTTTCGTAGCTCAACGGGTCATGTGACACCTTCTTTGCCCTCCTTGCATCTTTTTGCATTTATCTGTAAAGAAAGAATATCCAAATTATCAAGAATATTAAATGCAATGTAGTCATCAATCATTCATTATTAATAAGAAAGAACTAGAGAGCAATAATACATATTTTTAAAATTGTTGCCTTTACCTTAACTTCATGTTATATGCAATGTATATCAAATCACGCAGTCGAGCATGCTCCAGTCTGTTTTTCTTTTTCGTGTGAATGCTTTCAAAAAAGCTTAAATTTCTCTTTCACTCACTCGATCAGCATGTTTAGGTCAATATACATTGAGAAAACCTTGACAAGTTCGGAGCATCTACACCAAAGCGAGTCAACCGAAATAAAACACAATAATGACTAATAAGAAACACTCAAACTGTGGCTTTAGCTATGGCTTAGTGACCTATAAGACCCTTGAGCCCAAGGTCATCTGGTAAGGTTGCTGCAAAATAACGTTGTTAGAACGGCAGAGAACTTTGTTCCCTCATTAATTATTATTTTCTGGTATCTGAATAAAAAAGAGAAATTTCTTCTCCTTTTTGTGGAGTTGAATGCTACTGTGGCACGAAATATAGCACAAATTGAGGTGACTGACCACACATAGTGTGGAAGAAGGCTTTCGGCTTTCAGTTTCTTTAGCTTGTGATTTGTGTATGTCGCTTTCTCAACCAATGCTAACTTTCTCGTCACATTCATGTGTGCAGGCGCCTTTCTATCAGCAGCCATTGAGCTTTGACCATGGATACCATCACTAAGGTAGGGGGAAGGCTTGTATCCTTTAGGTTCCTTCAGTCACAATATTTATCTCCATTTCAGAATTCAGCTCGCTGAAATATTTCTTGTTAGTGCTTTGCTTTAGTAAAATATATATGAATACGCTATATTGGGAAAGACTTAGTTGTTGTTGTTGGTTGCTATATTGTGGAAGATATTTGATAATCCTCCATGGTTCTTTTCATTTGCTACTACATGCTTACAGTTTCATAACACGAAACTGCTTGCTTGCCTGGATATGTCTTCAAATTCAACAAGAGGTTGTTTCACACAGAGCAGTGATATTCATGGTGTCACCATTTGCATCTCAAATTAAACTCAAGTTGCAGTTGCACAACCCCTTTGTTGGTAGAGAGGCGGTTGAGTGTGAGGAAGCACTCATGCTCGACCCAGCCCCACCCGACCTTATGTCCAAGTCCAGTGAAGCAAAAGAAATTTCATTTAAACCATGAAATGTCCTTGCTTGACCGTCTTGTCAGTTGATTCAAAAGCTTTGAAGGTTATATTTGGGTTCCTGTTGGGTTTCAAGCACGGCCATGAAAATTAGAATATGTTTGAGATCTTGACACATCACTCGAGTGAACCTTTCATACAAGTCTTTGTGAAGCTGCCCCCCCATTGATATCTTGCATTAGCTATCATTGTCAATCGTCAAAACCAGAATGCATCGCGTGTATGATTTTTTATTGGGAAGCTAAGCTACTCGTAGATTGGCTCGATTTGGCTCACTGCCGACTAGTTTATGTTTGTGGCATTCCCTGAACATGAACATGTGTGTTCCGTTCAACTCATTAAGCTCTTCAAAGAGGAGATATTGTGATTCGTTTGTCGCGTCAAGGTTTGCACCTTGGTTATACTTCTTGGTTTTCCAATGTTTATAGTTGATCATTTACAGGTTAATGATGTGTCCCTCTAGGCACTTGGATAAACGAGTTCGAACTCGTCTCGTTTTGTTCGAACTTGTGAGATAACCCAAGAGTTAGTAAGCATGTTCAATCATAAACTTTTCGTACATATAGAAAAGAAGCTAACTCCTATAGCAGTGATCCAAACATTAAGCAGCCTGTGATCGGTTCGTTCGGCTCATTTACCAGCCCTACACGTAACAATTAATGATCAGTTTCACATACAACTTATGTATTTTCATATGAATCTGAATCCAATTCAGGTTACGTTATTAACATGTTAGGTGAGGCGGCAGGCGGTTCAATGCAAGTCTTTGACATCCTTTGATGTAGTCTGTCACAGGACGGATTTCTATGGCACCCGCGCCTGCGCGCACCCGTCCTCATCCTTCGTCCGATGGCTTTAGAGAGCGCAAGCGCTAGGCGATGTACAGGCGTAGATGCACGCGCCGATTAACGTAAACCTCCCTTGTACGTGTATGTGTTATATTCGGTCCATTGTAAAGCCCGGGTGTCTTCTATGAACTTGGGCTAAGTCGAGTCGTGTGTGTAACTTGGCTTAGTGTGGTGTCGGTTCATAGTGGGCTAGGTCAAGTGGTGTGAGTTAGGTCCAACTAGGTTAGCTAGGTTGGATCGGTGGTTGGCTAGTCGGTTCATGCATTCCATGTATCGGTTCATGTAAACTTGAGCTAAGTCATGTACTAAGCTTGGTTATGATGTTGGGTCATAGTTAGGCTAGGTTTAGTGGCTTGAGTCAAGTTAGGTTGAATCGGTTCTTGGCTGAATTAGGTTGAACCGAGAGACTCATTTGGAGAGTTTTAGTTGGAGGGAACGGTTAAGCAGCTGGGAGTTGCTGGCTTAACCGATCCCTGCATGTTGTGGACAGTTACGCACAGGTGTCCTCAAGGCAAGATGCGGTTACCAGGAATTCTGAGCAGCACTCAAGAGAAAGCAACACGTTGGAGTTGGTTGCGGAAGCGTGGAGTTGGCGGGAGCAGTTGGAGCAGTTCCAAACCTGCGGATTTAAGTGGAAGCATCACGTTGAAGTAGGCGAGGCTGGAGTTCCGTGAAGCTGAGTTCCCATGTGGGCTGGAGTTGCAGGTACGACGGAAGGAGGTCTCCGTTGAAGGCTGAAGAGAGGTTGTGAAGCCTGGCGGCAACCGGATGTTGTGATGCGCCAAGGTAAGTGCAGCAGCCGGCTGTTCTCTCTTGCGGTAGGTGGAGGCCGATTCTCCTTTGTAGCCGAACCTCCCCTCCAGCAGTGTTGTCGCGAGTTCTCCGTGCAGCAGAAGGCAACCGGGTGCAGCTGTGCAGCCGAGGGTTACTTGGCGTGAGGTGCCGCAAAAGGAAACTCTGCGGACAGTTGCAGCTGGTCGTTGTTCTCTCTTGCAGCAGGTGGAAGTCGGGTCTTCCTTGGACAACAATTCAACCATGTGCAGCCGAGGAGTGTTGCTGCAGCAGAGGTAACGGAGTGTCACCTGGAGGGCTGGGAATGTTGAGGCGTGGATGTGAAACTGAGCCGATTATGAGCAGCAGGGTGTTGGAGAGTGGAGAAGGGCAGATAGTGGTACAGACGGGTACCACAGTTCAGTGGCTGTGTTCCCTTGTGTGGAGCAGGAGGCCGTCTTTCCTTGAGGAAGAAGTACGAGCCGTGTTCTCTGCAATAGGTTGGCTCTTGAAGAAGAGCAACCTGTCGTGTGTCTTCTTCAGCAAGTTGCAGTCGTGTGCAACTGAGTCCTGCGGCTAGGTGTAGCCGTGTGCAGCAGTGTGTTCTGTAGAAGGTTCAGCCGAGTGTCATTGCGTGTGGTGCCGACACTTCATTGTAGCCTATTGCCTCACATTGTAGTGAGGCCGATTCCCTTAGCAGTCCATTATAACTGTGCGTGCAGTTTATGTTCGTGTGTGTGTGTTTGGAACATTATGTTGTAGTGTTCTTAGGCATGGAGATTAGAGGAGCGGATCCAGTCTCCCCACACGCTTGACGTCCGATTCGGATAAGTCAAGGGGAGTAACGAGTAGGGGCTATCCACTGAGGAGTGTGTACAGCAAAAAGAGAACACGTTTCGGATTGGGGCTGATAGAATCACGTGGTGATTGTAGCCATCACGGGCCGACGAAGGCATCGAAAAATTTAGTTGAAAAATTGTCCCGTGACATAGTTCGCCTTAATTGAGAAGCTTCTGCCATGCTTCCACCCCAGACGCACAAAAGGTGTCGGGGGTGGTCTAACGTGCGAAGCGTTAGGGCGTGTCAAAGCACTCACACTCTACCACCAACAACCAACCTGATAGTTGGTTGGTAAGGAAGTTGTGTTAGGTCTTTGCAAGTCAGGAGATAGGAATGAGAATGCGGATAAAGACCACCAGGAGAGGAGGGATAAGAGGGATAGGAAGGAGGGACTAGCAACCCCTACTACCTACTATACCCTACCCAATCCATTTGTAATCCATGCTGACTCTCACAGATAGTAATGTTGAGGGCGCGGAACACAAAGACGACCGGTAGTCAAGTTGGGGGCCTGACTGACGGTTGTCAAGTTGGGGGCTAATCCTACTTAGCAGGTGCCAGAGGGGTTGGCACGCTACACACTTACTTACCTACCTAATTAATATCGCTTTGTGCTTTGCTCTGTCGCTTCACTTCGTTCAGACTATAGTAAATTTCGCTTTGCTCAACTCACTTATAATAGTGTTGCTTCACTTACGGTTCATAAATATCACTGAACTTCGTTCAGGCTTTAGTAAATTTCGCTTTGCTCATCCAACTCCAAAAGAACACTTCATTCATAAAACATTTCGTTTCGCTCAACCAAACTCCAAAATAACACTATCATTCAGCTAAGTCAATTTTGCTTTGCTCGTCCAACTCCAAAAGAACACTTCATTCAAAAAACATTTCGCTTCGCTCAACTCACGCCTTCAGTTTTAGTGGGTGCCCTATAGTGCCACCCCCACTCTGCGGTAAAGGCAGGCTTACCTCCTGCCAACTCCCCTATAGTGCGTCTTATAGTCACTCCCACGTGGCGGTAGTGGTGGCGCTGCAATATCTAAGTTGCTACACAATAGATAAGATAAAGCAACACTTAGACAAAGGGTAAAGCATAGATGCTGTATAAAGACACACAGCTCCAATTTCTTCAGGCAACAAATAAGTATTTAACGGTGAAATACCAAACTGCTAAACCACAACAAGATCAACCAAAGATGAAAGCCTTTCCACACTATTCAATCTCAACAAAACGGATTTCGAAAGGCAGTGGAAGAATAGAACAACTTGACTACCATAGACACAAACGCATTATCATAACCTTGTCATTACTAAGAAGGAACAAGAGAAGACCAGGTTATTCTAGTGTTCGATAAAAGAACTCAGCTAACCAATACCAGATTGCAGCAAGTAGATGAACAATTTGATAAATTTCGCTTGGTCAGCCAAACTCCAAAAGAACACTATCGTTCATAAAATACTTCGCTTCGGTCAGCTCATGCCTTCACTTCTAAAAGTTGTAGTAAATTTAGCTTCACTCAACCAAACTCCAAAAGAATACTATCGTTCATCCAAGTAAATTTCGCTTCGTTCAACCAAACTCCAAAAAAAAATACTATCGTTCAGCCAAGTCAATTTTGCTTCGCTCAACTGACGCCTTTTCTCGCCTCTGTTTTCCTTATCTGAATCTGCAACCATGTCCTTTTGTTTATCGTTGCCTCGAGCAGTTGTTATTTGAGGGATGCTTTTGCTTACATTAGATATGTTCCTCAGAGTTGCTCTCTCCTGCCCTCCTTGTTCCTCATTTCTTGTATCCATCATGCTATATCGAGAGGTGTTCACATGCATGTGGTCTTCGCCTTTTACTTATCTGTAGCTTTTCTCTCTTTCCTAGGGGTCGCCCCTGCCTCCTCCGGCCCTGCATCCTCTTCCGGTGCTGGGCGGCTTTCCCCACATCTCCATTGCTCCCTGATGCATCAGGGTTCAGTTCCTCCTGAACCATTTTCAGAGTCTCTGTTAGTGTCACTTCTTTCCTGTTCGGGCATCTCTCCTTATCATGACCATACTTTCCACAGGCGAAAGATAGAAAGAATATTCCCACCGCTACTGTAAGCTCCCACTTTTGTTGAACCCGATCCTACTAAGAGTGGCTTGTTGAGGTCGATCTCGACGCAAACTCGAGCACTATATGAATGGACCTGCGCAGTCTTAGCCTTTGAGGGTTTGACCCTTTTTGGTATGGTAAGGTCCCCCACCCTTTCAAGAACTGCTTTCTCGTGGTATGATATTGAGAACTCCGGTAGACGGATCCAAGCCGCTACTCTATTAATGTGTTAGTTATAGGGGTCGAAGTCTCCATTCTCTAATGGCTAGGTAGTGCTCAAATCCACGGGCCCCCGCGTCATTGATCTTTTCTGATGCGTCAGCTCGCATCCGTCTACGTGCCTCTAGGGTTGCTCCATTCGTCTAGGTGACGTTGCCGGGGCCAAAACCCTTAAGGTCTATCCTTCTGTTATCCAGTAGCCTCACTGAAAAAGTGACCCCCTCTTCGACTGAGGGCAACTTGTCATTTCCTGCCCGTGAAGATGGATATGCCGTCGGTGGAGTTGTCTGCGATATGACATTGTCCTTTTGCAACGTCGCCTTCGGCCGTTTCGGCACTATCATCTTCCATGAGCTTCATTTAGTGAGATCCCGAACCTTCCACCCTATATCGCCTCTTTCTTCGGGCTGGTCATAGAATCGATATTGAGACATAATACCGTCGATAGTTGTTATCCCTCAATACTGTACATGATCAGTCTATAGCTCCCTACTGTAGTGTAGTAAGTACTGCTTTATACAGCTTTGCGTCAAAGGGTTGTTCTCTTGCTCCCCCTAAACCTATTGTACCTTTTCTTTGAGCGGGAATGGAAGACTAACCCAGTCAAAATTGGACCCAGCGTTGATTGATAGCCAGATTTCGGGTTTCAAGATGGAATTTCTCTTCCGCACACTAGGTTGTTCAGGGGTATGGCGTCGAACGAGAATCTTGGCTTTTATCTTTGATTAAATGTCTGAGCCTTATCCTTCTTTAGGCGGCGCTTCAAGCTCGGGGCCCCAGGACGCTTGCCAGGGACCAAGTCTTCCTGTGTCCAGTCTAGCCTCCGTGAGGAACTACCTTCTTGTCTTATACCTTCATTCTCTTTCTGTGAGGAAGACTAACCACTGCCTTCTTATCTTATACCTTCATTCTCTTTCTGCATAGTAGGAAGAACTCCCCTTGGGTGGGCACCGAGTTGAGTTTTTGTCTTCGACTCTCACCGAGTTTCAGCTCGCTCGGCAAGCGCCCAGACCTACAAGTTGACATCTTTTAGTATATCTTGCAGTATAAGCCGCTATAGTCGTTCAAACAAAACCCTGAGTTTGAGTTGTCCTTTGAGTTATTCTTATTGGTTCGATACCGGTCGGGCGAGAAGAGTTCCTCTTTTTTGGTGTAGGGTGGAATGGCTAGCGCTGCGTCAGTTTGTCAACTCAGTTAGTCAGTTCTTTTTGGTGTCGGCACGGGCCCCGTCAGGAACCCTAGTTCGATAAGCAAAGAACTTGGGTTTGCCAATCGTAAGCGCTAGCTATGCTCTTCTCCTCGAGAGAGAACCCTAGTTTGGTAAGCAAAGAACTTGGGTTTGCCAACCGTAAGGACGTGTTAGGTATTTTGTGTCCACTTAAAGATTTGGTTTGTTTAGGAAGTTCATCAATGGGTTCAAATGATGATTGATCTAGACCTACTAGATCATCAACATTCTCATCATCATTCTCAAGGATGTCATTCTTAGTCTTTTTTTAGAATTTTGCATTCCTACTTTGTATCAATTCATGATCCTTATTATAAAATTGGTATCATTTAGATCCTTATACATCTCAATGACCTACTATCTAGTTTGTCTCTACACTGATTAAGGATCTTCACATGAGCGATAGATCCCCACCTCCTGAGATAACCTAGGTTTGGTTTTCTTCCAAACCACATCTCATATGGTGTACAGAATACAATTTTACATAGAACTCTATTGAGTATATACACCGCTTCTTTCCAAAATATCTTTGGCACAGAAACATCTATTAACATAAATCTTGTCATGTTCAATAGAGTCATGTTATATCTCTCTGCTACACCATTCTGTTGAGGTGTCCTAGGCATTGTATTTTGATTTGCAATACCAAAGTTTTTTCAGAATTCTAAAAATTCTGCTAAGATATATTCTCCACCTCTATATGATTTCAAGACTTTGATTGTATGCCCTAATTGGTTCTCTATTTCCTGTTTATATTCTTTGAACGCTTCAACTACCTCAGATTTATGTGTTAAGAGATATATATAAGTATATCTCGAGTAATCATCAATAAAGGTTATAAAATAAACATTTCCTCGATGTGTTCTTACTCAAGTCTAAACAATCCATATAAATCAGTGAATAATCTCTAATAGGGTTTTTGCCCTAGTTATTTCTTTGAAAATTGATTTTCTAGTCATTTTTCTTTGTATAAATTAGAAGTGTTTTCACGAAAATTGGACAATAAATTAGAGTTGGTTAATTTTTTCAACTTCTTTAAACTTATATGACCCAATCTTTTATGTCATTCATTCACATCAATCTCATAGACACTATCTATACAAGCAGAAGAAGAACCTTAATTTTCATTAATGTTGCTTAAACAATCCATGCTCAACATAAAATAAATCAGAAAATGTTATCCTGTTATGCTTTCCCACAATGACTTTTCGAAGAACAAATCTGACCTCAAACCCTTTCTTTATTAAGGCAGGAACCGATACAAGATTGTGCCTAATACAAGGCACAATTAATATATCAGTGAGTACAATCGGTATGTCTTGTATAAAAATCCTAAAGAACTCAACCCAAAGAACATCTGAAAAGATATTGTTCCCTATGTACACCCGATGCTCGCCAGGCGGGTACTCCTTGAGGTCCATAACTCCCTCTTTGCTATTTGATATATATTGAACCGCTCCAGAGTCGATCCACCAACCAGTTACCGAGTAGTCCATATAGAGGCAATGAAGCATATTATGTCCTACTTCTTTGTTGAACCGCATCGTTGATTGTTTCCTACATTGGTCTTCTTATCGTGGCAGTCTCTTTAAGTACACCATCTTAGTTGAAGCATTTTACCCGAAAAGCTAATTCATACTATTTTTTAAAATTTTAACCGCATTCTAACCAAATTTCTTATTTTCTTTTTTCATGGTTGCTCTTAGAGTTAGACCCTAGATCATCTTTAGCAACTATCAATTTTTCTCTTTTATTATTGTTAGCAATTTTTCTCTTTTAACAACTACCAATTTTTTTCTTTTATTTTTATTGACATGCTCTTGCTCGATTGCTAGTAAGGATAAAATAAGGTTAAGTCTTAGAGTCTTAGAGCTGCGGTTACCATTTCACGAAGGGAAAAGACTGTTTAGCATCGGTTGAGGAACGACTCTCTAACCGTTACCAACATTTCGTTAACATGTAAACTACGTTATCACCGTTACCAACTAGAAAAGAGATAAGAGAGAAGCTGTTTGAGACAGCGTCCACGGTAAACAAAAATAAGGTAAAGAAGACGGCGAAAAGAAGGAGATGGTGCTGCGAGGAGATTCAATCACTAGAAAACAGCGATAAGAGAAATGCAGAAATTTGATGAAGAGCAAGGGCTTTTGAAGCAAACCTGGAGGTCTCGACTCCGTTCGCCCGTGAATTCGTCTGTGGATCGAGAGATGACCTTCACCTTCATGGTGGCGAACTCGAAACGTTTATCTCCGTGAGTGCGAAACTCCAATGAGGGCAGCACCGCTTCTTTCAGGGTCGGACTATTTGCTCGACGATGTTTGGAGACCACTATGATAAAAAATCCTAAAACTACGAACCCCAACTAAACTGTGGGGGTGGCAAGTCGGTTTTCGAGTCGTGTCCGTCCCTCATTATTTCGGGTTCGCTTAAGAGAAATGCACATCGACACGAGGTTTTCTCGTGTTACTTTCGATCAACATGAACAAACACGACCCGAAATCGCCTATGTTGACACAAATCCCACACGGTTTTACACAAAATAGGTTCCCTTTTTGTGTTCACCGACTCGAGCAACCCACAACCCGACCAAAGACCTAAAACGGAAAAAGGCTTCATAAGCCTTTCCTTGCTTGAATATGGGAATTGATACTGTTCAATCTTGGGTATATTGCAAACTCTCATGAGATATGAGATTGATTTACGTAATTGGAAGTAATCAATTCGGTTAGGTTTACGACAAAACCTAGAAATCTATCACTGCTTCTACGGGATAGACATCAATGGAAAACTGAAGAGCAACGACAGAAGGTGATTGAGTTAAGTGATTCCTCATATAGAACTATTGACTTCAAAGATATGGTAATATCAAGAAGTTTAAAGCACGAATAAAATGGGAAGCAATTATGAGAAGGTTACAATTATAAAGATACCATTCTCATTAGCGAATTTCTAGTATATGACAATATTTGTACTTCTTTTCATATTCGGAAATATGAAATAAATCCTTGGAAAAGAATCTAATTTCTATCTAGCTGAAAAGTACGTATATGCAGATAGCTTAGTAAACAAAAAAAAAAGAACAAAATCAAGTCAATCTTTTACTTCACATGTCGCGTGGTTGAATGGACTAAAGTGGTATATTGCTAATCTTTTGTAAGAGCTATTCGTACCGAGGATTTGAATCCCCCTCTCTCCGTTCCCCTTGACCACTTGATATTTATCTCTCTAATCTCGAAATCTTCATTGGCATGAGATCTTGAATCAAATTGTTGGTCTCATTGTATATTTCAGTACGAGAGGTTTCAATTAGCCGAGATGAATTTCTAGATGCACAGATTCCTCAACATTGAGTTGAGAAAAAAAGCGAAATTTTCGTTGTATTTATGTAATGTGTGGTCAAAAATTGTGAAAAGCTTTTTTGCTTTTGATTATACTATTTTGAGATCCTTCATTCTATTTTTCACTAGTTGATTCGCGCATAGTTATTAAGTGTTGACCTGAGGTATGTCTATCAAAGTGAACCTCTTCCTTAGCAGTGGGATATGGAGGAGATGGGAAAGATGAGTTCACCATGTTTCTAAACAATGGAATAAAGTAGTTATAGTTAAGTTATAGTAATAGTAGCCATATTTAGAACTCCAATTAAGAGAAAAATACACATTTTTCATCGACAAAGTTTGTTTTGTACATTGGAGAGGAAAAAAGCATCTATACTGCAATGTACAAAACAAACTTTTTCGTCGAGTATAGACGCGTTTTTCCTCTCCAATAGGAGAGTAGCACCCAGTGTGCCACAACTCCCATCATATCAAATGGGTTCAACATCCAGTTTAAGTTAGCATGCAAGATGCAGGCAAAAGATGTGAAGCATTCCTTTTTGACATTCTGGATTCTCTCTCTCTCTCTCTCTCTCTCTCTCTATATATATATATATATATATATATATATATATGTCATGCAAACATTTGACATTCGCATTCATGCATTCTCTTTAGTTTTGGGACATGACTGTTCACACACTGCTATTATTTTGTAAATGACACATGCCCCTCAAAAATCCATATTATCTTACCTTACCAAGCCTTTTACTACACTAGGTAGGGTAGGCTAGAGGGTGTAACACGAGGACTTGTTTCGGGGTTACTTATCCTAGTAGAGTTCTTGTCCAAGCATGCTCAAGTTTGAAGTTTGGATAGGATATAATGCATTCTTCGTGAAAGCGTTACAACCTTAAGATTATGTTGGTTGTCGACTATCTAATACAACCTTCCCCTTTATCTTAAGCTTGAGACCAATTATGCAACAAAGGAAGATCTATACATACATATAATATATATAGAAAGAGAGAGAAATTGGAACCTGCTCACCATTCACACCATTGTTTTAATATTTTTTTAAAACCCTTAAAAACTATCACCCTCCTACCACCAAAAGGCAACAGGTGAGCATGTGACTGATGGACAGGATCCCATACATATATATATATATATATATATATATATATATATATATATATATATATATATATATATATATATATATATATATATATATGGGGGAGGCTTGCGTTGTGTCTGACTTCACCCATGCACGTCTCATTTTTCCTTTTGTATACTCAAGCACGGCGTCCTAATGGTCCTTGGCACGAAGACGAACTTTTCATATCATGTTTGTATTGAGCTTTCTTGACTGATGGACAGGATCCCATACATATATATATATATATATATATATATATATATATATATATATATATATATATATATATATATATATATATATATATATATATATATATATATATATATAATGGGGGAGGCTTACGTTGTGTCTGACTTCACCCATGCACGTCTCATTTTTCCTTTCGTATACTCAAGCACGGCACAGTCCTAATGGTCCTTGGCACGAAGACGAACTTTTCATATCATGTTTGTATTGAGCTTTCTTGTCATGTCTAAATATTGCATAATAATCAGATCTTGCATAATCTGATTCAAATTAGAAGTCGTGTTGGGAATAAAACTCCTATAAACAGAATCCAACTAGTTTAGCTAATTGGATTGTATTTAACATGTTAACAATGTAACCTGAATTGGATTCAGATTCATATGAAAATACATAAGTCGCATGTGAATCTGATCATTAATTGTTACGTGTAGGGCTGGTAAATGAGCCGAACGAACCGATCACAGGCTGCTCAATGTTTGGATCACTGCCATACGAGTTAGCTTCTTTTCTATATGTACGAAAAATTTATGATTGAACATGCTTACTAACTCTTTGGTTATTTCACAAGTTCGAACAAAACGAGACGAGTTCGAACTCGTTTATCCAAGTGCCTAGAGGGACACAAATCGAGCCAATCTACGAGTTCGAACTCGTCTCGTTTATGTTCAGGGAATGCCACAAACATAAACTAGTCGGCAGTGAGCCAAATCGAGCCAATCTACGAGTAGCTTAGCTTCCCAATAAAAAATCATACACGCGGTGCATTCTGGTTTTGACGATTGACAATGATAGCTAATGCAAGATATCAATGGGGGGGCAGCTTCACAAAGACTTGTATGAAAGGTTCACTCGAGTGATGTGCCAAGATATCTCAAACATATTCTAATTTTCATGACCGTACTTGAAACCCAACAGGAACAAAAAATATAACCTTCAAAGCTTTTGAATCAACTGACAAGACGGTCAAGCAAGGACATTTCATGGTTTAAATGAAATTTCTTTTGCTTCACTGGACTTGGACATAAGGTCGGGTGGGGCTGGGTCGAGCATGAGTGCTTCCTACACTCAACCGCCTCTCTACCAACGAAGGGGTTGTGCAACCGCAACTCGAGTTTAATTTGAGATGCAATTGGTGACACTGCATGAATATCATTACTATGTGTGAAACGACCTCTTGTTGAATTTGAAGACACATCGAGGCAAGTAAGCAGTTTTGGGTTATGAAATTGTAATTAAGCATGTAGTAGCAAATGAAAAGAATCATGGAGGATTATCAAATATCTTCCGCAATATAGCAACCAACAACAACAACTAAGCCTTTCCCAATATAGCGTATTCATATATATTTTACTAAAGCAAAGTACTAACAAGAAATATTTCAGCGAGATGAATTCTGAAATGGAGATAAATATTGTGACTGAAGGAACCTAAAGGATACAAGCCTTCCCCCTACCTTAGTGCTGGTATCCATGGTCAAAGCTCAATGGCTGCTGATAGAAAGGCGCCTGCACACATGAATGTGACGAGAAAGTTAGCATTGGTCGAGAATGCGACATACACAAGTCACAATCTAAAGAAACTGAAAGCCGGAAGCCTTCTCCCACACTATGTGTGGTCAGTCACCTCAATTAGTGCTATATTTCGTGCCATAGTAGCATTCAACTCCACAAAAAGGAGAAGAAATTTCTCTTTTTCATTCAGATACCAGAAAAGAATAATTAATGAGGGAACAAAGTTCTCTGCAGTTCTAACGTTATTTTGCAGCAACCTTACCAGATGACCTTGCGCTCAAGGGTCTTATAGGTAGGTCACTAAGCCATAACCCAAGCTATAGTTTGAGTGTTTCTTATTAATCATTATCGTGTTTTATTTCATATGAATGGTGGACTCGCTTTGGTGTAGATGTTCCGAACTTGTCAAAGTTTTCTCAATGTATATTGAGTCAAACAAGAGAAATTAAAGCTTTTTCAAACGTATTCACACGAAAAACAGAAACAGGCTAGAGCATGCTCAATTGCGTTATTTGTTATACATTGCATATAATATGAAGTTACGGTAAAGGTAACAATTTTAAAAATATGTATTATTGCTCTCTAGTTCTTTCTTATTAATAATGAATGATTGATGACTATATTGCATTTGATATTCTTGATAATTTGAATATTCTTTCTTTCCAGACAAATGCAAAAAGATACAAGGAGGGCAAAGAAGGTGTCATATGACCCGTTGAATTACGAAAATATTGATATTCTTAATGATTGCGTTGAAGAGGAGGAGCCCCATCAATTTAGAAGATAGAATGTGGAGGCTCGGGCCGAGGTAGAACTTCGAATTGGAGATGATGATGAAGATGAAGGTGTTGGATGGGCTGATCCGATTGTAGAGTGGGAAGAGGGAGGAGATGATGATGATGGTGATCCTGACTATGTCGATTACAATGTTTTTGTTGATTACGATCGACATTGTGGATAACTTTATAACATTTTGGTATGGATTATTGTAACTTTGTAACTTAGTTGTTTATTAAAGATATTCACATGTTATGGATGATTGCTCATTATGACATGTTATTTAATTTTGTTATGGTCAGTTTCATAATGTTCTCTTCTCATAATCACTGTGAATATTTTTATAGTCAGTCATTTATTAGGAATTATATGTTTAAAATCATGCTTTTGGATTCGATTTTGTTTAATGTTGACTGTGATATATATATAAATGTTTTGTTCATTCATTTCAATTATTGCATTTTTTGGATTTATTAATATTTTTTGGATTTTTTTAATCAAGAAATTAAAAATTTTATACAATGTTATACAGGCACCGATACGCCTTATACAACATTGCGTGCAAGTCTATACATTGGGTTAAAATAGATTCACGGCCCCATCGAAGCAGCATATGCCAAAAATGACTGCAGCCTCCATTCCAGAAGGATCGATAGGTACCGACAAAAGCGAAGAGACAACCTGGAATCCCAAACCAAGCCATTTAAGCCTCTAGACTATTTAACAGATCTATCATCTTTGGACATAGAATCAGATTTAAGAGGAACAAGTCATAAAAGCTAAGACATGCTCAAGACCATCGCCTGGATATCAAATACAAATCTCTAAAACTCGTGTCATGATTATGAACAACAATTTTATACACAATTCCATAACAAAGTAATAAAACCATCATGACAGAAACATGACCAAGCAGGTAAGAGAATGCAGGCGGCACCACCAAACTCTTAAACGAAGTCTTCTAAGGTTCCTATGATTAGCACCCGGTGGTTTCTCCTGCTTGAGTGCGAACATGATTACCAGTTACACAACACTCTCCAGTGCTAACTTGGAGACACGGCAATTCATTGTTAAAACGGTAACCATTTACAACCAAAACCTGAAAAATGCTATAAATGGAGGACTAACCTGGAAAACCGATTGCCTGAAATGTTCATATGAATGAGCATACATCGTTGAAGAACTCGGCCACTGCATGTAAAAAGAATCACAAGCAGTTCCATTCAAATTAACCAATCCAAAATGGCTCCTCATGGGATTGGAAGCCATGAAGTTTGCGGCATTTTGGGTTCTTGGCACATGACCCACTTGTGGTAGCTCACTGTCATACATAAAGATGGGATGAAAATTCTGCACGTTCAATGGCTCCACGCTAAATGACTGACTCCGGACAAGGCCCTTAGAATACCTGTCATTCATAAATGTGTGTCATGCACCATGAAATTGCATCCAGATGAGCCATACAAACATCATTGTCATCCATTTTTGCAGCGAAAAAAAAACCAGACACAGGAACCAGATTTTAGAATAACAAATGTAGGTGTCTATGCAATCAACATCGCAAACCTCAGACCAGTTGAACACAGAATTAGGGTTCAGCTAAATGGGAAGATCATTTAAAAGGAGAAATACAACTACATCCACCTAGATCATAAGCCTTAACTAGAATCTGAACTGAGCAAAGGGAAATCATACCTATAATAACTGCGGTCATAGTCAGGGTCCCACCTCTCCTTTTCCCGATCTCTGAAAATGGCAATTCTGCTACTACCATCTTTGCTACTGACAGATTGCTCTTGGTCACCTGCTGTGTTCCTACTTTCATTTTCATCCCCACTTGAACAATAACTCTCACCTTCATTTGCTGGCTGAAATGACAACTTTTCTATGTCACCAACACTGGAGCTACTAAATATTCGTGCCCGAGCTTTATCATAATCTTCCTTCCTCTCTTCCACGCTTCTAATGGAACCTTTGTTAATGCCTACTGCACCCAAATCGTTTGGAGAAGATTTCTGAGGTCTTGGCCTTATAGCAATCTTTACATGTTCAGCCTTGTCATTCTCCAGCACCTTTGCAGGAATTTGAGATAGAAATACAGATGGAAATTGGCTTTCTGGTGTCTTTCTGACTACTATTTTGCCACCACAACCATCTATATCCAGAACCATCGATTGAAGTCCATAATGTTGAGCAACCCGATGAGCAGCAAGGCGAAGATAAGATGTTGGAAACTGTTGAAACTCAAATTGATTTTGTCCAG
This sequence comes from Brasenia schreberi, assembly GCA_036023115.1. Classification (NCBI taxonomy): domain Eukaryota; kingdom Viridiplantae; phylum Streptophyta; class Magnoliopsida; order Nymphaeales; family Cabombaceae; genus Brasenia; species Brasenia schreberi. The sequence goes on along the minus strand of JAYKKT010000055.1, from coordinate 7,136,460 downwards.
CATTTTGCATAAATCGCTGGATGTCAAGCTCCATCCTGAGAACTGAAAAAATAAAGGGAGGATACAAACAAACAAATGAAAACATATGTTGGTTTGGTGGCATCCTTGAAATAAAGTGATGTATTCACGGAAATGAGCATGCAAGAAGGAGATGAGATTTAATACAACAACAACTACTAAGCCTTTTCCCATACTAGATGGGGTCGGCTACATAGATTTTTTGTTTCCATGTAACCTTATCATAATTTGTAGAATTCATGGTAAATAAGTCCGACAAAATTTTATGCTGGAGGTCGAAAGCCTAACGCAACCCTCCTTTATCTAGGCTTGGGACCAGCCATGCAAGGGTATCTCTTACATGGGCAGAGTTTGAGATTAATCAAGAAGGAAAAGGAGTGGAACTCACAGAAAGAGGATAGCAAGAACATGGAGGATACAAAGAAGTCGGACATGAAGGTTACTAGTGAAACCTCAAAATCCATGGTGACCAGGTTGCAAACCGACCAAAAATCTGGAAAATATTAGGAGGCGGCTTGCAAAACCGTTAATAATCTTAAAGTCATTAAAGGAGAGCAAGAAGATGCAGTAAGGATTTTTACGGCCAAGAAGGACTTACAAATGTTACTTAGTAATAGTGTTATGCATATCGCCCAATATTGTTGTTAGAAAATTGGGTAAAATTCTTCTATTTATTTTATTGAATGATCAAATCTATATACAATCAGCCACACAAGACTTAACGTTTATTCAATACAAGATAAGTATTTATAGAGAGAAATAGGAGAAAAAGTCAACAACATACAAGATAAGTATTTATAAAGAGAAATAAGAGAGAAAGCCAACATCATTCAGCTGCCGGTTACTGAAGATACCTGATTGGCTAGTAAAATAGCCATTGCCCCCCCCCCCCTAGTGGCCCTAGTCCTCGTGATCTGGCCCGGGTGGACTGGGTCCACTGGGACCTGATTACAAACATAAGTTGTTCATTTGAGCCAAATAAGTTTACTCAAATTCTGCTGATATGTTCAGAATATCCAATAAGTTGTTCATTTGAGAAAAATGACAAGTATAACAGAAAAGAGAAAACACCATTGCTGACTCAGAATTCCAAAGACCAGCATGATATTTTACCATTATAAGCAAGCGAAAAGAATAACCTTCATATATGATACATACTTATACAACAGACTGGGAAAACAGACCATGCAATTGAAGAGATGCCTCTCATGAATCAATGCATAATAATACACGTGCATAAATGGGCCAAGAACAATGAATAAGACTCTCAAAGTACTCATCATGAATTTATCCTATTATGATTTACAAGATATTACTCAAATAACCATCCCTGATGTGCAGTCTCCTTAACTGTTTACTGCTTCTTTCCTCCAAAATTGCTCACAAAGCTGATTGCAGCGAACAGCACTAGATAAATTTCCTTTTTCAACCATTTCTCGTTCTTCAAATGGTGGATCTTAAGTACAGTAAACCACTTCAATGATAATTCAAGACCTGTTCAGGAAACAAACCAGTCCAGATGTGTCGAAACTCCAACACATGTGAGCAATTCTTCAGATCTAAAACAAATAATGGATCCATCGAGTCCATCCAACTCATGGAAATCAATCTGTGCATGGACTTTCTGTGAAGATCAACGAAACAAACCCAAATAATCCAACCTTCCATTACTACATCCAGCTTAACTTCAATCAACAATTGCACGTGTATCACCACTAATGCGTAGGATACCTTAGAGATTCTCCCAAAAATAATGTAACAAATAAGTTTTGCATTCTTCCAACAACTCTATGTTTTGGATAGCACCCTATATTGACTGATACAACCCTGCTATCCACTATTTCAGTCTCTCAGACCTAAATAACACAGACACTCCTTCCATTACTACATCCAGTTTATAAATGCATTTTTTTGGTAACTCACGGTTCTGTCGTCTACGGTGTATTTATCCTGAAGAACCCGATCAAAGAGGGAGTGATCCGCAAAGACGATGAAACCGAAGCCTCTTAGTCGACTCGTGACCTTATCTCCCATGATGACCACCTGAACCTCACCATAGTTTTCAAAATGCTCATTCAACTTGTCTTCCATCATCTCCCATGAAACTCCGCTGATGAACATAGAAAAATATCTCAACGCGAACCTTCTTCACTTCCTTTTGTGTGGATATTCCACGCTTCCAAATCTGATATCGATTTTGAAGTTCGGGTCTTTTTGGATAAATGGGTCCGGATCAGTGAAGATTGATTTGTGTATCATGATGAAATTAGTAGTTGTTTACCATTTATGTGTTTTGCTTTAATATAAAGTTGTGTACTTGCTATTGTCATATACTTATGTTAATTGATGTCCCACTTGTTCTAGCTTGTATATAATATATAATATTTTATACCCTAGCCGTGTCGCCGCACCCAATTTTTTTGAAATTTGCCGTATCCCGCACCCGCACCCGTGTGACATAGTCTCAGACCACCACCACTCTCCATTTTGCGGTGATTAAGAACGGCAATGACCTTCCAAAATGAAATTCACATCCCAGACCATGTCAGATCTAACGGTTGAACAAATGTAGTCTCACTAGCACTATTTCAAGGACTCTCTTAGGTGATCTAAAGCATAAAGAAGTTCAAGCAGACGAAATTGCACCTGGATATATTTATGAATTCATAAACCCCGAAACACATACAGTTTTCCATCAACGAACTCTAGGAAGCAACATGGAAGCTCAAAGGAACGAAATCACACTTGAATGTATTTACTAATGCATAATCCCCAATAGATGTGTTGTTTCCCTCAACAAACTCACCAAAAGTTCAGCAACTTACCAAGTAGGTTGCCATCAACGGAACTAATCCTAGACCATGTCAATACAACAACCAAATCCAAAACAAAGGAGAAAAAAGAAAATCTCCAAGAAAGAGGGAAGAAAAACTTGAATCAAATCCATGCGCAATACCAAAAGCCATCGGGAGCAGCGTACAGATTGAATCCCTAAGCACCCAAAGGGAGTATTGAAACACACTTGCAATAACGAAAAATTAAGACTCCAGCAAAAAGAATAAAGAACCGGAAAGAATACACTTAATCTGAACGTAAAGCCTAAGTTGGTAAAAGAAATCATTAAGCTCTAATTGCGCAAAGATTAAACAGATTATTGAAACAAAAAGCCCCAAATTCAAGGGCGAAACTTTCAGATTCTACCGAGACACAATAAATCTAGAGTTTCTTCTCGAACCAACGAAAAAGAAAAGGAAAAAAAGAGGGAGAGAATCTTGACCTGTGAGTCGGTGCCTAGGGTTTTGGAGGGCTTCCCTGAGAAAAAGGTCAACGTTGTGATAGGCTTCGTGGTTTGGAGACGATTCGGGCATGGCGGCGTCCATGGCGTCGCCCGCTACCGACGGATTCCGGATGGCTCGCCTCCGCCCGAGAAGCGTTCCTGTCTGCTCTCCCTCTCCTTTTCTGTTGGACGCGGAGCGGAAGGATGTGAACAGAAAACCCCGCTCGCTTTATCCGCCTCCCCCCCTCAATCTAGAGACACGCGGAGAGAAGCACACACTGATACAATTATATCCTTCTTGCAACACTTTCAATCCATAAACATTATAAACAAATACCGTTAGCTCAACGCAAGGGCCGTTGCTGCTGGTGCAGAGTTCGACTCCCGGAGGGTACATGTATGGGTGTGAGTGTTGGGCTTCGGCCTCCTTTTGTAATGAAAATAATTATTATAAATAAATAAAAAGATATTATATATGTGTGTGAAGACTATTTTAAATATATAATATCTTTAGCTGTGTAATCTCACGTATATGCTTTTATACTGTACATTGTAATCATCTCTTAAATATATCATGAAAATATTTATACATGATTATATCAAAAGATATATTGTATATATATATATATATATACAATATATGCCAACCCAAATCACCTATGCATATACATTCTTCATGCTTTTTAGGACATGAAGGTTTAGCTTGTTGTATTTTTCTAATTTTTTTCTAATTTTTTAGATGTTACTCGTGCTCAAAAAATAAGAAAATGCATAACTATGCACATATTAAAGGCATGCACGACATAACCTATATTATATATAGATATATATGTGTGAGAGATAATGAAAAGTTGTTACTCTTCTTGATAATCCGGATCGTTTTCATTCATTTTCTTGTCGGACGATTCAAGATTCAAAAAGAAAAATATATAAATAGTTTAAAAACAAAAGGTATAAAGCACATTTCGCACTTTCATTTTTTTAATTATAAACCATTATTTCAGATGGTCCAAATTTATCGAGAAGGGTAGAGTATAAATAAGAGTAACATTTCTCATCCTTTTAATATATATGTATATGCATAAGAAATTGCATTTTCTTTTGACAATATATAAGGAATTGCTTGAGCAAGAGGATTCTTTTGGCCTGAGATGGATGCATGATAGTACGAGCCACATAAGTCAATAAAATAAAAAAAACTAACTATTTTAGGAGTCATGAAACTTTTGATTTAGCTTCGACGAAGTCCATTAAAAAGATACTATTAATATTAAAACTAAAGATAAATATTATAAAACAGCTGACCTTATAACAGTGCTTCATGATACCAAGTATTTGAAACCATCAAAGAGTGCAGATTGTGTAATATCAACAGAAGATAAAAAAAGAGAAAGATGCATTTAAGATAGTTTATATTGTTCCGAGAGAAAGCTACATAAATCTAGAGAAAAGAGGCCGAGAAATTAGACAGTAACACATGATCATGATTTTTGGAGTTAACTGCTAGTGTGACAAGCAGAACCTCAATTGAAACTAAGAACCCATGTGGCTAAACCCACTCAGTTTGGAAAAAAACTTTATGCAACTATCATTTAGCATGGCGTTGGCTTCAATAAAAAGGAATTTGTTGGGTGTAATACATAGCTTAGAAAAAAATCTAGACTATTCGCCTCATCTTATTTTTTTGGTTTTGTTGAAATGAGGCAACAAAATAAATTTGTCTTTGTTTGTGTGTATATATAATACAAAACATTTCAAAAATATATACTCTTTTCAAACCACTTCAAGCATTAGTTAAAAAGCTAGTATCGAGTAAGAGAAAAAGAGGATATCATCAAGTAACAATATCAAATCACCGAGGTATCATAGACTCAATAATCTAAGAAATGGAGCTCATCGTTTTGCTCACATATGAAAATGAGCAAATGTGTCAACTTCAGCAACAACATCATCAAGGGGATAAAGATTTTGATTTTAAAGCAGAAGGTTGTGAGGATCTTCAACAAGGAGAAGATGAAGATTATTTAGTTGATTATCCTTTTGATTATCTTTGACCGATGATTAGAAATGACACCCACAACAAACTGCCTTTGTCACATGAGGTGCTGTCTTCAATCTTTCAACAAGGGTGACTGGACAGTGATATTTCGAGAGTGTATACTCCCGTACTATACTATTGTTCGTACATATATATGCATATATATATATATATATATACATATATATATAATGATTGGATCCTACCCACCACTCATGCTATTTGCTCATGTTTAACCATTATTTTTTGAGGACATGAATCAAAGTCTAGTTCTCTAATGTAGATTGAAAACCCTTAAATCTTTTAAGTTTCAGCTGTCACAGGAAGATAATGGGTGGACACAAGTGAGCATGTCATATGTGGGCAGATCCAGTTTATATATATATATATATATATATATATATATATATATATATATATATATATATATGTATATATATATTACATGTATATATAGTGTATGTAATCTTAGTTTAATGTTTCATATAACCAAAACATAATTATACCGCTAAATGCAACCTTAATCCGTATTTTTTCAGGGAAAAAACATTGCTTTCTGTGATCGTGGACGTGTGCCCTTTCTGATGAGAGGCTTTTTCCAACTCATTACTGAAGCTGGTATTGACAATCTTTTCAGGGTCATATCCGCTATTTAAATATATAAATTTCTGGATTAAATAGTTACTAATATCAAGGGCATTAGGATAAATTCATGGACATATTGAGGTTTCACAGGGGTATATTAATCAATGTAGTCCAAGGAACCGAACCTTTTGCACCCTGAATCAAGGCAAAGGATAGCAACCGGCCCTGTGGTTTCAATCGGAACCAAATTGGACTAGAAACTAGCTGAAGCAGGAATCGACTAATCGGACCGAGAACCAGGAACCACTTGGTTCGGTTCTTCCACCTTCTATGGAATTGTTTCAACTTTCATATTTTGATTTTCAATTTTTTTAATAACTTTTCCTGTTCCAAGCAGCTTAGGACTCATACTGGAACCAGAATAACGGTTCCACTACAAAACTAACCCGGTCTCGATTTCTAGTTGCAGGAAAACCGGAACTAACTGTTTGGAACTGGAGGTACTGATTTACCTTGAACCAGCCATGTCTAACAAAGGATGCCATCGGATCCAATTTGGATTGAACCTCAACCTGGGTCAGAAACGGGTCCCAGATTGAATCCAGATCGGCTGTGGCATGGAGTCCTAGCATTTTGATTTAGTTCGACAACATCTATCAAATTTGGATTCAGATCGATACATAAAAGTGCTTGCATTCAAATAATTCACTCGGACTGTTAGCTCACTTGATAGGATACTCGACTAAACTAGATGATGGTCATGAGTTTGATTCTGGCATGCATTCTTGGCTTCGTCCTCTCCATTGTAACCAAAAGTAAAACCGTGGTCCAAATATACCAAAGAACCCTAGTTTGACACATAATTTGACACGATTCGGCACATGCCTAAAATATTATAAAACTATTGTAACAATTTATATGTAAACAAGCCATGAAAATTAATAAATTAATAAATTAAACATTAAATATTACCTTTTTTCCTAAAGCCCACAACCAATCTAGGAATTGGATTAGGTGGAATTATTTATTTATTTTTCTTTTTGGTGAAGAAAGGAGCATAGATCAGCTTCCTTAAAGGGGTGTTTTGGCGAGGTTTTTGTCGACTTTATTTCCTTCTCATGAATGTGGCTAACTTTCACCTTCCACTCTCTTTTAAGTAGCTTCATTAGCCGTTTAAGTAATGGGGCCGAGCAATTTGTTGCAGTATTATCCTCTTTCATCCACTTGCACGGTTCGCATGGAATCCGTTTCAAGTCTCCTAAGTCTCGTAATCAAACATCCACCAAGGCAACGATATACTCATCTGATCAGCCAACGATCGCGGTGATATTGAAAGTTGTGGTTCATTCCAAATATGCATTCTCAAAGGGAGTTCGAACACGAGATTGGCATGGTTTTTGTCGACTCTATTTCCTTCTCATGAATGTGGTTAACTTTCACCCTCCATTCTCTTTTAAGTAGCTTTGTTAGATGTTTAAGTAATGGGGCCGAGCAATTTATTACAAGACATCTCTCTTGTGCTCGCAACCTCTCGATCAAAAGAGAGATTTCAAACATGCTCCAATAGGTCTCAGCTATAGATGACTGTCATCAAGGTATATCACTACAAACTTGTCGATATACTCGTGCAACACCTCATTCATAAGTCGATGGAAAGTAGCGGGCGACACATTGATTAGCCGGAAAGATATCACAAAAAACTCATAAGCATCGTACCATGTCTCCATGGGTGTTTTGGCCTCATGGTGCAACACGCACATTCCAATAACCTGATCGTAGGTCCAATTTGTAAACCAACAAGCTCCAACGAGTCGGTCAAAAGATCAGCCACCAATGGGATAGGGTACCAGTCTTTCAACGTGACCTTGTTAAAGGCCCGATAGTACACACACATCCGTAATGATCCATCGATCTTTTTCTAAAATGAAACAGGTAATTCATACACTTAAAAGGTTGAACCATACCTTCATTTAAGAACTTCCCCTGTTATTTCTAGAGTTCCTCTAACTCATGATGACTCATGCGGTAGGTGGTCGGGCAAGGAACCCTAGCACTAGGCTCCAAAACAATTTCGTGATCAGTCACTCGCCTAGGAGGCAACTGCTCGATAGTTTGACTAGCATAGTGTTCGCGACCTGGTGCAACACATCTTGCACTTCGGTTGGAATGTGATCTTCAATTGAATTGGACCTCTCATCCTCTCTACGGATTGCCAACACCGTGGGGCTACCCTTACAAAGTCTATCCATCAATTGCATGGTTGAAAGTAGCATGACATCACATGTTGGCTCAATGGAAGTCTTACCGAGATCACATTGAGGTACAAATCCAGATTGTTGGGGATCTACACATACCAAGCCTCCTAAGTATGGTACAACCATTATCTTAGTTGTGCGAAAGAAATTACAATTGAGCACCAACCCAAAGTCATCAATGGTACTTAAGATGTAACTCAAAGAACAACTCCAACAGCCAACTTGGAGTCGGCAATCTTGGCTACTTTCAGTGTCAAAGTGTTGTTTGAAAGGGACGAGTCTTAAACTCATGGTGTGTGGCGTGGTGGTGGAAATGATGGAGGGAGATGCTTCCATGTCGATAAGAGCTTGAACCACCATGGTTTCAATTCAGGCTTCCATGAAAATGAGAGTTCTTCGGTCATCCGTGCAACATTAAGTAGCTGAAACCCACGACTTGTACATCATATCCATTGGAGTTAGGTGTATTGCCTTCCTCTTTAGCCAGCATGGCTACAAGCTTGGCTTTTTTGGGGCAAAATTGCATATGATGTGGTTCTTGGCATATGAAACAAGGGTAAGGACTCATTTAGATGGCCGCTCTTGCCACTAACTATTACCCGACTTTTTGTCGACTGAACATCGGCCTTTAAAACTCTCGTAGCTCCCTTACCATCTTGATACTTTTTACTTTTGCCTTTTGTATGCAAATTTTCATTCTTACAAGCCCTACATTAGTGATACGACTCTCTTAATAGTGAAGAAATGAAAAAGGAGAATTGTTGAGGGAGTTAACAAAAAAAGTAGAGTACCTCCTAATGGTCCTCTTTTTGATGTTCGATGTAAGGCCGTTTGAATTTTTTGCACTAAAGTTCTTCTTACTCCATCGAGCAAGGATCAATCTCTCACACTACCATATTTGTTTGACTTGAGTAAATATGAATCCTTAAAATACTTTGGTATTTGGTGGGGTCTTGATGATACAAATGAGATTTGATTTGAAAATGGGCCTGCTAAGTTAGGATTAAGTCTAGTTTGATTCAACTTGAAGATAAGACTTTCAAAAAAATGGATAAAATTCAAAACGTGTCGATTTGGAAGGAAGAGAAGGAGCTAAGTAGACTAGTTAGATTTTGGGTTAAGCTAGGTTTGGATTCAAATTAGAGTGGGGTTAGAATGAGATCCCTTGAGTTGGCTCTGAAAATGACTTTGATGGGATCGAGTTCGAGTGGGTTATAATGGATCGAGCCGATTCACTGGACCCAATCCAGTTGAAATAAAGGGGTTAGGGTTCCTTTGTGAACCGCTGAGAGGTAGAAGGAAAGAGAGAAAGCGAGTGTCCAAGGAGCGATCGGGGAGCCGATGGCGAGGCGGTGGCCAAGCAATCCACTTGCGACGAGGATGATAGCCTCGAGTGGTTGTTCACGTATGTTCATGCGAGTGCGGAAGAGAGAGGGGGGCCTTTGGCCCTTTGTGTGAATGAGGGTAAGAGAGGGAGAGCGTCCTGGCCCTATGCATGAGAGAAAAAGGGTGTCGTGTGTATGTGCTTGGTGTATGTACGAGAAAGAGGTGTGTGTACGGAAGAGTGTGGCAATTTGCCTTAAACAGAGATGCAGAGAAGATGAAAGGGGAGGTTTTCGCTCTTGGTAACTTACAAGAAGGTATTCGTTTACACTGAGATTCTTCCTTTAACCGGGAGAATCAGTTATCAGCAAACCTACAACAAACTTCACTTACAATAAACTAAGAATTCGAGATAAAAAGAGGGTTTAGGTTTTCTCAAGATCGATGGATGTTTCACTATCTTTCTATAGGGACTCTCCCAAGATTGATTGAACAGTTCCCTTTTATAGATTTTTCAGTCTTTCCTTTTCGAGCATTTTGTAGGCAATCCTTCTTCATTTGTTTAAGGAGTGTTTGAAGCCTTTGATGGCTGCTCTGTTTGCCGGTCTTCAGGCTCCTCATATGCAGGTCTTCAAGTCTTTTGTTTTTAGGCCCTTGATGCAAGTGAAAGGTGATGGCTGGTTGAAGCCTGTTGGCTGTAGTCCACTGCCTTTTGCAGGATCCTCGTAGGACATGTAATCTTTTGGTAGACTAAATTTGTTTCAACTGATCCCAGTGTGGCTCGTATCGCATATTGTGTGGGTATCTTAGCATATCATATCGTATTTTATTTTAATATTAAAAAAATAAAAAATATATAAAAGAATAGTAAAAATCCGAAAAAAAATCAAGAAAAATCTTGTAATTGCAAAGAATTCATTTAATGCAAAGTTGAGTACATATTGAGCATTCAAGTTTAAAAAATTGCATTCAAATTTACATATTTTGAAGAAAAAAATGAAATATATTTATATTTTATATATTATAAATTTGTATCAGGATCATTAACTAAATAATTTTCATCTTCTCCTTGATGAAGATTCAAAGTTTCTATCACCTTTTACTTCAAAATCCTCATCTCCTTCATGATATTGTTGCACTCATTTCAAATTAATCCATGCAATGTCCTCTTCGGTTAGGAGTGCATTTTTTTCGTTATCTTTCATAATTCACTCATCTAATATCTCAAAATTATAAATTGTTATCTTTGTACATATAGTTGTCATATTTGCTAATTTTTATATATGAGCAAAATGATGAGCTCTATTTCTTTGATTATTGAGTCTATGACACTTTAGTGATGTGAAATTGTTACTTGATGATATCCCCCTTTTCTCTTACTGAATACTAGCTTTTTAACTAATGTTTGAGCCTCATTTCTCACTTCACAAACTGAGTTAAGCCTCACATACGTCATGTTTAACTCAATGGAAGTCATGTAAGGTGAACCTTAAAATAGTGAAGTTGTGAAATGCCCACTTAATGAATCGAGACAACCAAATTGTTCTTCAATGTTTGTGATTTCATGAAATTAGAAACTGATAGCAAAAATATACCTAAAAGTTGGTAATAAAAAGGAAAATGATTTTGTCATAATTTTTATTTGTTCATAAATTATTCTTATTCAATAAATTAAATTATAAACCCGAATTTACATGTTACATACATAATTTGTAATCCCAAACAAGCATATCGGAGGATGCCTTAGAGAGAAGTGAAGAGAGGCCAAAACCTGTAAAAAAAATTGATTTTTTTTGCGTATCGTACGATATGATACCATATCGTACGATATGGCACGATAACCTATATCATACGATATAGGTTACCATATCGTATACGATACGTATAACACTAATTGATGCTCATGTTTGATCCAATTTATATTCAGGTTTGGACCCATTTTGTACTTGTATTCACTCCAATCTGTACTTGAATTTTGAATCTGAATCTGATTTGGTTTTTACTTGTATTCGATCCAATCTCTATTCTGGCCTGAAACCGATTTGTACTTGTATATGCTCTGATCTATACTTGAATCATGAATTTGAATATGACTCGGTCTTTACTTGTATTCGATCTTGAATCTGGTTTGTTACTCGCATCTGCTCTTATCCTACTTGAATTTTGAATCCTCTTTGACCCAAACTGTTTTTACATTTGATTCAATCTGTGTTTAGATCCAATTTGTTGTTGGTATTTCAGTTTTATCCGACCTGTATCAACCCTTTATTAAAGATTTTATCTTTGATTGTTTTTACCTTTCTTTTTCTTATCACCACCGTGGTTTGGCATGACTCTTCTCCCAACTAGACTCCTCGCTACCACCCTTGGAAAATCCAAGGTTCACGAAGGTTTCAACCATGGTGCGTCCATGATATTCGTGGGACTTCTTCATCTTATCTATACTTGAGCCTAAGGTTGAAAATTGTCTTTGAAATAGAAGAGTTTATTATCTTTACTTATGTTTTGTACTTTAAGAAGTACACTAAACTTCTTCATATACTTGTGAAGAGAATCGATATGCTTGAGTTGTTTAAACATCTTTCTCGTCCACCACATACTATTCGTAGGGGTGAATTTTTGTCTCAACTCTTGTTTGAATTGCTCCTAAGTTGAAGAGAGGTTTCTTCTACCTTCAATAATAGATATCTCTTGCTCACCATAATTTAGCATCATTGGTTAGGAATAAGGTTGCAACAATGATTTTGCTCTGATTAAGAACTTGAGAAACTTTGAGATATTATTTTAATTCCCAAACAAAGTTTTCAATCGCCTTGCGATCTCCACTCCAAGTGCATGTAAAAGAAAGAGATGTGCGAGCTCTCCCTAGCACTTAGGTCTAGCACTCAAGTTGCACTTTCCTTCTCTCACACGTACTCTCTTTAGACACGAGAGTTCCTCACACACATGGATGGAGGAGCTTGGGCGGAACAACCTAAGAGGAACTACAATCTTTATTGATATAAAAAAGACACTACAATGACTTGAGGGACTCAAGGACTAGTAGTCTTCCTAAGCGTGCTTTTCTATTTATAGATATGTGAAGCTTGGCTTGCTTAGGAAGCCTCTAGACTCTTATGGTTTTAAGGTATAGGCCATGGTGCTAGAAGCATTCACAATTATTTGGTTGCACCTATGCAAGCCTAAGGAAGTTACCTGGTTACAAGTAGTTAAAAGGAGTTTTACATGTGGTTAAAGGGTGGTTGGTTGAACGTTCTAAGAGATTTACATAGTGTGTGCACCACACAAATCAGGTTCATAACAATTCTCACTAACTGAATCATGACTCGTCCTCGAGGCCTCATGATAGGCCCAAATAGATGCTCATACTACCACAACTACGCACTATAAGCCCACACATCGTCATCAAGGCATCTTCTTGTCCACCACACAAGGTATTGCATTTGTTGTTGGGGTCCCACACTATCAAACATGTGTGCTAGCACCACCGAGACTACAGAAATATTCTCTCTAATGAAGGGCAGGGGTTGACGCTCCAATCTCTCCAAATCATCGTGGTACATCTTCAACTATGAGATGTAACAAATTAGATATAATTTCAACATGTTCGGAATCTCTAACTTGTATTCCACTTGTCATTTGTGTTGTTTCACTCCGAATGATTCATCATACCTTGTTTCAACCCCATATGACTAGTCTTATATACTTGTTTTCGGATATACTCTGGTACTCAAAACGATACATGATCCCCAATCTTGAACTCCACCGCATGCATCACCATGTGGGCTCGTACTCTGTTAAGAAAGGTTTTGGCCTTCTCATACAAGGCTTGCCTCTCTCATAACTCATGGAGAGCATTTGGACTCATGCCACCTTGTATTAACTCCAATAGACCCAGTGACTATCAACTCATCACAATTTCAAAGGGACTCATCCTCACAGATTGAGCTCTGGTGTGAGTTGTAGCTATACTGAGCTACTTAAAGCAATGATACCCAATTTTTTTGGTTGGCTGCCACATAATGGCGCAAATACTCCTTTATCATGGAGTTTAACCTTTCGGTTTGGCTATCCGTTTGTGGATGATGAGCGGATAAGAAGACCAATCGGGTGCCCAATATTCGAAACACTTTTGCCCAGAACTTGCTTGTGAAGCATATGTCATGGTCGCTTACAATTTCTTCTAGAACACCAAACCACTTCACCTCATGGTGTAAGAATAAGTGTGCCATCTCCCTAGCACTACACTCTCAAGGCGTGGCTATCAAGATATCATGTTTGGATAATCTATTCACAACCACAAGGATCTTTTCGAGGTCATATACCTTGAGAAGTCCAAAAATGAAATCCATCGAAATAGCTCTCCACAACCTATCCAGAATAGAAAGGGGCAAAAGCAACCCAGTTGATCACATATGCTCCATCTTGTCTTGCTGACATATAAGAAAAGCGTGCACATAATCGGCCCCCTCATGCGCCATCTGGGGCCAGTAGTATCCATGTACCAAGACGACGACGATCCTCTCAATCCCGAAGTATTTTGTGTATGGTGTGTCATAGATTTCGTACATCAAACTCTACCTTAACCCACCAGCCTCAGGAACTAAGAGTTGTCTACTCTTGGTTCATACCACACCATTACGAACTTTATATTTTTTGGTGGAACCATGTACGACTTACGAATTTGCTTGTACGGTGGATCTTCTTCATCGAGTTGCTTGATTTTATGTACCATATTATCTTGGAGTCGGATCATCGCACCCAAGACCTCCTAGGTTCACTTCCGACTCAGGGTATCAAAAACAAAATTCTCCTTTTCCGGTCAATAAGCCCACTCAAAGCCATACTCTTTAAGTATCTCAAGCCATCAGGCCTGCCTTGAAGTTAATTTCTTTTGGGTTTTGAGAAAGGTATTTGTCACATTTTAAAATGATACCCCATGACCACTCCTTAGTTATGGTTAGAGAGAATCATTTTATCCATGCTTCCATACCATCTTTAAGATTCTAAAACAAGCTCCATATTGTCGATGTGCCCGTTGCAGAAAGCGTTACGAGATATGAAGTTATAAAGCAACTATACTATATAAATCTATTATGCAACTTTCTTTTAGCCAATAGCAACTATCATTTTCAAGCATTGAGAATCAATAGTCCTTTATTACTGAGCTTGTGTGCACACGCTCACATACACACACATATGTAAAGCAGATCCTGCCTACCTCTAACTTGTTCACCTATATCTAACTATTGCTTTTTAGTAGTATAAGTATAATTTAAATTTTTTTTAAAAATTTTAAAAATATATAAAGAGCAATATTATCATGCTTATACCCAGAATAACAATTATCGAGCATGAGTGAACAATGCTAGTAGTGGGTAAGATCCAATCACTTTATATATATATATATTACCAAATAAATAAAAAATATGAAATGCTATTCCATTGGTTAAACAAATGAAAATGTTTATTCATGACTCAATCCCATAATGATTCTCAATTATAGGAACGGAATGCTTGTCGTTGTAAGACAATTTCACATAAATGATGTGGCAAACACCAACAGTGTCACTTAAATGTCATGAGACTCTTCTTGGTAAATTAATTGATTCATGTACGCCCACATAAACATACATGGTTTGGAGGAAAGTTAGAGGATGCAAACCATCTATGTATACTCCATTCAAACCAATTTCTACTAACACGAGTGACTAAAATTGAAAATAAAAAAGTATGTGTACTTTTTACTAATACTTAATTGCTTTTCATGTGAGTTTTTTTCCATCTCAATCAGTAATGTTCATCAATAGTTGAAATTAGTTTGGATAGAGTTTGTACACACACACACATATATATATATATATATATATATATATATATATATATATATATATATATATATATATATATATATACCACAATTAGGTGCTACTATCTAAATAAATCTCAATCAATAATGGATGATTGAAATTGAAATTTATAAAACAAAAAATACATGTATACTTTTAAGATATACTTTATTTGCATCTACACTCTTACTTTTTGAATTTAAATTTCAACCACCTATCAAAACAAGTTTGATGATTGAAAATTATTTGAATATAATGTTAGCATGTATCAAGCTCTCTCTAGAAATATATATTAATATATAGAGAGAAGGTAGAGATGTAAACTATATTGAAACTAATATCAATCATCCCATTAAGAGACCACAGTCAAAATTTAAAAATAAAGAGTGAAAAGTATATGCTGGAGCAATATATGTATGTACTAAATTAGTTTATAAGTGTCGTACAAATAAAAATCAGTACAATGAAATATCAACGGTGAACACGCCATGGGAGTTCTCATTGACCGGTCAATGGCAATGGAGTGGATAGCTCTTTCGACTTTACCAGTGTCAAGGTGGAGGACGATGGCGGAATGCAACCTTGGTTTTGACGCCCCGAGCCCAACCTGGGTGCGGCCGCCCCGAGAAGAATGTCAACCTCTCCACATGAAAGAAAAAGGGCATCGCTTTCATCTTTCTTGTAAGAATCAAAGTCTTGCTCAGATTGATAGTTGTGGCATCAGATGCATTGGTGATGCATTCAGCTAGGCTTGACGAGTAGTTGGGGATTGTGCAAACGAGTTTTGGGGGTTCACAGAGATGTCAATATGGGTCGGCCCGGGCTGGGTCACATTATATATATAGTTTTTCATTATATATATATATATATATAGTTTTTTATTATGTGTATGTGTATATGACTTGTTGAAGCTTAAACCGATGTGGTTGAATTTGGATTTGATCTAATATCCAATGGGCCTATAGCCCTGTAGGCCAGCCTGACCCGGCCCACGTCGCCCTCAGGATCATATGAGCCAGCCCATCTGGCCCTGGGTCGGAATCCTCTGGGTCAACCCCTCAGGCAAGGCCAATTATGACATCTCTAGTTCAGATTATATGAGAAAGCAGATAGGGTCTAAACGTATATAGACTCACTACCGTATGACATCTCTAGTTCAGATTATATGAGAAAGCAGATCGGGTCTAAATGTATATAGACTCACTACCGTTCATATTACGACGTCTCACAAATACCACAATATATCTCAGTTTCCAAGTGAGATAGAACGGTAGGATTGCTTTCTCTCTCTCTCTCTCTCTCTCTCTCTCTCTCTATATATATATATATATATATATATATATATATATATATATCACATGTCCACTTGCCCACCCATTGGTATTATAGTGGTGCTCTTCAAAAACAAATCAAGTATGAGTAGGCAGCACGTGCCGAAGATCAAGTCACTATATATATAATTGGATCTTGTCCACCTCTAACATAATCGCTCATGTTCACCTTTTGATTTTTGGTAGCATGAGTGTAGTTTTAGAAATTTAAGGGTTTTCATAAAAAGATAAAGATAATGCTATTATATTAATGTCTTCAAAAGTAATGATTAGTATGAGTGAACAATGTTAGTGGTGAGAAAGATACAATTACTCTATATAGATAGAGAAAAAGGGAGAGTGATAGCGGTACTTGAATCTCCTCAAACATTTTTATCATTCAGTTATCATGATATATGGCAAAGATTAAAAACAAAAAAGTAGCTTGTAAGATTGTAACTTTATGTATTAAATAGAAATATGAAAATATATAATAATATATATTGTTTTTTTATATTTAAATCTCTATCGTTGATCATGACGATCAAACAATGAAAATATTTAAGGAGATTTAAACAAGAGTGATTATTCAGCAAGAACGATTATCTCTATGTATGTACATACATATATATAAACACATATATATACATATATGGACATATATATATATATACATATACATACATACATACATATATATATATATATTATGTATATATACTGTATATGTATTTGGTCATATGTGGTATGATGGAGTTCTTCAGTTTTCTTTAGACAAAGGAACGAGGACTTACAAGTTCATGAACCTTGCGTTTTCGTGATGCAATCTAAATTGACTTGACTAAGCTCATATTTTATATATGTGTGGGTGTCATTTGTTAACAGCTTATCATCACATTATATATGTATTTTTTACAACGTGCCGTGTATGATTCAATACTCTCAATTGGTTAACAACTCTTTACCTTGATTCAATTAACATACTTTTCATATAAGATACACCGTTACCTATAGTTGGAAACACGCAATGCTTGTCCATTGTTTTTCACACGCTCGTGGTTTGACGTGAAAGCCTAAATGTCTATAATCTCTCTCTCTCTCTCTCTCTCTCTCTATATATATATATATATATATATATATATATATATATGGAAACTAGATCCTCTTTACACCGACACATGCTCACCAATTGCTTTTGGATAGTAATAAGTATAATTTTAAATTTTTTAAAGAGTTTTAAAAATATATAAAATAATAATTTTATTACACTCATATCACCGAAAAACAATGGGTGAATGAATGTGAGTAAGAAAGATCCAATCACTTATTTATACATATGTGTATTACACATACTACAACAACAACAAAGTTCTTTTCCCATACTAGACGAGGTCGACTACATGGATTCTTTATTTCCACATAGCCCTATCATGTGCCATGTTAGTAGTTAACTCAACATAAGTTAGGTTATTCTTTATTATTTCTTTTCAACACTTTTGTGGTCGTCCTCTACCTCGTTTAATACTTTTAAAATCTAGTTTTTCATACTTTCTCACATGCGCCTCTTTTGATCTTCTTTCTATATGTCCAAACTATCTTAAACGATATTCTCTCATCTTATCCTCTATTAGCTTTTAGTACACCAATGAATTGGAGTCCCTCGTACTCCTCTTTCTTACTTGCCCAATGAAAGTGCAGAAAGACGTCAGTAGGACGACCAGAGGCCTGACACTGGACTTCCATTCCGGACTCTTTCCGTCAGCGTCAGCTCAGTAATTCAGAGAAGGTCCGGTAAGCACTCAAATCAGTCTGACGCTTGACTAGCAATTCAAGTTGCTTGCAACACTTAGCATTCTTATCATCCTCCGGATTTCATCTCAAATCGAGGTTTTTCTATTAGTGTACTCCAAAGTCAAACCGAGAAATGGGATTCCGCTCTATCAATTCCGTAACTCTTATCTACGACGATAGCAGCAAACTCCACTTCATATTACTCCCAATTTGTTTCTAATAACCTCATTATATATACAATCTTTTCTTGTATGACCAATGATCCATCTCAACATCTTCATTTCTGCTATAGACATCTTTTGTACATATTGATGATTAACTGCCCAACACTTAGAATCATAAAACATGACAGGTCTAATTGTTGCTCTATAATATTTACCTTTTAACTTTAATGGTATCTTCTTATCACAAAGAATACTTGATGCTCCTCTCCATTTTAACCAACCAGCATTAATTCTTTACATAATATCTCCATCAATTCTTCCATCACTCTCAAAAATTGACCTTAGGTATTTAAAACTTTTATTTTGGGGGATGCAATGTGTGCTAATTTTAATTTTTATATCCTCTAAAGTAACTAAATGATCAAACTTACATTCCATATATTCTATCTTTATTATACTATATTGAAAACCTTTATTTTCTAATGTTTCTCTTCATAGTTCAAATTTTGTATTAACTTTTTCCTTAAACTCCTTACTAACACAATGCCATCTGCAAATAACATACACCAATGTACTTTATTTTGAATATAATCCAATATTCAATAATTTGTTAACTCATCAATCACTATTATAAATAAGTATGGACTTAAAGTTGATCCTTGATGTAACCTGATATTAACTTCAAAGAAGTCTGTCATTCCTTCATAAGTTCTCACACATGTTTTTGCATCATTGTACATGTCTCTTATAAGGTTTATGTATGTCAATGGGATATCTCATTTTTCCAAGGTTCTCCAAAGAATATCCATTGGTACCATATTATAAGTTTTTTCTAGATCAATAAATATCATTTGAAGATCTTTTTTTCTCTAAAATATTCCATAAGATGCCTCGAAAGGTGAATTGTTTCAAAAGTAGATCTGCCTAGCATAAATCGAAATTGATTCTCTGTTGTACTTTATAATTGTCTTAACCTATATTTGATAATTCTTTTCCATAATTTCATAGTATAACTCATTAACTTGATACCTTGATAATTCTCACAATTATGAATGTCTCCATTGTTCTTGTATATGGGTATAAGTGTACTCGCTCTTTATTCCTTGGGCATCTTTTGGTTTCTCCATATTTCATTAAATAGTCTTATGAGTTATTCCTATATCTCATAGGAATTTTTAAACTTTTATAAGAATATTGTGTAGTCTTAGAGATTTACCACCCTTTATATATTAAGAACATCTTTGACTTTATTTTTTTGAACACGTCAGTATAAATTATTGTTTATATGCTTTTCTAATTTAGTTAACTCTCCTAAGCTAATACTAATATATTTATTTTCATTAAAAAGCTTATAAAAATAAATTTTCTATCTATTTTTCTATCATCATTTGCTACTAAAATTTTTTCATCCTCATCTTTGATGCATCTAACAAAATTAAGATCCATAATTTTCTTATCTCTAACCCTCGCTATCCTAAAAATGTCTCTTTCACCTTCTTTTGAGTTGAACTTTTTATATAAATCATTTCAAATTTTAGTTTTTGCTTCACTAATGGTCTTTTTTATTCTTTTTTTATTTTTTATATGCCTCTAAGGTTTCACTAGTCTTCTTAGCATAATGTAATTTGTAACATGTCATCTTTGTCTTGATTTTATCTTTCATCACTTCACTCCACTACCACACTTTTTTTTTGTGCTGGTACACCTTCCTCATATTCACCTAACACTTCTTTCACCACTTTCTTGGTATGTATAGTCACATTGTTCCACATATTACTTGTTGTACCAACATAATTTCAAGCATCTCCTTAAAAAACTTTCTATTTAAAGCAAATAGTTCGATACACTCTTTTCTTCTTGATCCACTTTTTACGTGTAAATTCATAACTACAAGTCGATGTTGGGTGGTTAGGCTTTCTCCTTGAATTACCTTGCAATCTTTACAACATGATCTATCTTTTTCCTACAAACAAAATAATCAATTTGTATTTGTGATAAGTGACTCTTATAAGTAATTAAGTATATATATACTAAGTATATATATATATTTTACATACATATATATATATAATACTTCTAATTGAATGATTTTGAATATCATAGACTAAATTTTATATTTTATCTAAAATATCTTATATTAACTGATTTTTAAAACTGGAACGAATGGTTTCAAACCGCTAATATGGCTAATATGGCTAGTATGGATTGATAGGTCAACGGTAAGACGCCCTCCACCATTGCAGGTGTTGGGAGTTAGACTCCTAGAGGGTGCTCGTATTTCAAAAAGGAAATTTTGAAACCAGTGCTAGCGGTTTGGAGGCCGGTTCCGGTTCCCGTTCTAAGTCAGACATGTCTACACGAGCAGAGATGAGCCAAAAATTGAGCATGAATCCGACCAATTACAGCTATCTTTCGCACCAAGATAGTTTGAACAGCTTGATTGTGACAAAAGTTTTCCTAATTTAGAACTGCATATGGAATATGACCATGCAAAACTGAGTGCACCATTTTTAAATTAAATTATCCGATTCCAATATACGTATATCCACAACTTGTAATACTAAAAAAGGACTTGGCCAATTCTGGAAGAATGAGGTTCATCATGAAGACGTGGCAGCAAGAGACACGATAATATTGCAACTAACCTTCAACTCTAACCAGTCAAGTCTTTCAAAAGCAGTTTCTCTTTGACCTGTGAATCAGAGAGCAGGAGATTCGGGTTACAACGTCGGCCTTTCCTCTTTGACCAGGAGCCTCTTTCGCCGGCCCTTCATCTCTCGATGTATCATGGAAAAATGGGCCTTTATATATCTGTCATCATCACCCTATGCAGATTGAAACAGTAGGTCTTGTTTGCCGATTACATCTGTAAAATAGTATACATATTGCAGATAGAGATCATTCACAGGCAGGCATTCATCTGTGTATTTCCGAGTGTTCATCAAAATAAGGAATCATCCTTACAGATACCATCTTCTTGTTTCTGTTACACTGAAATCTTCTTTTCCTTCAGTTATCTCGACCTAAGGCAGCGTCAAGATTGAAGGTAGAGGTCTTTGCGAGCATTCATCTGTCTATTTTCTGTTGTTCGTCTTCGAATCTTTAGCTAATCACCGTTATGTTATCTCTTACACACCTCCAAAGGAAACTTCATTAAAGTGTCAAGATTTTAGAAAAACGTCTAAAATCGACCCATTTATTTGTTCACAGGCCAACCTGATCTTTTTCCTTAATTCAATTATAGAAAGGAAATCTTCTTTGTTATGTCCCACATAGCATCAAGTCTGAATCTAGAAACCGTTCACAAGCATTCGTCTGTGTACTTCCTTTTGTTTTTTATCACGAAGTTGAAGGAACCAACCATATAGGGATCATCATCCCCTTGTTTCTGGTTATTGCACATCCAAAACAGTATCAAGATTGCGATTGAAGATTATTCACTAGCATCTATCTTTGTATCTTTTATTGTTGGTCACCCCGGCATTGAAGAAATCATCCTTAACAGCGATCAGCACCTTTTGTTGTTATTGTTGACACCAAAGTCACAATTGAGTGAGCATATCTGCCTCCTTCAATATGCCGATAAGCAGTATCTTTGCATGTTTCCGCAAATTCTCTACTGTGGTTTCGTTCGCTGAAACCGGCGAGAAACTCGGCCATGAGACTGAAAGCAAGCTGGGATCTGACTCTTGCATGGAGAAGGCGATCCTTTTCAAGAGTCATAAGAGCTTGGTGGTGGACAAGTATGACAAGAAGTCGGCGGTGGAGAGTTCTTCTTCTTCGATGCTGTCTGGATCGTCTGCTCGGCACTCTAAAGTGCAAAACTCCGTGCCAGAAGATGCTGGACCTGAGGAAATCCAGCAGATGGGTGTCGTTCTCGTGAACAAAAGATCGAGCAAGGAGAATAGGGAGGAGATGGTGGTGGTGCCACCAGAGGTGAACTTGTGGAAGAGGAGGACCACGGGACAACCTCCACAATTGCAGCTCGAAACACGATGAATAGTGGCATTGGGAAGCTGGCCTGAAATTGCATTTTTTTAAAAGAAATGCAATTTAATTAGTAACTTGATGCATTTACTCTTTGTCCCTTTTTTTTGTTTTATTTTTGTCTCTTTTGGTCTTAGTAAGGATTTATTTCCCGTATTTTCTACATGAAAAATTGTATACTGTGTAATTATTTAATGGAAGGCCTTGGCATGCCTCCCTACCACCTCATTATCGATCTCCTGACGTTCTTCTTGATGATTCTTTGCTGAAGAAACGTGAGAGTAGCATATTTTCTTTTGCATGCATGTACATGAATGTCTGCACAAACAGTAACAGTTCGCTTGACTAGGGGTTCGATTCACAATATTGAAGGTCATGAGCTCAATACTCAGGGTGGGTGGTGCATGAAACTTTTCTGAACAAACTTTGCAAGTAATTGAATATGGCATGTTCGTCTTTGCAAGTAATTGAATATGGCATGTTCGTCTTTGCAAGTAATTGAATATGGCTTGTTCGTTCTATGTTCACTTTAGCAGATCCAGAAACTGACCTGGATCTGTTTAGAGTAGGGTGAGCTACGTGTCGTAGGCGACGGACTCGGTTGTGGGCCATACTTCTTCTTTCCTTTTTTTCAAGATTTCCTGTGGGGAAGCTTCCTGCATTCCTCAATGTCTCAACGTAGATACACCACTCTATTCTTATAGCGCAATGAAAATAAACAAGTTTGGGATTGAATCATGGTATGGAATTTTCGGATACACACAAGAGGGGGACTCAAGTACTCATTTTGCATGCTTCTACCAATTTAATTGTATATCCTTAAAATCATACTTCATGGGTGAAAATTGTACTTGTCCATACTAAAACTACTTTAAAAACCTAAATATATAAAAGGGGTTTTTATATTTTTTTTATGTAGTTTTGGTGATGATAATGATGGTTTTGACGAATCAAAAGGTTTAAGTACTAGAATCATGTGAAACAAGGGATTGAACATGGACCACTCCCTCTCTATCTCTCTTTATATATAATATGTGAAGATAGTACTAATTGAAGAATGTCCTTAGATGCATAAAAATGTTTAAATCTCTCGATGGTTCGATTTTTAAGATTAGCGATCGAGATTTGAATTAAAAGTATCATTTCTATTTTATATTTAATGCAGTCAATACAAAGTAATTCAAATCCACATGGTTGATATTGGTTTAATAATTTTTATGCACTTAAAGATATTATGCATTTTGTCACCATCTTCTTCTCGGCTAGCCTGCAATGAGACCGATTTACCTCAAGAAGCTCGGTGATGCAGTGAAATTCACCTGATTCCACTCAGCAACTCAAACATGGTCAACTACTGTACACCGTGAGCCTACACACACTCAGCCTTTCATCCGGTTCTATTCACTTCACCATGAAGGCTCACTCAACCTCATCCGATTGCCTCTCATCAGTCTCATGGAGACAACTCTCAGAGGGAGAAGGAAGGAACTCATGGGGGAGGGAAGGGACGGTGTATATTATAGGCAACCAAACTGATGCCGCTCGATCAAATCAAAGTGGGGCGTGGATCTTAGTGACCCGGCTTATTACAAGAAGGGGTTTAGAAAATAACCAAGACCTATACAAGTGTAGCAAGGCCTAACTACGACCTAAGGTTATGTGCGCATTATCGGCACTTATTACAAGAGACATGAGAATGTGCATCTTCGTGGCATGGGTGAGCGACGTGCACACTCCTCCAAGCATTGGGCATAAGAAATGAAGCCTCCTCTCATGTGGCGCTAGCGCTTCGGGAAGAAGTCTCATGACACATTTGGTAGTATCTCTATATATATGGTGTGTTACTATACACTTATATATAAAATATTTCAATAGATTTTCTACGTAGAATCGGCGGAGGGGTAAAATTATCTAAGTTTACCTCAATGTTAACTCGTTAACATAAACTCATATTTGGTTTTAGCCTTGTCAACATCAAACGAATGTAGTTTCTAAGTAGATGGTCTTTGGTTTTGAGTCCTGGTTCGGACTGGTACGGTTCCGATTTTAGTCAGTTTCTGACCTGGTTCGGTTTCGATTGGAACCGGTCATCGTGCCTACTGGTACCTCGTTCCCGATCTTTCAGATTGCCTAAAGACCTAGGCACTTACGCGAATTAAAGAGTGCGATGCGAAAATATTCATTATTTACGCGGCTAAGAGTAAATATCCGTCTGAAATTCTAGACCGTCGGATTTGGTCAGTGACAGATGCGAGGATGCAAGAAGCTGCCTCGTTCGCCCATAAATAGAGGTTCGCCCGCACCCTTCCTTCTTTTTGCGTCTTCGGTCCTCTCTAGGGTTATCCTCGCCCCTTGTCTCCATGTGAGGAGTGGAGAAGGCGGGATCAGAACTAACAACGTTTGGGAGGGGAACTGCTACCATTGTCATGTTCTCTATATTCCCTAAATTCTGATCATCGGGAAAGGCGAATCCTAAAAGACTAAGCTTTGCATTGTAACGGTGAAGTGAAATTCATCGATTAGGGGAAAAGGAAGGCCGAATTTCAATTGAGTTGAAGGAGGAGGAGAGATGGATACGCGGTTTCCTTACTCGCCGGCGGAGGTGGCGAAGGTGCGGACGGTTCAATTCGGTATCCTGAGCCCCGACGAAATCCGGCAGATGTCCGTCATACAGATCGAGCACAGTGAGACGATGGAGCGCGGGAAGCCGAAGCCTGGTGGGCTCAGCGATCCACGGCTCGGGACGATCGATCGAAAGTTGAAATGCGAGACTTGCTCGGCCAACATGGCAGAGTGTCCTGGCCACTTTGGCCACCTTGAGCTCGCCAAGCCCATGTTCCATATAGGTTTCATGAAGACCGTGCTTTCCATCCTTCGATGCGTCTGCTTCAATTGCTCTCACATCCTCGCAGACGAGGTAAATCTCGCCAGCTGGGGCCTTCCTTCTAGTTAGTATTGTTCTTCAACCTGGTGTTTGTTGGGTTTCCACTGCTTTCTCAGATAGGGTGACAACGCTTGGTTTCTGTGGTTCGGGTTATCCTTAACAGTATTGGATGTAAGTAGAATGTAGAGGCGTCACTTCTAGGTTTCTCGATTTATAAACAAGGAAATAATAAGAAAGGTGCCTAAGTTCAGGTACTCAGGGGCTGTTTTTGAAATTTTGCACATAATGGTGATTAGTAAGAAATGGACGTTTACTCCACGTAGCAGTAGAGAAAGAGGAGCATTTGGTGATAAAAATTGTCAGTATGACTGGTTAATGGAGGATTATAAGCTATTTTGTGCAAGGAAGTTACTAAATTGAAGCGATATATAAAGCCTAAGAAGTTAACATGAGTTGAATAAAACATCAAAAAATTCATAGTGACTATGTAATTGCAAGATACAAAGCTGAAGAACTCATTAAGGGCCACAAGTATTCTATTCTTTAATGAAAGTGAAAAGAATCATGCAAAGTATAATCATGAACCATGTAACATTCAGCTAAGCAGCAAACTGCTAGACTCAATTATTAAAACACCTATGTACGATTACAATTTGGCAATAAAAAGACTGTAACCTTATTAAAACACCTATGTACGATTACAATTTGGCAATAAAAAGACTGTAACCTTTCTTAAAGGGGGATCCCTGTGGAGAAGAAGAAACGCTTCTTCTTTTTTATTTAATGAGCATAAGAGTGACCACCCTTAAACAACCATTTCCAGATTAAGCGTCATCTAGACCTACAAATTCTGCAATTCCTAGCGTTCATTAAGCATGAGGGAAAGTGCATTTAATTGTTGTATGGCTAAGCCGATTGGCATAAGATTAAGAAAAGTTTTAGCTGATTCCTTCTGGCAGTAAACAGCTAGTGATGCACCCCTCTTCGCTAAATGCTTATTGTATTCATCCAGCAACCAAATTGGGATGGTCTCAGTTTTCACTCTTTTATTGATTCTTATTGGTTTTCGTTCCTATGTGCAATCTTTGTTTTTGATCTTGGACTGGCGTTTTAATGGAAGGATTCAATGTGAAGGTGGTGATGAGATTGACATTCCTGGTCAAGACTCTGAAGAGCCGGTTAAAAAGAGTCGCGGTGGCTGCGGTGCTCAGCAACCGAAGATCACTATTGAGGGTATGAAAATGATTGCAGAGTATAAAGCTCAAAGGAAGAAAAATGATGACCAGGAACAGCTTCCTGAACCTGTAGAAAGGAAACAGACTCTTTCTGCAGAAAGGGTAATTGATCTAAATTTTGAATTTATAGTATGTACGCTTATATGTTCGTTGTTACAGAAACTTTTGTAGTTGGTGACTTGTTAAATCTGTTGAAGGTTCTTGGTGTTCTGAAAAGGATAAGTGATGAGGACTGCCAATTGTTGGGTTTGAATCCTAAGTATGCCCGTCCTGACTGGATGATTTTACAAGTTCTTCCAATTCCTCCTCCACCCGTTAGACCTTCTGTAATGATGGACACATCCTCCAGGAGTGAGGCAAGTGTTTTCTTACGCTGTTATATGTGTTCAGTTTTTACAAGTTTCGCAACTTTTTCATTTAATTATCTTTTGCTAGTGATCGTGATGACTGACAGTCTGTTGTATGTAGGATGATTTAACTCATCAGCTGGCCATGATAATCAGGCACAATGAGAATCTGAAGAGACAGGAGAGGAACGGATCACCTGCACATATTATTTCGTTGCAGTTTCACATAGCTACATATTTTGATAATGAATTGCCTGGACTGCCAAGGGTATGATTATCTTTAGAAACTGGCATTTAATACTGATATATGCTATGCTTCCTTTAACCTTCATTGATTTTGAATTTTTGATGATGCATAGAGTAATTTTTTTATATCTATTTATTTTTTCACAGGCTACTCAAAGATCTGGAAGGCCTATCAAATCAATATGTAGCAGGCTTAAGGCAAAAGAAGGTCGGATTAGAGGTAACTTGATGGGGAAAAGAGTTGATTTTTCTGCACGAACAGTAATTACACCGGATCCAACCATCAACATTGATGAATTGGGAGTACCATGGAGTATTGCTTTGAATCTTACTTACCCTGAGACTGTTACTCCATATAACATTGAAAGGTTGTCATTTGGATATGCTTTTCCTGTTGCTTGTCCTTTAAAATCTCTCTAATTTTTAACGAAAAATATTTGGAATGAAAAAAAAAAAGGTTGAAGGAACTTGTTGAGTATGGACCCCATCCTCCACCTGGAAAAACTGGTGCCAAGTATATCATTCGTGATGATGGGCAAAGGCTTGATCTCAGATATTTAAAGAAAAGTAGCGATCACCATTTGGAGCTTGGATACAAGGCATTGTTTTTAGATAATGACAAGTTTTTTCTTTTAGGTTTTCTCTTAATGCCTTCTAATAGTTCTTAATGTTGTGGTTTTAGGTGGAGCGTCATTTGAATGATGGAGACTTTGTTCTATTCAATCGTCAGCCTAGTCTTCATAAAATGTCTATCATGGGGCATAGAATCAAAATCATGCCCTATTCTACATTCCGTCTTAACTTGTCAGTTACTTCACCGTATAATGCTGATTTTGATGGGGATGAAATGAATATGCATGTTCCTCAGTCATTTGAAACCAGAGCAGAGGTGTTGGAGCTGATGATGGTGCCTAAATGCATTGTGTCGCCTCAATCAAACAGACCAGTAATGGGAATTGTTCAAGATACACTTTTAGGATGCAGAAAAATCACCAAGAGAGATACCTTCATCACAAAGGTTAGACTGTGAATTCTTCTATTGTTGCAGTTTACTTCAGCTTCCTGGTTCTTGTACAAGCTGTTTACAAGTCTGATAAAAGCTATATTTTTTTTTCAGGATGTTTTCATGAACATTTTGATGTGGTGGGAAGATTTTGATGGGAAAGTTCCTACTCCTACAATATTAAAGCCAGAGCCGTTGTGGACTGGGAAACAAGTTTTCAATCTCATCATTCCTAAACAAATAAATCTAATTAGATATTCTAGCTGGCACAATGAGAGTGAAAGGGGATCCATAACCCCTGGGGATACCATGGTCAGAATTGAAAAAGGGAACTACTTACTGGAACTCTTTGCAAAAAGGCACTCGGAACATCTACTGGAAGTCTCATTCATGTCATTTGGTATGCAGCTCCAGTATATAATAATTATAGAAAGATTTCTACTTGAAATTACTAGCTGAATTCGATTATTATGGTAAATTTACCTTTAAAACCTCTTCTAAAAGAGGGTGGGTTGCCCTAAGTGATGATAAATAATTTGATTATGTCATGGAGTGCTTTCTGACAGTAGTTGTGAACTTTGTGTGGCTTTGTTACAGTCAGTTCCTAAAACTTTGTGTGTTACAGTCAGTTCCTTTCCTTCCTTATTCGTTCACCCCACTGAATGTCTGCTTGAATACAGGGAAGAGGTTGGTCCAGATGCTGCACGCAAGTTTTTAGGTCATACTCAGTGGCTTGTCAATTATTGGCTTCTACAGAATGCTTTTAGCATTGGTATTGGAGACACGATTGCTGATGCGTCGACTATGGAGACTATTAATCAAACTATTTCACAAGCTAAGGAGAAAGTGAAACAACTTATCAGGGATGCTCAAGAAAAGAAGTTGGAGGCTGAACCTGGTCGAACTATGATGGAGTCATTTGAGAATAGAGTCAATCAGGTGCTTACATTAGATTCCTTGTCAAATTGCTATATTCATTGATTTTTGCTTTTAGTTGAAACTGATGTTTTATTTTATTTGATAATAATTTTAGACTTTGAACAAAGCTCGTGATGATGCTGGCAGTAGTGCCCAAAGGAGCTTATCTGAAAGTAATAACTTGAAGGCTATGGTTACTGCAGGCTCTAAAGGAAGTTTCATTAATATTTCACAGATGACTGCTTGTGTGGGACAACAGAATGTTGAGGGAAAGCGAATTCCTTTTGGGTTCATTGACCGTACATTGCCACATTTTACTAAAGATGATTATGGACCTGAAAGTCGTGGATTTGTTGAGAACTCATATCTGCGGGGGTTGACTCCTCAAGAGTTCTTCTTCCACGCTATGGGTGGTAGAGAAGGTTTGATTGATACTGCAGTGAAAACTTCAGAGACTGGTTACATACAAAGGCGTCTTGTTAAAGCCATGGAGGATATCATGGTTAAGTATGATGGTACTGTGAGGAACTCATTAGGAGATGTCATTCAGTTTCTTTATGGGGAGGATGGTATGGATGCTGTGTGGATTGAAACCCAGAAGTTAGATTCCTTGAAAATAAAAAAATCAGAATTTGATAGGGTTTTTAGGTACGAGTTTGATGATGAAAACTGGAAGCCTAGTTACATGCTTGAAGAGCCTGTAGAAGACTTGAAAACCATCAGAGTTTCGTAACGTGTTTGAGGCTGAAGTTCAAAAGCTTGAAGCTGACAGATTTCAACTTGCAACTGAGATAGCCATTACTGGTGACAGTTCTCTGCCACTACCTGTTAACCTTAAGAGGCTTATCTGGAATGCTCAGAAGACCTTTAAGGTTGACTTCCGAAGGCCCTCTGATATGCATCCGATGGAAATTGTGGAAGCTATTGATAAACTCCAGGAGAGACTTAAGGTTGTTCCTGGTGAAGATCTCTTGAGTCAAGAAGCTCAGAAGAATGCTACTCTCCTGTTCAATATTCTGCTTCGCAGCACTTTCGCCAGTAAAAGGGTCCTGGAGGAATACAGGCTTTCTCGTGAGGCATTTGAGTGGGTAGTGGGAGAAATAGAATCAAGGTTCCTTCAGTCACTTGTAGCCTCTGGGGAAATGATTGGTTGTGTTGCAGCACAATCAATTGGTGAGCCTGCCACCCAGATGACTCTCAACACTTTCCACTATGCTGGTGTGAGTGCAAAGAATGTCACTCTTGGTGTTCCACGGCTGAGAGAAATCATAAATGTTGCTAAGAAAATCAAAACTCCATCCCTATCTGTTTACCTCAAACCTGAAGTCAACAAGACAAAAGAGAAGGCTAAAAATGTGCAGTGTGCTCTAGAGTACACTACTCTTCGCAGTGTGACTCAGGCAACAGAGGTGTGGTACGATCCGGATCCAATGACCACAATTATTGAAGAGGACATTGATTTTGTGAGGTCATACTATGAAATGCCAGATGAAGAAGTTGCTCTTGAAAAAATCTCACCTTGGTTGCTTCGCATAGAACTAAATCGTGAAATGATGGTGGATAAGAAACTGAGCATGGCTGACATTGCGGAAAAGATTAACCTTGAATTTGATGATGACTTAACATGCATCTTTAATGATGATAATGCAGAAAAGCTTATCCTCCGCATAAGGATCATGAATGATGATGCCCCCAAGGGTGAATTGCAAGATGAATCTGCTGAAGATGATGTCTTTCTAAAGAAAATTGAGAGCAACATGTTGACAGAAATGGCCCTACGAGGTATCCCAGACATCAACAAAGTTTTTATAAAAAATACTAAAGTTCAGAAGTTTGATGAGAATGAAGGTTTTAAGCCTCATGAAGAATGGATGCTTGATACTGAAGGTGTCAACCTTTAGCTGTAATGTGCCATGAAGATGTAGATGCAAGGAGGACGACTAGCAACCACTTGATTGAGGTTATTGAAGTTCTTGGGATTGAAGCTGTGAGGCGGTCTCTGCTTGATGAATTAAGAGTAGTTATATCATTTGATGGATCTTATGTGAACTATAGACACCTAGCCATTTTGTGTGATACCATGACTTATCGGGGGCATTTGATGGCGATCACCCGTCATGGTATCAACCGTAACGACACCGGACCCTTGATGAGGTGTTCATTTGAGGAAACTGTTGATATTCTTTTGGATGCTGCAGTCTATGCTGAGACAGACCACCTAAGGGGTGTCACAGAAAATATTATGCTTGGTCAGTTGGCTCCTATTGGCACTGGAGGTTGTGCTTTGTATCTGAATGATGAGATGCTGAAGAATGCTATTGAGCTCCAGCTACCTAGTTATATGGATGGTCTTGATTTTGGCATGACACCTGCTCGTTCTCCAATTTCTGGAACCCCCTATCATGAAGGCTTGATGTCTCCAAGTTATTTGTTGAGCCCAAATCTACGGCTGTCTCCTACTACTGATGCACAGTTTTCTCCTTACGTTGGTGGAATGGCATTTTCTCCAACTTCATCTCCCGGTTACAGTCCGTCATCACCAGGCTATAGTCCATCATCACCAGGATACAGCCCTACTTCACCAGGTTACAGCCCCACATCACCCGGCTACAGCCCCACTTCACCTGGGTACAGCCCCACCTCTCCTACCTACAGCCCTAGCTCTCCAGGATATAGTCCTACAAGCCCAGCTTATTCACCTACCAGCCCATCGTACTCTCCCACATCACCCAGCTACAGCCCAACATCTCCCAGCTACAGCCCATTGTTTATTTTGGACAGCCCTACCTCGCCTTCATATTCACCGACTTCCCCAACGTACACTCCAGCAAGTCCTACATACAGTCCAAGCAGGTAAACCTGACAATCTTCTCTCATATACCTTGTATAGTTTCAAATTTGCAATATTTGGGAAATTATGTATCCTTGATCTTCTAGAATAAGCAAATATTGGCACTTCATATTGTGGATCACTCTTGAAAATCAACAAGAGCATGTGTTTGACAAAATTAAAGATGATCATGGGATGCTAAAGAATAGAAATTGAGACTGTTCGGATAGGAACTTCAGGAAAATATTTTGTTTTACTATGCATCTTGTTGTGATAAGCGGAATTTGATATGGGGAGCTGTCGATGCTTTTGACTTGCATGGGACAGGTTTTAGAAGTTAAGCCTGCGTAAATTAAGAGCTGAATGACCAAGCCCAGTATCTGTCCAGGCCATCCCGAAAGACGTTTAGGTTTAAGTGAATGACTGTTGCTTCATATTTGATGTTTATAAACGTTAATTCATTGGTCTTTCATGAAATTTGCTGTGTTCATTCTCATGGAGATCTGGTCAAGAGAAATTAACAGAGCATCTTCAGCAGTATTCGTTTGTGCTGTGCTCGCCACTGAACTTGTGTAGATCTGACCACGTTAAGGTTCTTCATTTTCTTTTGTACTGCTAACGTTTGCCCCTCTGTTTTGTTTGCAGTCCAACCTATTCTGTCGCTAGTCCCGATTACACTCCAAGTTCACCACCATACAGGTAGAATCCCGATATAGTTCAATTCTATCCATCTTCATGCGAAAACTTTACTTTCGGCATCTATATCTTCGCCTTCCCGGGAATAGTTGTATGTTGCCTCCTCTCTTTTTTTGACAACTGAGCTTTCCTTTAACCATCTGTGCAGCCCGAGTGCCGGTTACTCCCCAAGTGCACCAGGGTATTCTCCATCATCAACCAGTCAGTACACACCACAGTTCAGCAAGAAGGGTGAGGGAAGCACGGGGTGATCCGTTGACGCAAAAGCTCAATGCATTTCTTTAGTGCTTGTATTTATCAAGTAACCGTTATTGTGATTTTGGTGACGGGAGTTGAAGAAACGTGGGAGTTGAAGAAACGTGGGAGTTTTTTTTTTCCCTTTTGGTGGAGCTTCTTTCCTTGTTCTACCGTAGTACCATGCAACTCCTCACAACCATAAAATCGCTTATGTAATGCGACAATTTCTGGGTGCATTGGGAGCTTTTTGCCTGGCTAGGGGCCCGACTCGAAAAACTTCAAGTCGAAGGTCTCGAGATATCTGGCACGGGCCTATAAAATAGTGAAACAGATGCCATATGGGGCAGCTTTGTAAATGCCTAAATGGTACTTGGTTCATTTTTAGCAGTATCGATCTTGGTAATAACAAGGTATTCTTATTTCTGTGAAGATTTGAGCATCTATTGAGATACTTTTTTGCTTTTACAAGTGGTGGTGGGAAATGGGTAGTTTCTGTGGTGACCGCAGTAAATGAGACGATAATGGTGAAGGAAAGCAGCGGTTGTGGTGGTAATATAAGGAGTCTGATGGCGGTGGTAAGGTAGCGATAGAAAATGAGAAATAGCAGATTAGTAACGGCGAATAAAAATAGTAGGAGAAATAAGTAGAAGAGGCGACAAAAGTACATGATCCAGTCCATCGTTTAAACCGAGAAAGTAACCCAAGACGGTAAACCCTGAACGGCCAACGCAATCAAAACTTTATCAGGATGTAACGGGGGGTGTATTTCAGGTCTTTATATTGAACTGTACTTGTTCTAGGCATTCTTTTTCAATGCATGCCATTCTTGGTTTTATTTCTATCCCATTTTGTCGACAAATCCGTCTTTCAGTTCGGCTCTCATGTTGCTTCGAAACGGCTGTGCCAAACATCGGTTAATTGCAGAGCCATATGCCATCATGCCTCGTCTTCCCCTGCTAGTTCATGCCAATTGCTATCTTAATGCCACGAAGCATCTTAGATAAGCCCCTTCATGGTCATCATTTCAATCACCACAACAATATTTTCCAACTTTGACATGAGGAAATAGTCTCGTATCGCCTACCATGATTTCTTGTCTAGACGCCGTTGAGATTAATTTCGCAGCATGATGGCAGTCTTCACACACGATAATTGTACGATTAAAGCGGCCCTTGAAGAGGAAAACCCAACGGGACAAACCGGGAAAGTCGAGCACGCGTTGCTCTATAAATACAGAGCAATGCATAGTCTAAACATTGGAAAAACACACAAAAAACTTCCCAGGCAAAATCCGATGTGTGGAAACCTTGAAACAAAAGAAAAAACCACGTACCTTGATCTTCCGCTGCAGGCGTACCTTAAAAGCCCTACAAGCAACAAATAGGAGGGTGACGACAACGAACCCGAAGGTCGACAGAAGCCGGACTCAGGCAAGAGAATCGCCACATCTAGTATCAGAGCCTCGTTCTTGACCCTCCAAAATAGGTACGTGATTAGTATTACAAAAGAAATTGAAGAAAAGATAGCATAGAACTTTGTCTCAGTTGTGACGTGATAGGGTAGAGATCGGTAAGAACATAAAAAATAGAGAGAGGAAGAACAACTACGATAAAAGCAACGAGTGGACAAAGGAAAATGACATCTACAGCAGAGTTGTTGCAAAAGCCGCAAGTGGCCAAAGGCAAAAAACATCCGCAGGAGAAAATCGCCAGCGATAAAGGCGAAAAGCCAAGCCACAAGCCAAAAAGACAAAACGGTGACCTCTGGCCAGAAAGGCAGAACGTCGGCAGAAGGCCAGAAAGGCGAAACGTCTGCCGCCGGCTAGGAAGCGGAACGTTGCCCACCCCTCTCTCTCTCCTCGAGGCTTTTAAATTCCCCAGAAAACTGCTAGGCGGTTTAAGAAAATTGCCTTAGGCAACGGACTAAAAAGTCTCTTATGCCCCGACCAATTTTTAAATATTACAAAACTACCATCGAAAAAAATTATGAAAATATCTAGATATTTTTGAGTAAAAAGTTTGTTTTCCCCTTATTAAGTGAAAAGTCGGTTTTACTTTTTGACAGTTTGTAAAAATTACAATATACTAGGCTATTATTTTATATTTCTGCCCTTCCTGGTTTAAGTTATTACATTATTGCCACTATATCAAAAGACAGATTTGTCTCTATCCTTTTGAGAAAATGTCAGATTCAAACTAAGGGGCAAAATTATAGATTTACCCCTAATCAATTACGAACTTTACAGAAATACCAAAAGTTATTTTATGGGTTTGTCTTTGGGCATTTCTAAAAATTACAAAAGCAGACAGACAGTTAAAATTATAATTTTACCCCTATATTTTTTGGAAATTATTAAAGGTAGAAATTTTAGAAAAATTATAATTTTATATCAGGTTGTTTATATATTAGAAATGAGTTATTTTCAGCTCATTTTTGTGATATTCTGCATCGTTGTAATCAGATTCTAGCTATGTGTGTTTTGTTGCTTATTTAAAGTTTTCTTTTTACACCGTTTAATTATTATAATTGCCAAACACATAAAAATGAACTCAAGAATATGTGTGCTGGAATGACAAAAACCGAAAAGCTAAACGATCTGAACTTTCAAACATGGAAAACATGGAAGAGAAGAATTGCTCTTGCTCTAACACATAAAGGTGTTGAGTATGTATTAAAGAAAATTGTGCGTCCGCTACCACCAGACGCAACTGAGCAACAGATAGAAATGTATAAAACATTTTTAAAAGATTACACGATAGCAAGAATTGTCATGTTGACATACATGGAGGATGACTTGATAAGGGTCTTCGAACAATACGAAACCGCAAAAGAGTTGTTTGACTCCATAACAGTCAAATATGATACAACTTCCAAACTGCATGTACAAATGCTACTACAAAAATACAATTCCTTCAAAATAAAAGGAGACAATGTAGTAGAATATGTAAACCACATATTGGTAATGTTTAAGGACCTAGCTGTGGCAAAGTCTGTCATCCCGGAACTGATGCAGACATCAACTATCGTGAACAATCTTTTTCTGTCATGGAACATGGTCACCACTGCTCTCAGATTAGGACTAGAAGTTAACCTTTCTGAATTGCTTCTAAAACTAGTAATAGAGCAAGAACACGTGAACAAAAACAAGAAAAAAAAATAGTGGTATAAGATGAGATACGGTTTAGATCTAAACCTAATACAACAACAACAACAACTAAGCCTTTTCCCATACTGAAAAATAAACCAAACAAAAGGTTTAGCAAGAATAACAAAAAGGATGGACAATTTTTTAAGAAAATGCAGGAAACTACTCCTCGAGTTAAGTGTTTTAGTTGTGGAAAGATATGACACTAAGAGGGATTGCCGCAACAAGAAAGGTGAAGAAAACAACCCATAATACGGACAATCAGAGAAGCAGAACATAATCTGCGTAATATCTGAATGTCTCTATATGGACCGTCCGGTGACTGGTTGGTGGATCGACTCTGGAGCTATTAAACATATCTCGAAGACCAAAGAAGGAGCAATGGATCTAAAGAAATACAAACCAGGAGAACATCGGGTGTATATGAGAAACAACACTTTCTCAGATGTTTTAGGTACTAGGTCTTTTAGAATCTTTATATTAGGCAAACAAATTGTACTGACTGATGTATTAATTGTGCCATGAATAAGGCGCAATTTGGTCTCGGTCTCTGCCTTAGTAAAGAAATGTTTTGAGGTTAGGTTTATTCTTAGCAAGGTGAGTGTAAGGAAACATAGGAGAATATTATTCTCTTGGGAGTTTGATGTAGAACATGGATTATTTAAATTAAATGATAATGAAAATGGAAATCCTTCTCCTTATATTGACTCTGCCTTTAATATTGATGTTAATGTATGGCATAAACGCCTCGGGCATATAAGTTTGGGGAAGTTGAGGAAATTATCTAACTTTGACTTACTGCTTAGATTTGAGGAAAATACTTTCAACAAGTGTAAAACTTTTATATAAGGAAAGTTTTTTCCAAAAAGTCAACAAGGGCAACAACCGTATTTCAAGTCATTCACATGGATTTATGTGGACCATTTAGAGTAAGGTTACATCATGCAAAGGTTTATTTTATAACCTTTATCGATGATTACTCAGATATACGTATTTATATCTCTTGACACATAAATTTGAGGCACTAGAAGCTTTTAAAGCAGGAAGTTGAAAACCAACTGTGGCATTCAATCAAAGTCTTAAGATTAGATAGAGGTAGTGAATATTCCTTTACATAATTTCTTAAATTTTGTAAAGACTTTGGTATTGTAAAGCAAAATACAATGCACATGACACCTCAATAAAATGGTATAGTTGAAAGATATAACAACCCGTGACATTCAATCAAAGTCTTAATATCAGATAGAGGTAGTGAATATTTCTCTATAGAATTTCTTAAATTTTGTAAAGACTTTGGTATTGTAAAGCAAAATATAATGCACATGACACCTCAATTAAATGGTGTAGCTGAAAGATATAACAAGACCTTACTAAATATGACAAGGTCAATGTTGATTGATGCCTCTCTACCAAGGATATTTTGGAGAGAACCAATAAGTACATCGGTATACATACTCAATAGAGTATCATGTAAAGTTGTATTCACTACACTATATGAGATGTGGTTTCGAAGAAAATCCAACCTAGGTCATCTCAGGAAGTGGGGATCTATTGTACATATAAACATTTTTGATCAGTTTAGAGACAAGCTAGACAGTAGGTTCTTAAGATGTATATTCATTGGATATCCTAAAAGTTCAAAGGGATATCGGTTTTATTATAAGTATCACGGACCGAAAAAAGACAAAGATGTTGAATTCTTAGAAGATACTAAAAATGACATATTTAAAAATAATAATAAATATACTGATGATCTAGTAGACCTAGATTAATCATCATTTGAACTCATAGAAGATCCTCCTCAAACAATCAAAACCTTGAATTGACATAAAAGGCCTAGGGTCACTCCATCCTACTTAAAGGATTATCACACTTATCTTGTAGAAGAAATGTGTAATTAGGTAGATTTAGATGAGTT
This sequence comes from Brasenia schreberi, assembly GCA_036023115.1. NCBI lineage: Eukaryota > Viridiplantae > Streptophyta > Magnoliopsida > Nymphaeales > Cabombaceae > Brasenia > Brasenia schreberi. Next base: position 7,098,404 of record JAYKKT010000055.1, on the reverse strand, counting down.
GACTGATAACTTGACTTATCAATAAGTTATGAATACATCGAAAGCAACAAACTGGGGGAAAGTCATGGATGAGGAAATTGAATCCATTGAAAAAAACCAAGTTTAGTAATTGACTAATTTGCTAAAAGGAAGAAAAGCTATAGGTTGTAAATGGGTTATGAGAAAGAAATACAAGGTCGATGGTTCAATCGAGAAGTTTAAAGCGAGGTTGGTTGCAAATGGTTTTTCGCAAAAAGAGGGGATAGATTATGTTGAGACATATTCTCCAGTTGTGAAATTTGCATCCATAAGGATAATCCTAACAATATTTGCATATTATGATTTGGACTTACATCAGTTAGATGTAAAGACAACTTTTTTAAATAGAAATTTAGATAAAATTATATACATGCAGCAACTCGAATGATTTATAGTTGAAGGCCAAGAAGATAAAGTATATAGGTTGAGAAAATCCTTATATGGCCTGAAACAATCACCTCGCCAATGATATTTGACTTTTTAAAATGTCATTATAGAACTTGGGTTTGTGGCTAATGGACTTGATCACTGTGTATGTGTTTGAAATAGTGGGAGCCACTTTGTCATCTTATCATTATATGTAGATGACATATTGTTGACTCATTATATGTAGATGACATATTATTGACTGGGAATGACAATGAGATGATTGTTAAAACCAAGTCATGGCTAAACTCAAGGTTCAAAATGAACGATATGGGGAAGCATCCTATATCCTGGGTATAAAGATCTCTCAAGATAGAGAATCTAAACTCTTATGCCTAAGTGAGGAGAGAGATATTGATTATATCCTCAAGAATTTCAAAATGGGTGAATGCAAGTCTGTTGTTATACTCGTTGCAAAAGGGGTTAAACTAAGTAAGGCTGATTGTCCCGATTAAAGAGAGGATAAACCTAACGTTCCTTATACACAAGCTATGGGTAGCTTGATGTACGTTATGTTGTATACAAGACCTGATATCAGCTTTGTTGTTGGTCTTATAAGTAGATATCAAAGTAATCCTCAATAGTAGCATTTGATAGTTGTAAAAAGGATTTTAAGATATCTGAAAGAAATAAGAGACTTGAAATTGTGTTTTCAAGCAGATAAATTGAAAGTGGTAGGATACTCAGATGTTGACTTTGCTAGAAGAAAAGATGACAATAAATCTACCTCGGGACAAATATTCTTATTTGGAGGTGTTGTTGTATCTTGGGCATATAAGAAGCTGAGTATTTGGCTTGCTGTATGGTTGCAACGAGTGTTGTATGGATAAGTCGCTTCATATGTGATTTGAAGTTGGAAATAACCGATGAGCTAGTTGTTAATTATTGTGAGAACAACGCAACAATTACTCTTATAAAGAGTGGAGCTGATTCCTCAAAAAGCAAGTAGATAATGGTTAAATACCACTATATTCATGATATGATTATGAGAAAGGAAATATCCATCTCATACATGCCAACAAATGATATATTGGCAGACCCCTTGACTAAAGGCATAAAAGAGGAACTTTTCTCAAAACATGTTGTGATCATGGGTTTGAGATATGTTTTATTGTTGTATAGGGAAATAACTATACGAGTAGTGATTGCAATAACAATAATGAAAAGACATTACTAGGTAAACCCCGCAAAAGTGGGAGGAAAATTAATATGTCAGTACACTTGGCTCAAATAACAAAGTGAGAGATGTAAGGCTGTGGCCATTCTCAGCAACCTAGCACGGTAATGACTGGACTGGCCATCCACCCATTACTCGTGTTCATGGTTACAGAGAGACTGGTTGTAACGGCCATATAATAAAAATCGTCAGATCATTACTGGATTGCACGGTAATTGTTCAATTAAAGCGACTCCAGAAGAGGAAAGCCCAGTGGAACAAATTGGAGAAGTCAGGAGCACGCGCTGATATATAAATACAGAGCAACGCACAAAGTCCAAATACTGGAAAAACACTGAAAAAACTTCCTAGGCAAAATCTGTTGTATGAAAACCTCGAAACAAAAGAAAAACAAAACCATCTACCTTGATCTTCCGTTGCCTATGAGCAACAAATAGGAAGTCGACAACGAACCCGGAGGTCGACAGAAGCCGGACTTAGGCAAGAAGGCAAGAGAAAAGCCACACATTCTTCCTGAAATTGCCAGTTTTATAGTGTGTCCTTGGAAATTCTTCTTCTTTCTCAATATATATTTGGTTTTAAATTTTACGGGTGCAGCAAAATCATCTTTATCTATCAGCTGTGCTGCACATGAACGAAACCTAAAACGGAAAAGAAATGAGCAATCTCCAAAAATTAAGACAAAAAGCTAACCAACCGATCTATGCGATGCGTGTGACAGCCATTTTCTAATAACACAGTATTAAAACTCATGCGAGGTGCGTTACTGTTTAAAGATTAACGCGTCAGTGCTTGAAGATTAACACAACCTGTTTTAAAGGTGACACATCTTTTTTTTTTGTTCCCAACGAGAGAACAAAGAGAGAAAAATCAAAAGAATAGTATAAAAAAATTATAAAAAAGGTATATGGTCAGTAAAAAGGATGTAACTAGATATTTTTCGGTTCCGGGTTATCTGAAACCTAGAACTGAAACTGTCCTGAAACAAGTTAAAAACAGGGTTTTAAAAAAAAACTCCCATAACCCCCACACTTTCTACCGTTGAGTTGCACCTCAACATGTGCCAATATGTATGCGATATATATATATATATATATTATAAAAAAGTGGTTCAAAACTGCCGGTTTTTCTGGATCGATTCCTAAAAATTATGGATCCGATTACGGTTCAGTTACCGACGATTCCGGTTTGAACCGGCCCACCAGCTCTAGGTGTAACGCCCTTTAATATTTTACGGTGAATACTAAAGAGGGTGGCCGATCGGTCATCAGTGTCAAAAATGATACATACTCCGACTATTTGTTTGCAACTGTTTTGAACACTGGGAAAAGCTATAGTTGCATGCAGTGGCGATCTAGAAAATAATGTTGGGGCGATAAAAATCGTATTAGGGGGGGCGAAGCATGAATCTCAACCATATATATTCACTGTGAAATGTAGATTTTACTGTGAAAAATATCAAAATTTTAGGGGAGGGGCCGCCCTCCACCGCTTCATGTAGATCCGCCATCAGTTGCACGGTTGTTACAGTTAGAAATGGTTTGCCAGAAAACATCGAGAATTCTCGGCACTAAACTTGTGCATACATTACGATGCCTTTTCTTAAAGTCCGAGACATTTTTTTTTACAACGGAAGGCCAAAGCCTTACACACGCAAGCACACCCTGAGAATCGAACTCATCACTAAGTCATGGGAGTCACAGAACCCTGCCAGGTGTGCTAAGACCTGTGGCTATCGACCCAAGATTTCTTTTGGGGTGAGGCACTCTTGTATTTCGAGTAAAACACACTTGTAGTGGTCAATCTACGAATTTTTCACATTTTGGAGAAGATGCATGCCTTCTCTCACCCTAAAGTGGGTCCGTCACTTGCTATTGGGTTGACGGTCTAGAACAAAAGTTTAACGGGTCATCACCTAAAGCTTTGGCTCATTGGTAGAGACCTTTGATGCCTGCGTGCAGGTGGCGAGTTTGAATCCAGGTGGGTGCATATGAGTGTGTATGTGCCCATGGTAGCCCAAAAGTTTCTACCCAGCCAAGATTGGTTGTTGGACAAGTAACCTGGCACGGTTGCAATTTTCCAACCGACACTTTGTTCATCCCATGAGAGGTTCTTTTATATTTGCCGGCGGTTTTAGACAAATTGCTCGTGTGCTGATATTGCTCTCTTTAGGGTAGAAGATAGAGAGATAGCGATTTTTTATCGTTACGAGCGATTTCTTTTCGGGTAAATTCTCAGCGACCGGAGGTAAAACGGTTTCTTTTCCGCAATGACATGCTAGAAGTTATAGATGTGCCATTGCCAGATGGGTGATTATCTTATTGCGCTCTTTTGCATTTGCATGCTCTAATGGCTTGCTTCATATTTTTCTAAGATAAGGAATGACTTTTACATTCTTTTTAATGTCTCTTGAGTTGAGGCATCCCTTATTTTCTTTGATTACATGCTAATCTACGGTGCTACCTCTTGTATCTTCTTGTTCGTAAATGGAAATTCTACCTTCAACGGAAAAGAGAATCCAAGATCACCCTACAGACAAAAGGTGCATTATTTAACTAATTGGGCTGTAACATTTGCTCTTTAAAGATCCAATCGCTTATCTTGAAAACAGCCATGCATATAAAATTCAAAAAATGTGTGCAAAAAGCTTCCTCCACGTTTCTAATAGGCCAAAGCAGTGATACGTTAGAAATCTTATAGTGCTCGCCTAGTAAGCGAGAGGTTTTCATTCAATTCTTAGTGTTGGATGCTAGTGTTTTCTCTCTTTGTTTTGCATTTTTCGGAATGCAGAATGCGTGCATGCAACACAAACATGTGTTTGCGTGTTGTCTCATTTTCTAATCTTCAGATATTTGTCATTTGTCGTGTCCCATATTGTCTGTTGTTTGATTCCATGCAACAGTCTATTATACATATATAAATGATGCTTCACATTCGATGGCAACACCAATTCGCTCCTCAATTTAATGTGTTTTTACCACTATACTGAAGAATACACACAAAGTTAACTCATCTGGCAGGGCTCTCCAACTCCCACGTGATAGGTGGTGAGTTGAATGTGGGTCGAGCATGCATGTACGAGAAACATAGAATACAAACGCACACAGAATAAATTCCCAGATTTTAGGGTTCAGTTGTTTTGCTTGACAAAGTATACACATTCCGCATTTGGAGCTCTTGTTTTCTGAAGCAGATTAGGGGAAAAATCTCTCACTAGGAAGCCGTATTTGTCTGGTTTAGACATACAATAACTAAGAAAAAAGCCATTTAGTCAGCTTTGATAATAAAAAGAGGGTATACAGAAAGATTTGGTTTGGATGGGTATTGAATATTTGAATGCATGATGGGTTCCATATCGAAAATACATCAATTACCCTGAGCTCCGGTTATATGCAGAGTTAAACTTACCAGTATACTGTATGTACGTGCATGATTTTGCATGGTACATAGTCATGCAAAGTCATGCAAAATTCCACATGATTCAACTGCTTTAACTATCAACCGCTACCTTTCACTATTCCTTCACTTTCCAAAACCACTTTTCACCAGTTAAAGTCGCCACTTTCGAAACCATTTTAAAAACCTAAATATTTATATATAAGGGGTTTTCATAGTGGTTGTTGTTTTGACCGATAAAAAAATGGTTTTGAAAAGTGAAAAAATAGTAAAAAATGGCAGTTGATGGTTGAAACATTGAAACAATGTAAAATGAGGGATCATACATGATAATGTTACACAATTATGCATATAAAAACAACCTCTCTCTCTCTAAGCACATTTTCTTTAATCCTTTTTGAAACTCGCATAAGCCACCCTCCATACTGAGAATGAAATAACCAACCTCTATTAGCAAGGAGGTTGGCCTAGGGATGTTTATGGAACCACCAGAACTGAACCAAACTGCCACAACCGAACCAAATTGACAGTTCGGTTCCTGTGGATTTAAATCTTGATAAAGTTTGTATACTTATAACCTTACATACAATAAAATATAGACAATAGATCCAAAAAATCTTATTTAGCAAATTTCTTAAATTAGTAGAATTGTGATTCAGAACCAGTCCGGTTTGGTTCTCTAAAAGTTGAGAACCCAACCATGAACACCCTAGGATGGGCAATGAACATATATGACTTGAACAAAGGTAGTCGCAAGCACACAAAGCTAAAGATCTCTAGAGATAGGAGTAATTGACGACCAAAATGACAGGCATGTGTGAACTTAGCAAGAGAAAGGAAGGGGCAAGACGGACTTCTTGCCTAGGCTCCCGAGAACTTGAATCCCTAGATTGCTCCTTCGAAGTAATCTAAAAAATGAAAAAGAAAAAAAACTCAAAGGAATTAGTTTCAATTCATGATCATACTGCTGAAAAGTTAGTATTTTGTGTACCTACGACTGTTCATGAGGAGGGGATCCCCGCTCCCAAATGGGGTGGATTTAAGGCGTGAAAATGAGAATGAGGACGGAGATAAGAGAGCAAGAAAATCCCTGATGAAGATCAGGACAAGGATGGGGACAATTGGTCTCCACCCTGCAAACCCCGCTTCACCATTCCTCTAATTGATTCTAAAAAGTTAGATCTATCTAAAAATAAAACAAATTATAATAAACAAATAAAAGTATTCTCTTTTCTGAATTCATAAATTTATCATCATTCTCCACATTTCTATGTTCCAATTTATATACATTTTACATAAATTAAGTTTCACTTCATATATAAAAGTGAAGTCCAACCTGCGAGGAAGCCCTGTAGAACCCCGTGGAGATACGAGAATGGAAATGGACGCATTTTTTATTCCTGGTGCAAGGATAGAGACGAGAATGGGAACAAGGTTCTGAAACAGAAATGGATGCAAGAACTTTGATCCCGTCCCCGCCTCATGAACATCCCTAAGTATACCCAAGGCAAACTGTCCATGAATATGTAGGGCATTGGGGATTCAACTGGATTTGGTTCAAACAGCTGTTGGCACTTCGACGTCAAAAAAATTCATCCAATTCTTGTTCCTCACATCAATCTTGTTCTAAGCCAGATAAACGTGAAGTGAAAGAAAATCCCAAACTAATTTCATTTCTTTGTTCACCGGCATCAGAATAGAGGCATGCACTGAACTATAGGGAACTACTATTAGGGTAAGGCAAAGACTACGCAATTGAATGCATCAAACAATTTATAGGGCCATGATTATCTCTGGAATTTGAGGGGCGAGAATAGTCGCCTTTGATCTTTTAGGAGTTTTGTACAAGGTTAATGCTCCTAAGAATCATTTGATAGGAAATAATCTTTGTTAAGAGTCATATTAAACATATATTGGATCGAGATAGGTTTTATAAGTCTCAGCTAGTTTTTAACCATTTATAACTTTCTAGATCAGGCCATTACGTGTTAAAGCATGAACCAGTAAATTGTTTTCTGGACCCGTAGTTAGCTCACCTGGCAGGACTCCCCGACTCCCGCAACACGTGGCAAGTTCGATTCCAGGAGCTATGCATGCATGTGTATGTTAGGCTTCATCCTACTGTAACAAAAGAAAACTTTAATTTCCTATTTCTTTCGAGTTCCACTTTCAGAGAGAAATATACTAAATACAGCGCAGAAGTCATCTACCACCAATAAGAACCAGTGCAACAATGGAGCAAGATTTCGACAAGTCTGAACAGCTAGCTTTGAATATTTTAACTAAGAAATATTCAAGAAACTGCCACTAGAAAAGATCACCGCAATTGAGAGTATTGTATCACCTTGTGGATTCACGAACTCCGAAAATCCAAGGCAAAACATCTGATGTTTTTGGAGTCACTTCTTCCTTTATGACTGAATCAATACATTCTTATTGCAATTCTCAGTGTTGTTCGAAGTTTACCTAAATCAGATTGTCAAATAAAAACTATGCACAAGATGTCATGAATACTAATACTAGGATGGTAGCAAGGCAAAAGAACCGGAAGTCTCAAACAGGCAAATTTCATTATCTTACACCACTCATCATCAGTTATAACAAGAATGAATACAGATATTGTTGATAAAGGGAATGACCTCTCAGAAGCAGCGCAAGAGCAAATTGTTACTTTGCCTGTACATCGATGGATACTTCTGACACCATATAAAGCCATGTTAATGTCATTCCCGCTTCTCAGTTGGTTGAGACAATCTATGATGTGTACAATTATGCTCCAAAACTCTCAAAACACAATATATATATATATATATATATATATATATATATATATATATATATATATATATATATATATATATATATATATATATTCATGGTCTTCTGGTCCATCGCGACCATACTATAGTGGTCAAACCGTATTGTCCTCCATCCTAAGCAAATTTGCTGAATAACTTATGCAACATGATGATATGAGAACTATATAAAGAAAAATGTCTTGACATGGTTTTGAAGGAAGAAGTCAAATTTCATAACATCAATTTTTTGCCTATAATTTCAGAGTTTGAGATTAATTCGTAAGAAAGTGATATAGTAGTCCAGCTTGTGTTTGATTGTCTCCTCCAGCCACAAGCTTCCTACCTCGTTCTTAGTAACTCTCCATGTTATAACACTGGTTTTATCTTGTTCTTGTATGAAACTTTCATAGTTAAAAGGCTGTTATTTGCTGCTTATGACTTGTTTAGTTATAGAATGTCTTCCTAGTGTACTACTAGGTTTTTCTTTTCATTAGGTTTCAGAATTAAACTCTGCTCATGTAAGGTATCACCCTTTCATGGCCGGTTTCAAGTCCGAATAAAGGAGGAGGGTTTGATTAAGGTTCCAACAACCATCATAAAACTTTGTCGGATTTATTTACCATGAATTCTACAAATTATGATAGGGCTCTATGGAAACAAAGAATTCGTGTAGTCAACCCCATTTAGTATGGGAAAAGGCTTAGTTGTTGTATTGGGTTTCACAATTAGGAGGTCGTTCTTTGTTGGTTATGAATGGTTTATCTGTATTATGCTTGTAATTGAGTTGTTCTCCTAAAAGAGTGGTTGCAATGTCACATGTTTACACACACACATAAATTATTGGTTCCTACACACTTTGACATAGGTGGTAGGTGCCCTGGCGCATACCAACAGAAGCGTTAAGATCGTTAAAAGTGCATTTTTCACATTTACGTACCCTTCCAAATTTGTTTTTCAAGTAACCTAAGCATCTCCACTTTTACATTGGTGGGTAGCAGTGATTATGCAAACCCATATATACATATATATATATATATATATATATATATATATATATATATATATATATGAAATTAAATATGCTCATACACTCAATGGTACTTAAAATGGTAAGTGGGTGGGATCTCACTACAACAAATGCACATTTACAATAGTTGATTACCATGTGCATCAACTAGTGTATGCAAACTAGTTTTTCGCAAATTATCTAAACACTAACCATTTGACTAAAAAACATCAATTAGTTTCGATAAAAAAAGTAAAAGCAACCTTTTACTTTTCTATGATGACTATAGTTGTATAGCACACTTGTTCGAAAAGCAAAAAGTTTTTTTACATTTTAGACAACCATTTATCTCTTTTGATTACGCTGATTTGCATACACAAGCTTCTCTCTCTCTCTCTCTCTCTCTCTCTCTCTCTATATATATATATATATATATATATATATATATATATATATATATATATATATATATATATATTCAACCAAAAAGATAAAACTTCATTCATGAAAGGAGGTCATGGGGTTTCCTTTGAGCAAATATAATCAAAAGAACAATAAACCACTGAATAAGAGATCCCTTAAACTGAAAAATACACAATCTTACATGATATAGTGATAAATAAAAACAAAAGAATGATGAAAGCCGACCAACTTACAAAGGCACAACTAAGAGACGTAACATCCAATTGCCGAAGGAAATGTTTCACCATTGTTATTCGATGCACCAACATTTACCCAAAGCCCTCTACAAGCACAAAAGACCTTTCGATAGGCACAAAATCACTCCATTCATTACTCTCAGCTAAGAAGAGAGAGGGAGAGAGAGTAAGAGATGAAGTTTGGAGGAGGTCAAATGGCTATTGCTCCATCCTTCTCTCTTCCTCACAAGTGAAGGTGAAAGAGCATGGGGCCATGAATAATGTTCGTATGTTGAAGAACAAAGGTAAATCAGTCATTTCAATAGTCAAATGTTATGCCTCTTATTGATGCCTTTCAAGGTGGTAAGTCTTCATCGATGTTTTATTTTTATTTGTCATAATGTATCATAAGATTTCATATTTTTTACTTTTAGAGAACCCTTGTTCTCTCTCTATATATATAGAGAGAGAAAGATGTGAATGTGTAAACTCATTCATGCTTAAATCCACTTAAACATCATTATCATTCGAATTTACATAATCAACAATGGAACTTTAAATTTAAAAGTGAAAAGTTTGTACTTTGCATTTAATGCACCGTGTGCATTAAATGCATTTTACTTTCTCACCTCAACAATTTATCTCAAAGATCAACGGTTGGGATGATAAAGTGAATTTGGGCATGAATGGGGTGTGGACTATGGTATATATAATAGATAGATAGAGAAAGCACATGATACATGCTAGCAACATTATATGTTAGTAGATTCAAACAAATGTAATCTATCTCATTCAGAATATCAATTTGAATTTAGGTCTCAATCATCAATCTCTTAGATTTCCTACTATTATATAATTTTGCTAGTATAACCAAGCTCTCTCTCTCTCTCTCTCTCTCTCTCTCTATATATATATATATATATATATATATATATATTATTTATAACATCTTATCCAGCAATTCTAGTTAATCATAATTTGTTTTACATGAACACAATGCGTTCCATCCATAGGAATCCTGGATCGTGAACAAAACCTTATAGATGTAGTTTTGAAGATTAAATGGTTGAATTATGGTGAATTATGACAGTATAATGTATTTAACAAACAGATTTCGTGGCAAAATCAGCCCATGTATGCTTATACATCTCATCCAGCAATTCTAGTTAATCATAATTTGTTTTACATGAACACAATGCGTTCCATCCATAGGAATCCTGGATCGTGAACAAAACCTTATAGATGTAGTTTTGAAGATTAAATGGTTGAATTATGGTGAATTATGACAGTATAATGTATTTAACAAACAGATTTCGTGGCAAAATCAGCCCATGTATGCTTATCCTGACACACCTACTTGTTAGGCACTAATTTGGATTTGATATGCCACTTGGGTCATAACTTGCTACTTAATGCTGAAAAGAGTTTCTTTTGTACGACTTTCATGCATAAAATAAAGTGCTTACTGAAGCAAGTAAAAGATTAGTATTTTGTTTAGCTAAATACAAAACTCTATGTTCAAACAATCCTACCTTAGTCGAACTGATCAGACCCAAAACTGCAGTCTCTGGCGTTTGGTTCAGATAGCTGAACAAACCATCTTGAATTCAGTTTTCGCAATGATCATGAACTCAACATAAACAAGCTCAGCCCATACCGAACTGAGCTGGACTATAAGCAGATCAGTCGGTTTGACGGATCAGGTAGACCAACCAATTGGTGCACCAGCCTATTTCCATGAGTTATGTTTCAAATAAGGCTCAGACTAATTTCGACCACTAAGGACATAGAAGGAGAGGTAGGAATGCAATATTGAAGAGCGAAACCATGATATTAAGATGTTAAGGATGAATTGGACAAGAGGTAAGTTCTGAGAGGAACTGTCACCAAACCCCTCTTGCACTGAGGTAACACAAAACTTGTCGCTAGGAGTGCAAGTGGATCAGTTTTGGGATGATTCTAGTCAAACTGGATTTTAAATTGAAATCTAAAATTCTGAATCAAACTCACAGCGAATAATTCTGGTTCTAATTAAAATGGGTCAATTGTTACATGTCAAACTTTTGGACCACAAAGAACGACTGGGTTGCGTGGGGCTTAAAATGGGTCAATTGGCGACAATAAATTGAAACTGGAAAACCATACAAGTACATAAAAAAACGTGAACCAATAGATTGTATCATGTTCACAAAAAATGACATCAGTAAGATTCTTGTATAACCGTTAATCTTGCTTTACAATAATTTACAAGAAAAAGAGTCAACCACAGAGTCCGTTGCAGATTAGCTAAAAAAACAGCCTCATGTACGGCATTCATTCAGGCAGAGAGTCCGTTAGGGACAAGACGTTAAATAATCAAATGGATTCAATCATAAACAAGTTGAAGTGCAAACAGGCACAGGTAGTTCATGGTCAAAAGTCGACCCATTTTCCAAAGGGGGGGGAGAGGGGCCTAAAAGTTCGGATCCTCTATGGTTTGGGCAAACACGGCCCAGTTAGATCCCCAACCAACACTAACATATACATAAACCAAGGTTTAAACATCAAACTGCTAATATGCATTGTGTTATTGCAAATTGTTTCATTAAATGCCACATTAAGCACAAGAACAAACCTTGAACTTTCTAGATTTCATTGTCTTCCTACTTACAATGCCAAATGTAAAATTATATTCTGATTATGCAGCTATTCGTTGCTACTACGTGCCGGCTAGGAGTTAGTTAATAGGCCACATGATTATCATGAGAACCGCAAAACTTTTCCAATACAAAGCTGGGTAGTTAATGCTTATGCCGGGAGAAATGGTTGTCATTAGGATTGCGCTTTCCGGAGAAAACCGACAATGCTTTTCTTACAGGAGGCTTCAATGGTTCCCTTCTGTCAGAACGGTGAAATGTGAATTCATCTGCAGTCAGGACGTCCACTCCCTAATTCCCAAATGAAAACAGTAAGAAGTTGAACGAAACTAAACTCTTTTGAGTGTGCAAAGTCATGAACAAGTGAGTGTGTGTCTAGTATGATGCATATGATTTGAAGAGACTTTCGAACTCAGTTTAACAAATTCTGACCTGGTTTCCCTGCTTCTTCTTTGTCTTTGGATACAGAAGCTTGTGAGGAAGTTGGTCTTCACGTAGAATAGGGTTCTTGGTGATGGCATCTCTTCCACCCTGAGGTGGAGGAAGAGAAAACTGGAAAAAAGGACATGAAGCAATTGTCATCAGCAAAAGAGGCGCATTCATCTATGCCTGCAGTGAATAAAGACTGACAGATCTCCAAACAGCATTTTGCAGTACATTAATGTCAGAAAGCAACATGAAGAATACAAGGTCAGCGAATAACATTATGTATGGTGTCAATCTCTTCTTTCAAACCGTAAGGAACCTTGTCAATTAGCCAAAAGCAAACCAACCCTTCAACAAATTGAGATCACATGACACCAGCATCATATACAAAATCTGGATAAAAACGTTACAACTATGATGTAGAAATAGCTGGACAAGCATAAAGCAAAAGTTTGTAATTGTCCATCACAAATAGCCAGAAGAGTCGCATACAGTTTGGATCTAGGTTGCAACAAAATGCGCTCAAAGAAAAATCTTATTCAGGTCACATATTCCAATATTTACCAGATAACAGAAAATTTCCAAACAATATACGTTCAATATTCCAAAGTTGGTTCCATGTTATGTATATCAATGTAAATCTACATGATTGCAGTTACTTCTGGGTCGATGCATCTGTAAATATTTGTCGATAGTCGAAGGTTGATGCTTCACGAATCAAATCCAACAAACCACCAACAATCCAAAGTCATCCAAGTATGGATGCCAAACTTCAGTATATAGCGAAAGCATACAAAACCAAGTCAAAAGCTCTGCCAAGACAGCATACTTTATTCATAAAATGAAGTGGTATTTATAGACTTTGTACATGAGATGTGAAATAAGCATACAAAACCAAGTCAAAAGCTCTGCCAAGACAGCATACTTTATTCATAAAATGAAGTGGTATTTATAGACTTTGTACATGAGATGTGAAATAAGCATCAAAGAGGAAGAAATGGGGCTAGTGCTGGTCCGTTGGGGAGCTCCAACGGCTAGTAGCCGTTGGGGCCCCCAATCTTTATAACAAAACGACACGGGCTCTAAGGGCTCGTGCTCCTATTACATTAACACCCCCTCTCAAACTTACGGGATATATACTAAAAGTTTGTCTAACCAGAATTGAAACCGAGTAGCCAAAAGGGACTTGGTGAAAAAAATCTGCTAACTGCATCTCAGATGTGACATAACACAGTGAAATCTTCTTATTCAGTCATTCTTCACGAATAAAGTGGCAATCCATCTTGATATGCTTCGTCCTTTAATGAAAAGTATTGTTGGAGGCAATGTACATGACGCTTTTGTTGTGGCAATACATGATGGCAGGACGTTGCAAAGTAACTCCCATATCTGCTAGAATGGCTATGATCCAAGAGATCTCCATCGCAGCCGTAGCCATGACTCGATATTCAGCTTCAGTGGATGAGAGTGACACTTTCTGTTGCTTTTTGCACTTCCAAGAAATGATTCACTTAGAAAAACACAAAAATCAATCGTAGAGTGTCTATCGTTGACATCTTCGCCCCAATCAACATCCGTATATACAGATAAATCAAAAGATGAGGAAGAAGTTAAGAGAACCCCCTTGTTAGGGGTATTTCTAACATATCGAATAATGCGTAAAACAACACTCATATGAACAGAAATTGGTGCCTGCTGAAATTGACTTTTGTGTATTGGTCTGGTAATAGTAAGATAGGTAAGGGCACCTATGAGCTGTCGATACGAGGTGGGATCAACTAATTTCTCACCATGAGAGGTTCTTAACTTGGTGCCTAGAACTTCTGGTGTGTCAACAATTTTGGTATATGTAAGACCATATCTTTCAATGATATCATTGGCAAATTTTGTTTGAGACATAAAGTATCCACAATAGTTTATAGTTATTTCAATGCCTAAAAAGTAATTTAGAAGACCCAAGTTTTTCATGTCAAATTCATGATGAAGATTAAGTTTAACTTTTGTAATTACTGCTTCATCACTCCCTGTGATGATCATATCATCCACATACAAAAGTAAGATAACAATACCTGATTCGGTTTTACGTACAAACAAGGCAGTATCAGTAATAGCAAGTCGTAAAATTATGCAAATGCATAAATTTTTCAAATCGATCAAACCAAGCTTTAGGAGCCTGTTTCAAACCATACAAGGATTTTGGCAACTTAAGAGCATGACCAGGAAGAACATTGAAACCAAGAAAAGGACTCATGTAAACTTTTTCATTCAAATAACCATTCAGAAAAGCATTCTTGACATCAAGTTGATATATATTCCATTGCCTAATCGCACTAATGGTTATGAGAATTTTAATTGTGGTCATTATAGCTACTGGGGCAAAGGTTTCATCATAGTCAATTCCATATTCTTGGCATAACCTTTAGCAACTAGTCTGCCTTTATATCTCTCAATGTGACCATTGCTATGAGTTTTTATTTTGAAGACCCATCGACATCCAATGTCTTTCTTATCCTTTGGTATAGGTGCAACTATCCATGTCTGAGCTTTATCTAGGGCGTTGAGTTCATCTTTCATAGCATCTTCTCATTCTGAAATACCTTTAGCTCGATGATAAAACCTGGGTTCTTTAACTTGGCGAAGGGTGGCAATCAAGTTTTTTTGTTTTGGTTCAAACGATTCATAGGAAACAAATCGCTGGGGAGGTTTTGAAACCCTAGGTTCCAAACTTGTATTATCAGGTTCTATACGAGTATCATTGGTTTCTCTAGGGTGTCTTGTATAATGTGAGGGAAAGGGTTCAACAATTGATTAGGTATTAACAATTGTATGAGTATCACTATCTTCAACAGGGTTGTCTTGATGATCTACTGAGTCACAATCATTATCTTCTTCTAGATAAAAAAAGTCTTGAGATATGAAAGATTCAGAATTTTCTAAGGGTTTGGACTTATAATAGGCATCATTCTAAAAAAAAAATTAGATCCTTAAAAACATATAATTTGTCTTCTATGGGATCAAAGCACCTATAACCCTTTTTGTCTATGCCATAACCAAGAAACACACATTCAATAGCTCTAGGTGACAGTTTATTATTTCTGTCTCAATACACAAAACATCTACATCCAAAAACTCTAAGTCGTTCATAGTAAGGAGGGATATTATATAATTTTTCAAAAGGTGAAGTATTTTTAAGATTAGACGAAGGCATTCTATTTATAAGATAAATAGCAGTAAGAGTAGTTTCGGCCCATAAATATTTAGGAACCCTACTAGCAATTACCATAGTTCGACTTGTTTCAATAATATGTCATGTTTTCTTTTCGCTAGTCCATTTTGTTGGAGTGTTCTAGTGCATGATTTTTGGTGAAAGATTCCATTTGATTCAATAAATTTTTGAAATTCATTTGACATATATTCTCCTCCCGAATTCGATCTAAAGATCTTAATGGTGGCTCCAAATTGATTTGTGATCATATTGCAAAAGACTACAAATTTTTCAAATACTTCGGATTTATGTTTTAAGAGATATAAACATGTAAAACGTGTAAAGTCATCAACAAAAATTATATAGTATTGAACACCTCCTTTAGAAACAATGGGCGCGAGACCCCAAACATCTGAATGTATTAAATCAAAAGCTTTGTATGGTACATAGTTTTTTTCTCCAAAAGGAAGATGATGCATTTTCCCAAGAATACAATCTTTACATTCAAACTTTTTCTCTCTAATTGTTTTCATTAAGAGAATATTACATAATTTTTGAGAGTCCAAGTGTTCAAGTCTTTTATGCCAACGCGTAGCATCTTAGGCTCCATTACAAAACTCAAAGTTTGGCATAACAAGATAATCCATTTTGTATAGTCCACTTTCTTTATAGCCTTACCAATCACCTTCATCGATAGGTAATCCTGCACTACACAATGTTTGGATGAGATATCACATATTTGGGCAACCGAAAGTAGGTTCAAGTTAAGTTTAAGTATAAGACTTACATTTTGAATCTTAAAATTTTCTTTTTCAAAATTTCTTATTTTCTTGATTTGGAGTTTTGTTCCTTCGGTCGTAAACACATTTTTCCAATGGTTTCACAAGAATCAATCAAAGAGCCTTCACTATGTGTCATGTTAAAAGATGCACCGGAATCTAAAAACCAAGACATACCTTGAGAAATGGATAGAGCATTCCCGATTTCTTTGAAAATTTCTTCTATTTATGCCTTGATGTTGTTGGGCAGACTCCTCCTTCTTCTATGGCTCCCACATTTCCACTCCTTTTCCGAAGTAGAGGACAAGTGGTTTTGATATGCACACTTTCCTTTCAATAATGACAAATGACGTCCTTGTTCGGCCACGATCCCATGGGCTTCTTTGACATGCCTTCATTATTCTTTGTATGTGGAGGCTTGTAAGTCTTTAAATTGGCTCTCAGTTTGGATGCGGCAAGCACGGCTTCTTTGGCGACATTCATATTCTTCAATCTTGTTTCCTCCAAAACAAGATCGATCAAAAAGGAATCTCCTCTAGGTCTAGGTTTTCTATGTATAAGGTTTGATCTAATATTTTCAAACTCGTCTCTTAACCCACGCATAAACAAAAAGAAGTATTGATTGTCTAAGAATTCTTGAAATTCATCTAGTTTTTGAAGATTTTCAAATTTATCAAAACTTCTTAATTGAGTCCATAACTCCGAAAATTCATTGTGGTAGTCTCTAATGCTTAGATTTCCTTGTTTACGCACTATCATTCTTTCCATTAAATTAATTTGAAATACAAAATCATCTTGAGAATGAAGTTTCTTTAAGTATTCCCAAGTTTCAAAAGCATTTTCAAAAGCACTAATCCTATTTCTAAGCTTTTCATCCACATTTTGACAAATAATCTATGTAATCTTTACATTTATTTTCTCCCACAATTTCAAATCTTGCTTGTATTTTTCGTAGGCTAACAATTTCATTGTCATTCAAACCATGAATATTCAAAGTAGGTTCTTCTATGGTTCCATTGATATAGTCCCAAAAATCTTTTGACAAAAAATACTTTTTCATAGTCCTAACCCAACTTTGGTAACATTTGGGGTCTAGGATACATCTAAACACCTCATTTTTGCCTTCCATTTCGTGCAAAATCAAAAATTTTGAACTAACCTCAAGTTTGATATAATTCTTCAAAATTTGTATTCGTGGCATACTTCCCAATGCACTTAATTTCTTCAATCCGAGACTCTGATACCATGTAAATATTTGTCGATAGTCGAAGGTTAATGCTTCACGAATCAAATCCAACAAACCGCCAAGAATCCAAAGTCATCTTAGATGTAAGTATATCAAACAAGAGAGCGGAAGCATACAAAACCAAGTCAAAAGGTGTACCAAGACAACATACTTTATTCATAGAATGAAGTGGTATTTATAGACTTTGTACATGAGATGTGAAATAAGCAACAAAGAGGAAGAAATGGGGCTAGCCAGCACCAGCCGTTGGAATCCAATGGCTAGTAGCCGTTGGGGCCCTCAACGGTCATGGCCAGGGCCAGCGGCCCATCTTTAAAACAAAACGGCACGAGCCCTAAGGGCCCGTGCTCCTATTACATTAATAGCATCACTGGTCTGAAATACAATTGTCCAAAGTTGTATTTGGGGTATATCAAAGAAGACACATCAATGTTGTTTGTACTGTATGGTATCATGCATCGTTTTCTCCATAAGGGGTGTATCATATAGTAATTTTTTAAAATCTTCTAAAAATCAAGAAAAACAAAAAAAATCAATAAAAATCAAGAACTATTTTAAGTTAAGATAGTTTCCTAATTCGTGAGCTGGTCAAACTAGTGTTGTTTGTATCAGTGTTATCTGTATCGCACCGTATCGTATCGTGGGCGATACACACAAGAGTATCGTAATTCACAACTTATCGCACCGTATCGCACGATACGAGCGATACGGCCAGGGACCCTTGGCCGAACGGAAACCCGCATTTTTGTGGGTTTCTTTGGTTTCTTCAGACCTCTCTAAGCCTTCTTTCAGTGGTCCTTTCCCTTCTTGGTGTTCAAGGCTCCAAAAACGACCTCTAAAATGTCCGTGGAAGCCTCCTAACTTAGATTTTGGTATATTTTTTATGTTTTTTCATTTTTTTCTTTGTATTTTTTGTTTTTTGTGTTATTTATATTTTTCTTTTTTTGAATGACAAAATATGAAGTTATTAAGTGTGTGGATATGATTTTTATTGCATTCATGAAGTAGAGACACTCTATTTGAGTATTATTTGAAATTTTGAAGATTGGGGATTTAGAAAGTGCTTTTATTTTAAGGTTTTTTATTGAATTAAAGTGCTCAAGTGAGATGACAAAAAGGGGTGTTAGAGACTCTCATTCTATGTCTGATGATCCGGCATTGCAGTGGGGTACACTAGTTGAAGGTTCCAGATTAAAGATCAGATGTTTATTTTGTGAGAGGGTGGTTAGTGGTGGAATTTCACGGTTGAAACACCACCTAGCAGGGACTAGGAAAGAAGTTGCTTCTTGGACAAGCAGAGTTAGAAGTTTGCCAGAATGCATTAAATGGCAATATCTTCATATGATTGAGAGTATAAAAGAGAGGAGACAACAAAAAGATGATTTGGAGATGTTTGAAGAATATGATGATGATATTGGATTTGGATTCACTGATAGTTTGCCTTCATATGCCAAAATAGAGATGGGTAGTAGCAGTTCACGACCACCTAACAAGGGAAAGAGGATTGCTGAAGACTTTAGAGGTGGTAGAAGAGGAAGTTCATGAAGGAATAGAGGAAGAGTTGCTTCTAATATACATTCATTTTTTCCTCCTATGGTCCTACCACTACACCTTGTACTCAACTTAGAATTCGTGCTGCTATGGCTTCAGAACATCTGCATGACCAGGCAGACCTTGCAGTGGGCAGATGGTTTTATGATGCATGTATTTCATTCAATGCAACAAACAGTTTTCATTTTCAAGCAATGACATGCAATTTCTAACATTGGTCTAGGATACAAGATACCCTCCTATCAAAAGTTGAAAGGAAAGATCTTAGATAAGACCGTCATTGAAGTGCAAGAATATTGTTTGACTTTGAGAGAGTCATGAAAGGAGACAGGTTGCACTATCATGGTAGATGGATGGACAGATAGGCGAGGAAGGACCTTGCTAAACTTTCTTTTCTACTGTCCTAAAGGACTTATGTTTTTGAGATCTCTAGACATGTCAGAGGAGAGGCACACTGTAGAGATCCTACAGCAAGAATTTGATAAGGTGATATGCGAGGTTGGGCCAGAGAATATAGTCCAATTGATTATAGATAATGCAGCTAACTACAAAGCAACTAGGAAGGAGTTAGCTGATACTTATGGGACTTTCTACTGGACACCATGTGCAGCCCATTGTTTAGATCTCATCCTTAAGGATATTGGTGAGATGGATGAGATAAAGGCACCAACTGAATGTTGCCAAGATATCACAAAATTTATTTACAATCATGCATTTGTTTTGTGTATGATGAAGAGATATATAAAAGGTGCAGAGCTTCTTCGAACAGCTGCAACTCAGTTTGCAACAAACTTCTTATCTGTACAGAGTATTGTGAGACAGAAGCAAGCATTGAAGACAATGTTCTCCTCAAATGAGTGGCAACAATTTGCAGAGTTGTCTTAAAACAGAAGAAACCGAAAGTTGAATGAGATTTTCGAGACAGTCTTGAGGAGTACATTTTGGAATGCATGTGTTAGACTCTTGAGGATTACATGTCCATTAGTGAAGGTTTTGAGATTGGCTCATAGCGAGGAGAAGCCATCTATGGGCTACCTTTATGAAACCATAAATAAGACAAAAGAAGCCATTAGAAATAATTTTAGTGAAAAAAATAGAGATTATGTGCCCGTGTGAAAAATTATTGATAATAGATAGAATAAACAATTACATCAGCCTATTCATGCAGCAGCATATTATCTAAACCCATCATTCACGTACTCAACAAGCTTCAAAAGGGATGGTGAGGTTAATCGAAGCATCATTGATTGTATAGATAGATTAGTCCCTTATGAGAGCAAAGCAGATGCTATACATCGAGAGATGGAGATATATGATAATGCTCTTCACTTGATGGGTTTGCCTATAGCACTTCGCATCCAAGTAAATTGTTTATCTTCGTATTTAAGTTTCTTAAATCAACCTGTCTTATATGATTATGGATTATGCCTTTAATGTTTGTCTTTTTCTAGATGTTTGGTGGAATAGGTTTGGAACTGATTACCCGACCCTTGAGGATTTTATAGTCAAAGTTTTGAGTCAAAACTAGTTGTGAAAGGAATTGGAGTGTCTTTGAACACATCCATGCAAAAAAACGCAACAGATTGAAACATAAGCGACTGAATGATTTAGTTTTTATTCGTTGTAACATGCGCCTTCGTGAAAGGTAATGTTGTATTACTTAGTACTAAAATGTTCAATTCAATAAATTGTTTGACTTAAATTGCTAATATTATTTACTAATTGCTTATCTTTCTTTGTTGTAGGCAATTAAAAAAAGTAAATAGACAATAAAGCCAATTCGATCCAATAAGTTTGGATAATTTTGATATATTAGAAGACGAGATTATAAAAGACCGTGAAGAAAATGTCCTCCTAAATGAAGAAGACATTGCATGGATTAATTTAGAAGGAGCGCAACAACAATATCAAGGAGATGAAGAATTTGATTTTCAAGCACAAGGTGATGTTAATAATGATGAGGAGGATCTTCATCAAGGAGAAGATGAAGATTATTTAGTTGATGATCCTAATTACAATTTGTAAAATGTAAATGTATTTCATTTTCTTTATTCAAAATATGTAAATTTGGAAGCAATTGTTCAATGTTGAATGCTCAATCTGTACTAAACTTTGCATTATATGAATTTAAAGAAATTACCTGATTTTTCTTGATTTTTTTTCAGATTTTTACTAATTTTTCTTGATTTTTTAAATAATTTTTGTATTTTTATAATATTAAAGTACGATATAGGTGATATGATACGATACGCCCGTATCGTGGAACCCAGCGATACGATACGCGTCAGACAATACTGGTTTGTATCATATCGTATTATGTATCATTTTTTCTATGAGACATGTATCGTATCATAAATTTTTAATAAAAAATATTTTAAAAATAAAAATAAATAAAACAAAAATTTTATAAATGATGGTTATGAATCAAAGTTTGAAAATTGTATCGAAACAATAGTATGTGACTTATTTAAATTATTTAATAAGGTATGCACAACAATTTCCTTGTTTGGGAATGTGTTTATTGAGACTCCATGATCAATAAATCTTTACTTAGGAGTTAGGACTCTAACGGGTAATAACTCTAAATAAATAAATGTGCAAAACTCTACCAGTTGATAAATGATACTATTTTACTTGGAACTCTAACAGTTAAGAACCCCTCTTGAAATTCTAGAGATAATAAATTTGTGCTTGAAAATCTAATCGTGTGCTTGTAACTCTAAGAGGTAATAACTCCTATCATTGGAACTCTATAAATATTAATTTTATACTTAGGAAGTCTCAACTATTAATCCAGATTTATTATGATTTGTAACTCAGACTTGCAATCCTTGAAACTCGATGATTCTTGGTATCTTGAATTTTTTTTATAAAAAAGAACAGTTCGCATATATCATATGATACGTGTCATACGCTCTCGTATTGCATGATACGTGCGAATATGATGCGCTAAGTTCCTCATGATACAATACAATGCGGGGCAATACGGATAACACTAGGTGGAACTCGATTGGACAGATATTGAGCAGCCCTACGATTTGTCAAACTCGAGCAGGGACAGTTATACAACTTATTGCTATAGGAAATTGCCTTTCTTATTCATGATAACTTTGGAAACTACATATTCTTACGAGCATGCTATTCTTGAGAGGTCATCCTTGAAAGCAAGAAGTCTCTCTTGCCAAAATAAATAACATCAAATCAATTCTTGCCCATTCCAATAAGACTGGGATGTATCGTGTAGGCTGATACACAACCAACCTACGATATACCCCTTGTATCGTATTGTGATTCCTCACGACATGATACACCTGTATCGTACGATACGAAATGATACGCATAACAATGAGACAGACCAAGATCAAAGGTCCAAGCCAAATTTTCATTTCATTCTAGTCAAGTTCAAGTGACTAAATCTCACATAAAGATGATAAAAAGTAAAATATAATGGGTAGTGTAAAGATTTATGGGCATCACATACTTCCAAATCTTTTTGCAAAGACAGTCAATCACCTATCGCCAAGTCGATTGTTGGTTTGCTGCTGCTCCAAAGAAAATGATAGAAGATGGAAAAAACACATTGAGACTCGCATAAATAAATTCATTTCAAACTGTTAATTAAATATAGGGGATCCTTGCCACCCCCGAAAATGGTTTTGGATAACTTAAAATGGAACTAGTTGGCTATGAAAAAGCACAATAGTGCAAGATCTTAAAACTCACTAAAAAGAAAATAAATCATAGATGGATTATGAAGTCAGCTTCCCTCACAGGCAACAACACCAACTAAGCCTTTTCCATACTAGACGGGGTCCGCTACATGGATTCTTTGTTTCCATAGAGCCCCATCATGTGCCTATGTTAGGGGTTAACTCACAATAAGCTAAATAATTCTTTATTGTTCCTTTCCAACACTTTTATAGTGGTCCTCTACCTCTTTTAATACTTTCAAAATCTAGTTTTTCATACCTTCTTACATGTTCTTCTTGTGATCTTCTTTCTATATTTCCAAACCACCTTAAAGGATAAGACAAAGGATAAGACAAAAAGCTAAATCATTCTTTATTGTTCCTTTCCAACACTTTTATAGTGATCCTCTACCTCTTTTAATACTTACAAAATCTAGTTTTTCATACCTTCTTACATGTTCTTCTTTTGATCTTCTTTCTATATTTACAAACCACCTTAAATGATATTCTCTCATTTTATCCTCCATCATTTTATCCTCTATTGGTGCCACACATACCACTACTCCATATTATTCTTTTTAAAGTATGATTTTCTTGGCGGTTTCTATGCCCCTTATCCATGATACAAGGAACAAGAGATCGCTTTTAAAGCGTGTTATGTAGCTAAGAATTTGTTTACTTGGTCCATTGTGAAGATGCGCTTAATTTTTGAGACTAAATTATTTGGGTGTAACATTCGTTGCTGGTGTCTCTTTGTTTGTTGGACGGGGTGATACTTATGGCAGAAAATCTTCTCAACAGTAGTGGAGCAAGCATGTTGTGCTTGTATATTCCTTTGTTAACGTCGTATAAAAAAACTTGTCGACATTTAACACATCGTCAGGGTCATCTCCCTGTGTATGTGTATGTGTGTTCATTGGTGGTCTCATATTCCTTCGCCTTCAGCAGCAGTGTTACTGCCATTACTTCTTGGGATTGGCCATGGGACACTTTTTTTGAAATATTACGATATTGCTTTCTAGCCAACCCCATCTAGTAATGGGAAAAGGCTTAGATGTTGTTGTTGCTGGTGCCACACATAATTTATTTCTAATAACCTCATTATGTGTACGGTCTTTTCTTGGATGACCACTCATCCATCTCAACATCTTCATTTCTGTCACAGACATCTTTTGTACATGTTGATGATTAATTGCCCAACACTCATAACCATAAAACATGGCAGGTCTAATTGCTGCTCTATAATATTTATCTTTTAACTTTAACGGTGTCTTCTTATCACAAAGAATACTTGATGCTCCTCTCCATTTTAACCAACCAGTATTAATTCTATGCATAATATCTCTATCAATTCTTCCATCACTCTTAAAAATTGACCCTAGGTATTTAAAACTTTCCTTTTGCGGAATGCAATGTGTGCCAATTTTAATTTCTATGTCCTCTAAAGCAACCAAATGATCAAACTTACATTCCATATATTCTGTCTTTGTTCTATTAAATCGGAAGCCTTTACTTTCTAATGTTTCTCCAATTTTCTATTAACTTTTTCCTTAGACTCCTCTACTAACACAATGTCATTTGCAAATAACATACACCAAGGTACTTCATCTTCAATATGTTTTGTTAACTCATTAATTACCATTATAAATAAGCATGGACTTAAAGTTCATCCTTGATGTAACCCAATATTAACTTCAAAGAAGTTTGTCATTCATTCATGAGTCCTCACACATGTTTTTGCACTACCGTATATGTCTGTTATACGGTTTATGTATGTCAAAGGGATACCTTTTTTTTTCAAGATTCTCTAAAGAAACTACCTCGGTATCCTATCGTAAGCTTTTTTAAATCAATAAATATATTGTGAAGGTATTTTTTTTGCTCTAAAATGTTCTATAAGACGTATTAAAAGGTGAATCGCTTCAACAGTAGATTTGCCTGACATGAATCCAAATTGGTTCTCAGTTGTATTCGATACTTATCTTAACCTACGTTCGATAATTCTTTCCCATAATTTCATAGTATGACTAATTAACTTGATACCCCGATAATTCACACAATTCTGAATGTCTCCCTTGTTCTTATATATGGGTATAAGTGTACTCACTCTCCATTCCTTGACATCTCCATATTTCATTAAATAGTCTTGTGAGCCAAGTGATTCCTGTTTCTCCTAGGATTTTCATACATAAATATAAAACATTTCGCTAGCTCATATATGGTCAAAGCAAGCTCTTGGAAAAGAATGAAAGATTATCCAAAATATGGTATCACAAAAAGAACCAAACATGACCTACCAAATTCACTTGTTTATGCTTTATGATAAACCTCATAGAAACGGTTGCTTTAGGCTCTAGCTGATCAAAATGCGTCTCAAAGTCCAAAACCAGCAGAAAAACATTATGTATATTTTAGTTGTATGATATATTGGATGTATTTGGAGTAATGATAAAAATAGTATTGTATGATATGATATGAGTATCGGTACATGAACTAATATGATTCATGTACCCGTATCACAAAACTCATGTATCACACCGTATCGAGGCGTATCGTGCGATACATGCACTACATAGTACGATATACAATATATCGTACGATACCCTGCAAGTTTCAAAAATCATATTTTTTTTAAAGATAAGTGTATTTAGAGTTTTTAGACCCCCTCTAAGTCGACTTCTTTGGTTCTTCTTTTATGTCTATCCCTTCTTCTCTTCAAGACAAACTCCGTTCTCTCTAAAAGTCCCATATGTATTTGACATCCATTAATATTCATCAATCCTAAGTTTGAAAATGAGGAACGAGAGCGATTTATGTATGCGATTTAGTTTGTTTTTGATATTCTTTGCAGAATTTGTTACTTGTGTTTTCAATTTTTAAAATTTAAAAAAACAATTAAAAATCAACTATATCGAATGATACAATCCGACACAGGTGTATTGAATCTATTGATGCCCCATGTGATACGGGGTCTGATACAATATTTACAGCATTGATTCTGGACTCAAGCCAAAGTTATGAAGGAGACATCTAAAAAAGTAGCTCAGCAGAAAGAAATGGAATATCCAAAATAGAGATGAAAAGACAGAACTCAAGATGCTTACTCGAGTGCCTCGCACAGAGATCCGTGGCCGGCCTGATGTTTGAATAATCCCATTTCCATCAATGGTAACAGATACTCTGCGTAAAGTACCACCATTGCCACACTTCGGACAGAAGATTCTTCCGATTTCTGCAGTCACTCTCTGGCATGCATGACATTTCAAAACCCACCTGCACCAAATATAAATTGGATGTTTTAACTAAGGTCCAAACTAGTCAGTGAAGACTTTAGAGAGTCTACATTTAGGCATATTCTATGTTAAAAAGGAAAACCAATACATGACATTTGAATACCAACAGCGCTGACAAAGCATCTGGAGGCTTTTAATTAAAACCTTGCTAGTTCAAGAGCAGTCATTTAACTTTTGCGTTAGTAAGAAAAGATCAGAAAAGGTCGATAGACATCCATACCTGTGCAATTTGCGAATTTGTACTCCACTGGCTGCTACAAGACGTAGACCCATCTGAAGGATTACATTCTGCATGGCGAAGTCACTTGTCACACAAGCTACACTTGAGTCTGACATGGGTTGAAGGGTCCAACTTTGCTCACTGCTACAGTCATCAAGCTCAGTTTTACCAACACCGATATCACTAGGATTAGAAATTTCAAAATGATGAAATGTATCCGCTTCTGGCTCAGCATCATCCTCTACCAACTTTAACTTACCAATATCTTCCAATATATCATCTTTTACACAAACTCCTGAAATATGCACTGCATCATCTGAATGTTCTACAAATTCAGGAAGGGCATTCGGTTCCCTCACATCTTTGATAAATCGAGAAGGATCAAACTCCCCTGACTCACATATTGATTCAGGGGTTGCATTTTCATTTCTAAAGTTATATTCACTTCCTTCTTCCTCATTTGACCTTTCATTATTCAGAAAAGCACCATAACGATTATCATTACAAGTGTCATACAAGTTTTCTTCTGTTGCAATGACTAGATTTCCATTTATGTTTGCTTCTTTCTCAAAATAATCATGTTCCGATGATCTAGATTGTGCACGCCTTGCTTGTCTCTTCAAATATCGCCTGTGTGTGCTTCGACTCACAGATGGCTTCCATTCTGCAGAATTTTCATCGGCTTCCCCTTTAGAAGCATCAATTCCATCTGCTACCATCTTTTTCTCTTTGATATTTATCTCAGAATTTGATCGAGAATATCTATCAGCATTTGTAGAATGGAAATCTTGCACTTCTTGAGAGGCACTTTGACTCTCACCAGAAGCTACTGTTATATCCTCTGCATCACAGCCATGCTCGTCACTGGGTGTCACATTCAAGGATAAATCCTTGAGGGGCAGAATCCGTGAACAGAAATTTGAGGGTGCCTCAACAGCGTTTTCAAGAGCTTCCCACTCTTCCATATTGGGAACATTTGATCCCCATCCAGGCATCTCATTTTCAGGCAATCTCTTCACTCTTACCATGTGAAGTGGAAGAGGCCTTTCTCTTAGATGGCTTGTACCATGGACCTGAGCCTCCAAAGTGTAAGTTAAAGCGATCAACTTTATATCAACATCAGAAAGAGTCTGCAGATCTCCAGTATCCCTTGCAAAACTCACAACTGCAGGACAAAGAGAAAAAAATGTAAGCAACTCTCAAGTTTCAGGAGCTGATTAGCTGACAAACAAGATACCGGTCAAAATGCTACTGGAATCAAATTTAAATGGAAAGGAAACATTTTCTCTCACAGAATTATCCAAACATGCAAAGAGCTCATTGCCGTTGCATATATCTAAATGACATGCCACTGATTGAATAATAAAAGGTGAGAAGGAAACACCCACAATAACACAAAATGAATCTTTTCTGTAATGTAATTAAAGATACACGTGCGGAAGTTACAAAGCTGATCAGCAATTCAAGTAATCAAAATATACCATGTGATAAAGCAAATGAAACAAGCCATGTTAAAGCAGGTCAGAGAACATATTCCAAAGATTGAGATGCCCTGTTAATTCGATTAACAGAACATATGTAAAATCAACTTGTCATGTTAATTAGGTTAACTAAAACACATACAATAAATTTAGACAACCTGTGAATTCAAGTAAAGAACAATATGCAACAATTTAAGATGCTTTGTGAAATCATTCGAATAGAGCATATGCAACAAAATAAGGTCTATGAATTCAATGACCAAAACGTACACTATGTGAATTCAAGCAACACCCAAATATAAGCTCCAACGCTTTTACACAAAGAAAAAAAGTTTCACCCTTTTTAATTGCTTCCGTGGAGGGATCCATGGTTTCAACGGGAAAGGGAAGGCAAGCAAGTCGATGACGAGCCGCGGGGTCTTTGACTTCCTGCAACACCTCAGCCACAGAAACGAACTTCTTGGTAATGTCATGCAGCTTGTCTCCTCCTTGAATTATCGCATTTGCGTCCACAACCGCAATGCTAACACCCTCACTGGATTTGAATGTTTCATCAATTCGATTTGAGATTCCTTCTTGTGGTTTCAGAATTGGCTGCTTCCGAACAACATCACTCCACCCACCGGTGGATGCTTGAAAAGGAGCAGCCATTACTGGCTATGAGTATGAGTCCTTAAAACCCTAAACCCCTAAGAACACCAAAACCAATTTTTCACTTTAGACTTGCATCGCTAGCTAATGCATTTATGCATAACTCCAGCCCCCAGAGCCGATAATAAGAAAACAGCAATTTCGGGGGAAGTTTTCAAAAGAGAGATCAGGAAAGAAGAGGAAGAATCTGAAATTTTGAGAAAACGAACGGAAATGACAAACACCGAGAGAAAGAAAAGGAATATCAATTGTCGAAACTCTTTATGACGGAGTCGAATGATGGAAATAGGTGATGGCAGAGAGGGTGGGAAGAACCTCACCGTCCGTTGGTTGCAGCAGCAAGCGTTCGTCCTTCCGACTTTCCAGGAAGCGTTAGGGTTTCTCGCCGCAAGCCGAAGCCCAAGTACCGCCTGTGTCGGCTGGGATACTATTTTCAACGTGGATCACAATCCAAAACCCACTTTAGATTGAGGCTTGATACGCACACACCCCCACACACCCTTTTACCATCCACACGGCTCCTTTACCTTGATCACAAAAAAATTGACTCTATCTCCTCTTAAACAAACCGGTATCTATTACCCATTCTTCGCTTTCTAATATATTTTAGCCACTTATTATTCGAGATCGATTTCTCACGAAAAAAACTGCGTTTTTTTTGGGTGCTTGAGGGGCGGGTCTCTCTTGGTGATAGACGTACTTGGGATTCACCTTAGGTGGGTCTTTTCTATTTTGATTTGATTAATAATTTTACCATTTTTACTATACAAATATGGCTCATAGGGTAGAAGTAGAAGGGCATAATGTGATCATTTCATCTAACGGATGCAACACCAAATCATATAGAGGGACGACTCTACAAACGATAATAAATAGAAGAAGACATTGTGACATAAATTGACCTTTTTATGTTATGAGGAGGATATATCAACTTCAAAAACTCAAATTTAATGCAAAGAGTGAGGACAAAGGATTTTCTTATAACTGAGATTACTAACTAGCTTTGAAGGTCATATAGTTTATAAGATCTAGCAGGAATATGTAATTTTTAACTTTAGTGAAATTTTATATTCAATATCCAAACCCATTATTGTGATTGACTATATAAATATAATTTATAGACAATATGAAAAATAGTAACAACACACATAAGACATATTGTTGGTAGAGCATAACAAGTGAAGATGATGATGCAAGGCTCAATAATTAGGTTGAGATTGCATATAGGAGTAGGTTGATTAGGCAAACATGTTTGCTATATAAAGTTATAGACCATATGTTGTTGATTGCTTTTATCGAGCATTGGCAACTAGAAACAAATAGTTTCCACGTGTCATAATGTGAAATGACTATCATATTACACAATATCCATGACGTACTTGGTTTTTCAATGGAAGAACAACTTGTTTTCTTCACACAAGAGTTGATGACTACAAGCAAAAAAGATATTTTGAGTGATATGTTGAGATGAACCTCAATGAAATAGTACTGCATATTAAGTCCGAACTAATTTTTCAAGAAAGCAAGTCAGTAAATAAAACAAATCTTTATTATATTTATTTTATCAATTAGGTTATGCATTATATCAGGATAAGTCTAAATAAAAAGTGTCAACAACGAGTGTGCATCTATCAGCACATTTATTGGCACATGATGTTTAATAGACAATTATGCTTGGGATGAAACAACATTATCCTATACAACTAGAAAAAACATATCGGATTGAAGTATAATAACTTAGTGGACATATTCTTTGCTCAATGTAAGAACTTGTACTATTGTTGTTCACTATAATACTTTTATACCATCATTTTTCATAATTTAATAAATTATATGTTTTAATTGTATGCATGAATTTATGAATATTTTTCAGCTTTCAAAGTTAGCATTTGACAAAAATGATTAGACGGGAAATCACAAGTAGGTCAATAGTTAAGAAATGCCTATTACAAATAATCTCTTATTGATCGGCTTACTAAGTATTGGAAGCAATTATATGTTTTATTTTATGCATAGATTTATGAGTATTTTTCAACTTTCATGAGTTAGCATTTAACAAAAATGGTTAGACCCCACGAGTAGGTCAATGGATAAGAAATATTTTTTATAGGCAATCTCTTATTGATCCGCTTACTAAGTATCGTAAGCAATTGGATTTAAGGATTTAATGATGGTAGTACTATTATTTTTCAAAATTATTACTATATTCTTCATTTTTAAATCAAACAAAACCTCTGATATTATACATTCTTATTTTTTATTTTATGTAATACCGATTGATTGACAACTATATTGTTTTGTAAAATACTTGAATTATAATGCATAAAAATTGTTTAGATACTAAGGATGCATTCACTGTATAAATATTGTGGGATTGTATATAAAATCTGTATATATAAATTTTGTTTCAAAGCCTATGTAGAAACTCGAAACTTAATTCAAAACTACAAGTGCGCGAGCATGTCATCTAGTTTGCTTAAACTAGCAAAGATAATTTTCTGACTTATTTGACGATCATGAATAAGTGAGTTCTTTTCGGCGTAAGCCTTCTTGAACTGATGCTCAAGGGTCAACCTAGATGCTTGTAAAATTATCTTAGAATACGGTATGCTTTTGAAACAAGTTTTCAATTGAAAAACCTTTTAAAATCATGTGATTTTTTTCTTAACAAAATTTGAGGTTTAAATATGAAAAACATAAACAATTTTGTTTCCAGCATGTGAATAAAATCGGGAAAACCGATTAAAAACCATGACAAAACCTGTTTGCACTGCATATCTTATAGCAGAGCCTAGGTTTAACTCTATTTGTAGTGATCCAAAAATTCTGAAAATAGTCTTGTTAGAAATCTGATTCTAATAGCTTTCTAACTTGACTAGTTTTATAAAAATCCAAGGTCGACATGCTGATTGATCTTTAATGGCTTATATGATTATCCAAGGAAATTTTGGTTAAGGACTTTATTCTATAAGAGAGCAAATGCAATAATCAATGAAAATTATCATATAGCTTAAGCATAGAAGATATGAGAGAGTATAAGTTTACAATATATATTAAGGTAGAAGTAACTACAAATCAAACAAATGGTAGATGATTTTACCTTTGCTCTTAGATGAAAATTTACAACACTCCCCTCAAATATTGTAATGATTTGGAGATAAATGCTCCTTAATTACAAAGTGAACTGAATGGAATTGAAGAAAAAAAATAGAAGGGAAGAAAATTGACCTTGATTGAAGACATTGAAATAGCTTGGAGACCGACGACTTGGGGGTGGTACCTCCACTCTTGGGGACTCCTCCTTCTTCTTCCTCTCCTCTTCTCTTTCTGTTGAGATTTTTTCGCTTAATTTTTCTTTGGGTTTTTCTCATTTTGTCTCGTTTTGATAAGTCCCTTAAGGCTCCTATTTATAGATTTCAAGGGACCCCCTAGGCCTTTCCATGGGTTAGGCATGGAGCTTGATATTTGTTCAAATTTTTATCCAATCTACTTTGAATGGTACTGGTCATATGACTCACATGGAAGCACGTGGATGGTCCTCATTTTGGTTAAGGATGAGCCTTGGTGCAGCTCTAGGCTAGGTGCAATGCAACCAGCCTCCTTGCTTGGCTTGATTTGGTGCGGTCTTGCTTATGGCCTGTGGCTAGGTGTAGCCCACCACTTTGGTGCATGAGTATGCCATTGACTTACCCAATCAATCCTTACTTTTGCCTTGACTTTGACCTTTCTTGGCTTGATCTAGCCTGTGACTTGATCACTTATCCTTCTTGGTGTCACTTTTGACTCGACCTTGATCTTGATATGTCTTGGCCGGTTTGGTGCACCCTTTGACTTAATTGAATTTGACTTGAGCTTCTTGACATAGCCCTTTCTTGGTTTGATATTGTCTTGGGCTTGGTTTCGTACCCATTTTGATTTAATTTGATTTAAGGCTTGTGGCATGTGCTCGTTTGATTTAGTTTTGGGCTTGATCATGAGCCCAATTTGACTTGGTTTTAGGTATGGGCTAGTTCCATGTGTCGCCCAATTTGATTTGATCTATTTGTTAGAGGACCTCCATTTTTTTAGGGCTCTCCTACTTTCATCTTAGCCTTTAGGAATTATATTTTTTTGTTAAGATTTATGGTTTTAAATATTATTTTTTTATTATTTAAAACCGTCTCATTTGAGATATATTTGAAAACATGAAGTTTTAACGAAATCTACAAATATGCTTTTTTTAAAACAACTAAGTCACATTCACAGTGTTTTTTTGCATGGGTGACTTGCTTTTGCTCCATGACTTAGTCTACTATTTCAACCACTTTAACCCTTTGTTGAGTGTAGGGTATCAAACCACTTTAACCTTTTACTGGGTATAAGATGTAGAACCACTTTAACCTTTTTGATGGGTGTAGGGCCTCAAACTCTTTAACCCTTGGGTGTATGGTCTCAAGATAGGACTATTCTCAATCGGATAAGTTTTTGAGGTCTGATTTGATTTTGAATTTCAAAGATTTTTGTAATTTTATAAATTTGACATTTTGTAAACATTTTATGAGTTTGGTTCCCAATATTTCATTTTCATTTATTTTTGAAAAACATGTTTGAAACCATCATTTCTTTGAAGGAAATCATTTGAATTCGCAGAATTTCTTCAATTTGTCCTTGAGGGTAAAATAGTCATTTTTAAGCTTTTGTAAAAATTAGATTTTTTTGAGAGGGGTGTAAAGTACTCTTATTTTAAGTTTCCTACAAAATTTTAGCAAGTAAATGGGTTCATTTAAGGTATCTTTATTTGAAAACCCTTAAAAGTCCCCAAACCACAATTTTTCTTCAAAATGCAGAATTTCTAAAATGCAGCCAGATCTTGTAGTTTGATAGTTTGATCGTAGAAAAGGCATTCTAGTTATACCGATAAGACCTTGTGTTACAAATAAACCTCTAAAGCCCAATGCATATAAGATATAGTATGAGTCACACGACACTAATTTGGAGGTATGACGCTCACATTATTTTGAGCTTGAAACTTTGAAATCCCAATATTGCATCATCATGACTGAGATGAGTTGTACATAAATTGGTACATTCCTCGGATGCATTAATTTATTTTGAGAGATTTTATCAGTCAGTGATGTTTGACTCCAGTTAGGCAATATGATACATTATTTTTCATGTAGATAAATAAATAATTATATATATTAGTAGCATTTCTAACTTTGTTTTATTTTGATTATAATACTAACTTTTCTCGTAATTAATTTCTTATACCAACGTCTCATCGCGATACATGACACACTTGCATCAGCTTTAGTCCTTTTAGAATACGTACTACAATCATTATCGGATGACCTTACATTGATGTAGTTGTTAGAAACATATGAATAGTGATATCAGCCAATTAGTACACCGATTGATCATATATGAGGACGATGATAAGAATGCGTGACATTTTCATATGATTCTTATATTTAGTATGTTCTTTTGTATCATTCAATACTACATATGTAAATGATGTTTGTAATAAAAGAAATTTTGTTTCTTTACTTTTTGCCCTCAATATCCATAATTGTAATGAAATCATGTTTTCATTTAAATTGAAAAATAATTACATATACAAACTGCGAATAACGTCTAAGCATCGTCCTCAATGTCATATAAAATATCATTTCCTAATCTTCTTATTTGTATATACAATTGAATATGTTAATGAAATGAAATATGTCGATTCTCAACGCTTTAATGTTGATATCATTGTCACATGTAAAAGATAGAAGGCATTATCGAGCCATCGATCATATGCATATGCGAAAAAGTATTAGTACAAGAGAGGATTAATCTCTACTTTGATAAACAAAATACCTAAATAATATAATCAAATTTTAAGATATTATGATTATCATTAGAAAATACCGTGCAACATGATGATAACACACATACCACACATGTCATACATCAAACTATTGAGTTTTTGACACTAGCGGTAAAAATATCATTGGCCCTCTTGTAAAGAGTACTAATACTATGTTTCATCAAGTATCAATGACTAAACCATGTCTGACATGAACATCCAATAATCATTAGGATAGGGCCCTATACAATACGTTGAGTAATAGCAATAACACTACCATCTTAAATGAAATCTTGTGAATAAATGCCATGCCTAAATATCACTTCCTTTAAGCACTCTATATGAGTTTTAAGCCACCACTCATCTCATTGTTCCAAAAGTACACTAATGATTTGGTACTATAATTTTTATCTCCAATAGCATTTACCTAAGCATTTATAAAGATGCCTATAAAGTATGATATTAAAGTCCAACTGCCTTAAAATATATTTTTTCAATGGTTAAAATTGGATTATAACTCCCTAAAAATGATTGACTCCACCCTAAGGAAAGCATCATGCCCTCAGTCATGTGTATATCCACGCCTTCCTTTAAGAGAGGCATTCGCATACTTTTAAGTTAACAAATCACTCTTTGTAGATATGTTATATGGTCTTCTTTTAGGACAATGAATGGGTGACTCCTATAGAGTGGTGTACTCAACACTCAATTGCTCATCAACTATCTTAATAAATTTGTCTCGCTATGAATGATTCCTTAACTTTCTTTAAATGATGTCTATGATAGATATTCGTGCATCCTCTATTACATGAGGTAATATATTGAGTGTCATCCGCCATATCTAGGTTCTTTTAAAATAGATCAACTGTTGAAAAATGTATTGATTCACAACATTTAAGGAGAATGTTGACCTCATGAGCATACGAAAGACCATGTAATGTTGCAATGTATAATGAAATGCTTTTGCGTCTCAATCTACTATTTCTATATAATTGTACTTCCTTACAATCAAGTAAAGACCTCGTCATAATACTCTTCTAAAATTTTGTTATAAGATTTTCTGTCACGTCAATATAATGTATGGTGATCATTCGTGATTTTTTAAATGACTTTTTGGGTCTAAACCTACTATTTCTGTCTGAATGTAGTTGTTTTCAAATTTTATTAAATCTCTTAGTTGAGCTACCGATGAACCCTTTTAACTTTGCATATACACTTTCCACCCTAGAAACCATTAATATACAATTATTATAAGTTTCAAAAATAATAGATGATATATATGCATTAATAACCAAATTCGCGTACCTATTAGTTGTATGAGTATCTTAATGAATCACTGTATTTTTCCTGTGTCGAGACAATTCTACTTAAATTCTATTACCTCCACTATCTCTTTGTAATTGTTCTCATCCCATGAATAGACAACCTTTCTTCAACTTATACTAAACACAGTTAGTCTCTTTATTATTTTTTAAATTGACAATAAATGATTTAATATTTTATTATATGTCTTTTATATAAAAAGTGAGTTGCATCCAAAAATATTGTTTGAATAACATTCACTAAAGTAAGATCACGATCATTGTAGATGACATATGAAAAGTTGTTTGGAGTGTATAACTCTCTCATACACCTCAAGACTGAAACATAATTCTCTTCGTTTCTATACTCATAAAGACAAAGGCTACAAAGAAGTTCTTTAAGGTTGATGTAAACCCAATAACCTTAAGGAAAGACATCTTATACTTACAAAAAATAAAGTGTATATATATATATATACATATATAACCATTAGATACTACGTATGGGTAAACATTAGAAAATATAATACCTATGAAAATACAAGCAATGACTTTTAGTAAGGTCTTTGTTACATTATATTAAGAGCCACTAAATCTCCCTACAAAACATGTCCTTAATATACAAGTTTAGAGGATGGTTATATATCTCATTCACTATATTTAACTTCAATAACCATCAACTGCATCTTCTCCTCTCAATAAAAACAGACAATCTACCTTCTTAATACTCGTTCACCTACTATTTTAACATCAATATTTTTACTCGGTTTGCATTTACCATTTCTTTCACACCTAAGTCATACCTTACTTGTTACACTTTTTTCTCTTCGAATCAATAATAACAATAACAATATTATGTTTCCTCCAAATATTTTTTACATACCCAATAAGTTCTTTATGACTCTTAAATACATTCTTTGTTGTAAACACGAGTTAATAGTCAAGTCCATCACCTTCACAATCAATAAATTTTTTTTCTACCTCATCAATCAATGGGTCAATGAATATATCATCAGGTGCACTACAATAACTTTCACTCTCCTTAGTCTTGGTATAATAAGTACTTTAATCAGCCATCGTCTTCTCCAAATCGATTTTATCATAAGTGTTTTTACTCGAGTTGTTTGTCATTCTACAATATATAAAGGTTCGAAGCATAACACATAACAACACATGGTTCAATTGATGATACCTTGAGAGTGACATGGGACAAGGGCATCATCCCTCAAGGAAGAGACGCAAATGGACCATGTCTCCCTTAACAAATAGACACAACAAAATAACACCTCATCCTTAAGGGGAGATGTAGCCCAAGCACGTCTCTCCATAAAGAGAGTTGTGTTGTACTTCAAATCAAAATTTCGTTGAGTAAATCCTTTGACACAAAACCATAAAACATCATCCAAAATAAAAAAACTAAAAAAAAGAGATAAACCTACAAAAATATGAAGATATTAGTAAGAACCAACCATTCAAAACTAAGAAAAATCTGAAAATCGATAAATCAATAATCACTTTCTTTTTATTTTATTTTTTTATTTTTCTTGTTTTACTCTAGTGATGTTCATAAGGAGATAGTTAGGTACTCATTGGCTACGAAGAATGAAAAATTAGCTCTCAATGGATGAAATGTTGATCACACGGAGTAAAAAAAGGGATTACTAAAATTGGGTGTGGAGAGGAGAAAAATTGTTGTAGAGGTATTTTTCAATAATTTTAAAATATGGAGTGTGTGGATAGTAAAAGGGGTGTATAAATAGTAATCCCCTTTGAATTTGATACCGTGAAGCCAATACAAATTTGGAGAGTAAACATTCGTACAATAAAGCATGAGATCTTTCATGTTTACACCTTTTGATACCGAGTGTTTGAATATGAGGCATGAGCTTACGAAACTTAGAATAGTAAAACAACTTATATTTATCTAGAAATAGTCACCCACAAGAGTGGAATGTTGATGGCTTTGTAATCGAGTAAAAAGTGTGTTTAGTCTTTTGTTTGATTATAAGTCCAATTTCATTGTCTGAGCCCTCTTAATCAAATACCTCCCAAAACAAATTAAGTAATAGCAAGGATTGAGGACATGATGTTCTATAACAAAGAAGTAAATGATGTGAATGATATGGGAACTCAAGCTACTATGGAAGGTCATAACACCATATGCAAGGTCAATACACAAGGTCAGATTCTTTCTAATCTAATGCAAATTAGGCTAAACCCATGAAGGAGGGGTTGCATCATAAGAGAAGGCATGGTTAGAAAAGATCATTTAGGACAATTGATAGAAAGAGTATGTACTTAACACGGGGTGATATCGGATGTCAAATTATGTGATCTCTTCACCATGAGATGGGTATTACATGCTAGCTAAGGAACTTTCATCCAAACAAGTATATATTGAAACAAGTTGCAGGGACATTAGGGATGATAATATTGACTCGATCAGTAGGCTTAGATATAAACATAAGGTACCCTTTCATGGGATGGACTCCAATAAACTTGAAAAGGTGCAAAAACTATGCCACTTTTGTTTCATGATAATATTGTTCAACTGCTTATCGAACACCCAACCCAAAAACACGCATACAAAGTCGAGCTCTTCTCCCTCATGATTGACCTCTTAATTTAGTAGAAAGC